>JAVJGG010000073.1:23286729-23377755 GCA_035590195.1 Aviceda cuculoides
ACAGGTTGCCCAGAGAGGCTGTGGATGCCCCATCCCTGGAAGTGTTCAAGGCCAGGTTGGATGGGGCTTTGAACAACTTAGTGTAGTGGAAGGTGTCCCTGCCCATGACAAGGGGGGTTGGAACTAGATGATTTTTAAGGTCCCTTCCAACCCCAGCCATTCTATGATTCTATAATTATTTAAAATTTCATAGGAATGCAAAGTAAAAATTATATATGCAGTATTTATTTAATCTTTGAATGGTTGCTTGCAAACTGTGTGTAATATATATTTTTTTAATTTTATAGTTATTGAAGTTGAGCCAACCCATGATTCACCTGTCAATAAAGGTAAGTTGGTTTCTTATAAGCCTGTTCAACAGAAATTTCAATAAATTTATAAGCATTTATAATAATAAATGTAAAGTAAATTTTACAAGTAAAATTGCCTCCAGAAAAGTTTCATTTAAATGCCCATTTAACTGTCACGTATGATTTTATTTTAAAACTGTTTAAAATGAGAGCTCTTCTCCGAAACTGGATGTCTTACTGATTTTTTTTTTCTTTGCAAATAGTATACTGTAGCACAATATAATGCTCCTTTTAAAAGGAACATAGAAGAGATTGAGCCTGATGTTGCATTGTCCATCTGGAACGTGCATCAATTTTAACTGCTGTTATGGTTGTTCAGTACTTTTAGAGTTCACTCGGTTTACTTAGGGAGATGATTGTTGTATGCAATAGCAGTCTGTGGCCATTTGTAGTACTTGTTCTGTTTTGTCTTTCACAGCATCAAAAAATGAAGCTGCTGCTTCGTCTGCGAATAGTTTAGGTGGGATGATTGTTATACTGATCTTCCTTCTGCTAACAGGAACTGGTCTTACATTCTATTTCTTCTATAAAAAAAGACGTGATCGACAAACAGTTACAGCCAGTTTTGACAATGCCATATACCGTGGTGATGCTGACCCTGGAACTCATGAATCAAATTGTCTTGTAACCAATATTGAAGAAAATGAGCAGGCAACAGTTTAATAAGCAGGGTAATCTTGGGCCTGATTTTGAAAGGAATTAAAGCACTGGAATACAAGAATTCTTAAGGCAAAGTGATTTTCTCCTATGGAAATTCTAGTTCATTTTGCACAGGATGCTTCTTGCTTTCTGTACTAGCAGGAACAAGCAATCTTGCAAGGCAGATCCAGGGATCTGCTCACAACCTGTAGTACCTGGGAGGACTGTTGAGCATACACATGCTGTGTAAGTGAACACTCCGGCAGTTCCAGTCTCTGCATGGGTCCGGCATCACCTTTAGGCACAAGAAGAACCATGGTCACCATAGGCAACTGTGAGAATATGCTCCTTAGCACACTCCAGAAAGAATATCCAGATCTGTAGGTGTCCTGAAAATGCCACTCCAATCTCCAGCACAGACTGTCAGAGTTGCAGAGGTTGGACAGGACCTCCAAGCTCACCTGGCACAGGTCCCAGCTCAAAGCAGGACCAGCTCCCTGCCTCAGCCAGGCAGCCTGCTCCAGTGCTGTGGGTCCACAGCTTCCTCCTGCTACTGAGGTACCCACAGAAACCCTTCGTGTTGCCTGTAATACCTGAATTAACACATTTTCCTCCTCTGTATATGACTGATAGAAAGGAAAGTGTAAATTGCTTTTCTTCTGCTATAATTCTGTAACATAAGCATTGAAAGATCAAGTATAATAAGAGGTTGGAATGTATTGTGAATAGAAATAGTTTATCATTTAAATAATAGAATAGCTAGCTCACTGGGTTCTGCAAAAGGGGGGGGGGGGGAATAAGTGGGATGAGTTATACTTAATTCATACCTGAAAAAATAACATAAAATTTTTTCTTGAAATCTCCAATACCACTGAAGATTTCATAACTTTTTAGGCCATTTTTTCAAAGCCTAATGAAACTTACCATTAGAAAGCCTTTTCTAATTTCTAACCAAATTCCCCCTGTCCAAGTCTGTTTTAATTCTTTGAGTATCATTCCAGACTTCCATCATGATGGAGATGATAGCATTACATGTCATACTGGGCTACTGGTATATTCTCTGGTTTCATAAACCCTAAAAATACACAGTAGGCTCACATATAGGTGGGGGTTTTTTTTACTTTTCCAGTGTATTTTATGCCAAATGTAAACAATCAAATGACTCAAAGCTCTTATCCAGAGAATGTCCTTATTTAATTTGATATTTTTTAATATTTTAGTCTTTTGACAGATTTTAATTGTGTTTAAATTAAAATATTTGCGTGTGTATGAAATACATGTAAATAAGTTTTTATTCTGTGTTGGTTCACTAAATGGGTATTAAAAGGCTGGTTCTAAGTAAAAGTTTGTGTGTCTTCTTAAACAGAACAATTTATCATAGAAGTAAAAATAATGGGAAGGAGGGATGGGGTTTTTAAATTTCTATAGACAAATTAGCATCCACTTTTCCTAGTCTAGCATGCTCTGAAACAGCAGTAGCTATTTGTCTTTACCATCCTGTAGTATGTGCCTCATTGCTTCTTTATCCCTGACATTTGAAAGTTTATCCTAATAAATGTCTAATGAAAGCAGTCTAATTTAAGACTACTTATGTGCTGTACTGCTTTAGCAGTTTCTGAGACAGATTCTTATATATTTGATAGCTCCTGCCACGTCTCCTCTCCATATTTTCTGATAGCAACACTAGTTCTTCCCTTTTTACTTCACTGGCTACATCTAGATCTGTAATCTCTGCTGTTCCCTTCTAGACCCTGCTCTGTGGTACGCAGGCCCTTCTGACAGTACAATGCACCAGCGGATAAGGTGCTTCAGGTGAGATCCTCACAGCACTGAGCAGACCAAAAAGATTAATCCACCGTTGTAACACTTGCCATAAAGGACCCTTCTGTCTGAATTGGTTCTACAGGATCTATAGGCTTGGCTAGAGAAATGGTTACCAGAAAACAATAGACCAAAGACAGGAAAGGTTCCTAATGAGAAATTAAGTTGTGAAAGTTTCCAAGGACTGATAAGCTGTATAGACTAGTAGTCCTGTTGCATCTGTGAGAACTGAACCAAGAGTTTGCTGGGACTGTAAAAGGCAACTAGTGCACACAAGCATCAGCAGAGGATTGTGTAACTTGGACCACATCCAGGACAGCAGTGGCTGCTATCTGATAATGAAGAGTATGACAGCCTGCGGGACTTTTCAGACATCTCCCAAGAATCCTCTGGAGTGCCAGTATGGCTCTCTGCAACTGAGTATACAGCTGGGATTGGTTTCCAAATATTGCTCCAACCAGGTAGCTATGAGTGACTGTCTGCAAGTGAGCTCTGCGGGTGAAGAAGTGACTGTGTTGTGTGAATAGTTATTTGCTATTTATGATAATAGCTTGATTCTATTAGTAATAACAGCTTAGTGAAAAAAAACCCAAAACAAACTTGTTCTAAGAAATACTGGTTATGATCTGCATTTGCCCCCATCTTGATCCCCTATCAGTGAAAAGGGAATTTAAACTTCTTTTGTACACCCTGGTATGATGCTTTTCCTTCTCAAAGTTTGTTTCCTCTCAGGTTTTTGATTCCAAATTCCCCTCCTGCAGCTAGACTTCTGAAGGGAAGCTGTGGCTGCCACTGTGTTTCATACCAAATCCTAGCTAATAGATCTACTCCAAGAATGCTACTCAGATGAGACAGATATAGTACCTAGTTTAAAGACACTACTTATGTAGAGGTACGAAACAGGTGCTCATCGAGGTGCTTGGACGCATACTCAGAAACAGATATGGGGGAAATTTAGTGCCAAAAGTAAGCTTTTTACCAGGCCTAGGAACCTTTAGGATTAAGCTGCTGTAAACAGAGGCTTGGGGGACCACAATTTGTCAATTTGGCCAGATTCCACATAGATTCTGGATTTGGGCTTACGTGCAACATAATAGCCTGTATAAAATGCCTCTCCACAGAGACAAGATATGGAGAGCTACTTTCTCAGTTGCTTGCTCTTTCTTTCTCTGTATTAGTGTGGTATTTTAGAGACAATGTCCTGCCTTTTCTCACTATTTTCATTATATCCCTAGTAAATATAACATGGCTGAAAAAGTAATTGATTCTCAACTTGAACTTACTACAATGTAAGAAGTAGTAACTGCCTTTAGGGAAGGAAAAGCTGTGGAAGAATTCACCATGGTAACTTTCCATAATGGCAAATGGTGACACAGCCACGGCAGACAGATGTACAAAGAAGAATGGAACATCCTCTTCTTCCAAAGGAATATCAATTTACAGAGAAATTATTTGCTAATATCGGTACCAGTAACTTGGAAGAGAAAGGAAAATATTAGCTTCAGTTCCTTGGCTAAAGCAGGAATCTAAAGAGAAGTTTATGAACTGGAAGTGTTTAATTTTGTCATTTACATTTCTGAAAGTAGGAGACTGAAAAAGGAAGTGAAGAGTAATTTGGAACAAAATGTAAGATCTATAAATACAGAATAGATAGTTGTGAAATGAACTAGTGCCTTCAGGCCAGATTCCAATGGGCAAGAGCCAGATTTTCTGGGGTCAATAGGAAAGGTTTGAACTGCTCCATAAGCATAAAGTTGTCCTGATGTCACTGTATCCGGACACAGGAACAGTTAGGGTTCATTTTGTCTCTTCTCAGCTGTGTCCTTATCTGACACATCCAGCTTTCTCCCTTCTATGACATTCTGCAGGGCACAACTTTTAACTCACTATCTGTTAAATAGTGATATCTAAAGCATTTTAGAGGATATGGTTAGTGGTTCTGGTTCCTCTGAGGAGATATTTGCTCTCATTTCAGGCGAATGCACACAGTGTAACCATTATACCACCTTTTTATCCAGACTCTTGATCTAGACAGCTAGATGAAATTAATCTCACCTACTTTTAGAACTAGTTGACATAATTCTCCTTTACAGTCAATAGGAATATACATGTAGGACTTGCAGTTGTTCCATGGTCTACCAGCAGAGGCTAATGATGGGACAGAGGTTCTGGAGGTGGGAGGAAATAATATTCAATGATGGGAGGAACAGGGGCTTGTGCAGTGAGAAACATAGACTGCGGTTGGTAAGATGATGGTACAAAAATACAGTGTGAGGTGTCCAAACAAAGGGAGATCAAAGGGAAGGCCAAAGTGGAAATGAAGGAGTTTTAATTGGGCCAGAAGTGCTGACCATCCCTGGGAGAGCCAGACAAGGCTGGGCCGGTCAACAATGGCTCAGCAAAGCAGAGGTCTGGGAAATGCAGATGCTGCTGGGAGTGCAGGGGCTCCAAGGAACGGTTGGTTCCTGCAGGAATATAGGACTCCTGGTTATGGGGAAGCAATGGGGGAGTGAGCATGCTTTGCATAGGACAGAGCCAAAAGCCAGCTGAAGAGAACTGTTGCCCTAGGAGCCCAGCTGCACTGTTCAGACTGGGGAAGAGGCCGCGTGTGTGGATGGGAAGGGGGCGGAGGGTGTAAGATGTCGGTATGTTTGTTCCTGTTTGCCTGCGTACTCTGTGTTCTTTGGAAAGGCCACAGCTGGGGATCAGGGAAGAAGCCAGGCTTGCCTCTCTGCCTTGCCCTGGCTCCTGATGTCTTTCACAGGGTAGAGCCATGTAGAAAGATGAGGAGATGGTTTCTTCCTTGAGAATGGCGAGTGTGCACAGAGGGCCGGGGAGGGGGATGCTTTGGAACATCGTGCTGGAGTGCAGAGAATGGGAGGGAAACCAGGGTTTTCCTAAGAGGAACAGGAAGTGGACTTGTGGGAAAGTCTCTGGGGTGATGGAGAGGAAGGGGTTTCTCCTAGAGAGCTACAGAGGAACTGTATGGGCTGTTTTGCAACCCAAGAAGTGATTGAGAAAAAGCTTATAGGCAAGCACTTTCTCTGCAAAGATACTGTGGAAAGTGGAGACATTTGTTTTTAAACAACTTGTTAGAGAACAAAACCCCCTCTGGTGTCCTGGGACATGTTCAGATTGAAAAAAAGGGTGCAGATAACTCCACCTGCTGGATCTGGCCAGCTTGGGGTCTACTCTCAGGGGTGGGGGGCCGAGAAGCAAGAAAATCAGGAAGAAAAGATATATTGGGTGTACAATGCCTGTGATCAGTGCGGGGAGTGAGGGGGATGAATCAGCTGTCAAGAGGCAGGTGGAATAGTAATGAGGCTTGATTACACATCTGCCATCTGCCCAAAGATTTCTCCTGCACCCCATGTTGACAGAAAATAATTTTTTATTACTGGGCAGTGGGAACAGCAGCCTTTTCTCCTGGTGATAAGACTTTTAATTTTGGAGCTACCACATGAAATAGTAATGGTTGTTAGGCTGTTATCTGAAAGTAAGATTCTGTTAAAACACAGTTTGCTGTGCACTTTGACTTAATGATACATTCAAAAACAAGCAAAATTTAGGATCTATTCAGAGTTAAGTCCATTTACAACAAATTTTTAACGGGAAATGGGAAAGTAGAAATGTGCAATCTCCACACATTGCAAAGATAACAAATGTCTGGAAAAGAAAAGACCATTTCACTTCTTGACTTATTATTTGTCAAAGCAGCAACATCTAGAGCACATAACAGTGAAGCTGTTCATTCTTAGTTGTATTAAAAATGAGAGGGAATTGATTATGCCACTAAAAACCGGGTACATTACAGTTACTTTACTGAAGATGTGAAATTTAATGGTATGAAAACTTAGCATAGTGACACAAAATAGGGAAGGGATTTTAGATAAATAAGGAAGCTAGAAATAAGATAAAAAGGAAGGAAATCCTTAAATTTTGCATGAAAGCTATTTGCATTCAGCTAAAGAATCACAAGAGACAAGCACCTTCTATGAATTGTCTTCCTTTATTTTCCATTGCTTCTTTTGCACTTTTATAATTTGACTGAAATTGCACTGAATACTGGAATCATTTCGGTTCCAGAAGTTTAAGATGTTATTGTAACCCACTCCAAATACTCATAAGGTGTTCTTTTGCTCAATTCTTCATATGGTGTTTGATAGCTCAAACAATTAAAGTGCCATTTAGAGTGAATTTTGTAAATCTTTTCTGCCTGTTCTCACACTTAGTGTGTCAATACAGATAATTTTTTTTCTATGGAAATGTCACTCTTGGTTGTGGAAATACTCAAAACAGCTGGAAAATGTCCTGAGCAGCCTTTGAAATGGTATATAGCTTTGAGCAAGGGGTTCAACAAAATGACCTCCAGAGGTCTCTTCCAGTGTAAACTATTTTATAATTCTGTGGTTGGTAGTGGCATACAGGGATATGCATTTAGGATGGTATACAGGATTATGCACTTTTGATGTGCTGTTGGAAAAAGTGAAGAAACTGAGCAGAAAACGTGGCAGAGGCCGGGAAGAGGCATGGTCAGCACTGTATGGAGCAGCACTGCTCTCCTGGCTGCATGACCGATGGCCGTATAGGCCAGTGCTAGCACCCACGTCAGGCTTAAGCTTTCCACTAACATGAGATTAAAGCATAGATGCCACAAGCATCCTCCATCGATGTCATTTTTGTGGTGCCTAATCAGGTGCTACTAGCTCAAGAACTGTGGTTTATCCTTTTCACTGTTCTCATCCCTGTCTGGAAGTGGACCGACGTCACTCACTGTCCCTGCCAGCCTTGCATAGTGCAGTGGCAGGGACTGTACTAAAAGGAGCAAGAAGAAGACATGCTCCAGGACTACTCAGTCACAACCATCATGTCCCTTTAGCAGCCCCTCATGACATGCCAAATTAGAGAAGACAAAAGGATAGGCTCTCCCTCCCAGCTGTAGGTGACCACAAAATAAGCTCTTATATCCAAGAAAACCAGTGAGGCTGTTTGGTCCTCCTCCTCGGTAGGTATTTGATAGATGGCACAAGACGTGGGCCAGAGGAGCTCCTACTGGAGTAGGCAGGCCAGCAAACCAGCTGCCTGGGAGAGAGGTCAACAGCCTACTGCCAATAACATTACAGAAGGGATGAAGGTGTATCCCTGGCTGCTCAAGACATTGTTGGGAATGGCAAGTCCCAGTAACAAGTTCAGTCTTGTGCCCTGCCCTTTGAGGATGATGGCTTCTGCCTTGGGTTTGTGAGTCTAGCTTAGCTGAGGAGGTGTTTTTTGGCTAAAGAAAAACCTTAAAGTTTACCACAGGGGCTACTTACAATCCCCAAAGCAAAGGGAAGTGGTCAGTTATGACCAAAAATGTCATCTGTAGAGTGTCCTGAAGTGACAAAAAACAGCAGAAAGGGCTAACTGAAAGTGTGTATATGACCCATCTTCTGTGAGACATTTTCTCCAGCTGTGGCATTGTGTATCCCTGTAGAGCCCTATCAGGCTTACACGACAGAATTGACAGGGATATCTACTTGAATTTAGCCAGTAAATTTGGTTTTTTTTCACAACTTAAGAAAACCTCTGCTGGGTCATATCAAAGGCTTGTTTAGCCTAGCATCCTGTCCCTGACAGTGTCCAAAAGTAGGTGCTAAATGAAGAGCACAAGAGTTGGCAAACATCAAGTGATAGCTCCTTATTTGCCTCTTTTGGTGTCAACATTTGCAGCTCAGGGGTTTCCTGAGCCAGAAGTGGTGGGTTGGCATTCATCTGTATATAGAAATTAGCATGCAGTTAACTGAATTCCTTTGAATTCCTTTGGATGTACTGATACTTCACATGTATCAAGACCATTTCTGACAGCAGTCCTCTTTACTGCGTTTTTCTTACCTTTTCAAAATTTTAATTTATTTTCTGACAAATTCATCCTATCGAATGCACCACAGAGTGAACAGGCTAGAGCAGTGTAGCATAACTTAGAGAGTGTCAAAATAGGAAAAGATTTTCTAGTTGTCTGTACATCAGAGGGCAGATACCTGGTGTCCTTGAAGAGACATACTGTTTTTTTTCCTCAGAGTTAAAGACATGCTGTAATCCTGCTTAATTCCTGTTCTCATGCCAACACAGCTTGACTCACAGTTTTTCAACTGATGACCTCTAAAAGAAAGCATCTTTGAAGAAAAATATACTTCTCTTTTTGTAAGTAGCCTGATGGTAGACTATTCTGGTTTAGTTCAGAGAACTAAAATGTTGATTCACACCATGAAGAACAGTGGTAGCTCTGTGTGTGTATTGTCCTTTACCATTGCTTTCATTAAAGGAAACTTTCTCTGGTCAGTTTTGGCTTGCATAAGAATCTTCAATTTTGCATTTCATTTCACAAGCCAGTTACTGCATATTCTTTATGAAGTTGATTCTGCATTTTAGTTTATGGCTGTTTCCTGCCGTTCCTCTGTGCCCCAGTGTTTGGGCTTCATCAGGAAATGTACGTGCCCAGAAAGTACAGGACTGGACCTTTTCTAAATATCAGTGAAAATAGTTGACATACATCCATCTTTAAATGTAAAAATACCTGAAATGAAACAGCCACATTCATGTCAGTGTAATAAATACAGTTACTGATAAAGAATAAGAATGGCAGAAATCTGGAATCATATCTAGAAGAGCCAGCCTATTTTGTGAATTTTTCTGTAGATAACGTGCTGAAGCTTGCATACCACTGGTAATGCTTTAGGACAAGTCCTGTGATTGCTGAAAAAGGGACAGAGATAGTAGTGAAAGAAAGTAATTCCTTATCCTATGCTTTAAAGTATTCTTACGATTTTTGCTGTGTTTCAGGGAAAGCTGTCTGTCCATTTAAGCTACGATCTGCTCTTGATCAGTGAGTGTGTGACTTTGCTGTAGCTCTGAGTCTGCAGCCCCTTCGGATGCGGAGCAGGTGTGAGGCACGGCTCACACAGCTCTCCGGCACCTTCCGCCCTGTTTAAAGCACATCGGCCCGGGCACACGGCTTTGGCTTGCAGACGGGAGCAAGGTGACGCCAGGCCCGCTCGGATCGCTGGCGCTGGCACGTGGAGCACAAGCGTCTTCGCTGACGTGCTGCCAACCTTAGAAGCTGCAGCATATTTCATTTACCACTGAGTGGAGTCCTCATCAAGACTGCAGACGTGAAGGCTTGATTCCCCAGTCTGCTGCGTGACATTTTGCTCGGAGCAGCTTGGCAGTGAAGCTGTGCACGGCATCACAGCCAGATGGTCCGGGGCCCGGGTGAGTGCGGGCTTATCAACAGGGTGCCACAAATACAGGGTTACCTTTTGGGGCACCATTGTTAGTTTCTACCAATGGTTTAATACAAACTTTTTTTTTTATTATTGAGTAGCTGAGAGGCCTGCTGATAAAAGAATATTAATTTAAAAATACATGTATCTTTACTCATTACAGTTCACTGGCACTTTCTTTGGACAATGCCCTGTACCAGACACTCACCTTGGATCTCTTCCTGTCGTCATGATTACTCCATTAACCCACTTGGAAAGCTGGGTTGATGCTCCCATATATTCAACTCCTATGGTCAATTAGATGAGTGCTTCCAGTAGATTGTAAAAGTTGCAGCTGCTATTCCAAATCAGGGTCCAACCAGATGTGAGGCTCCAAGCAATTGGGCTCCCATGTCCTCAGGAAATTAATTATACTGTCAGCACGAAAAAAAACCCCAAACAACCAAACAAACCAAAGAAATCAATTGAAAAAAAGAAAGTAAGGAGGCAGGAGTTGAAAGCAATGTTTTCCTCCTCTTCATATTGCTGAATGGCTCTGGGTACCTGTTGTCTGTCATCCTGCACTCACTTATTTTCTGTCTCCCAGTATCAGATTCCCTCCTAAGACTGCTATCTAACTCTCAGTCCTCTGCTTCTTGTTAGTATCTTAACTCCTGCACATTTCTTGCCAATTCCTTGTTTTCCTCAATCTCTTCATAGTGGGACTGATGCACAGGGACCCTCAGTGAGCACCCATTAATTGGTGGTCTCTGCAAAAGCAAATTGCCGTGGAGGAGCACACGTGGATCTAGTGTCTTCCTTCACATTGTTGCTGTCTATGCAAAGAGACAGAGGCACAGAGGAGAGAAAAGCAAAGAGGTGCTTCAACCTGGTATGTGAGGAAAAGTAGGCGATGATGCTGCACAGGGGTGAAGCTGTTATCCAGCCGTTCTAGTCTGTACACAGGAACAGCATCACTCAGAGTACTCAAAATGTGAAGTTCAGCAAGGTAATTGCAAAAATAACAATTATAATTCCTAACATACAGCATCTGTGCAAATCTGTTGTGATGCTGGAAATGTCAAGTTCTTAGCTGATAGAATTGCAGTTTACTTCAGAGTCTTATAAAAACAATTAGTACATAAACCTTCAGTACACAGACACATTGTGTTCTCATACTGGGATGTGTCACTTCCATGTCACACCAGCTGTGTTGTGAAACAATGTGTCACTTCAGATTTGTAAGCTTCAAAAATAGCTAATTTTGAATTTAGGTGGGACTTAAATCATGCTTGAATAAACACATTCTCTTTTTTTCTGGATGCCACTGAAAGAAAAGTGTGAATGGAGTTTCTTTCTTCTAATGCTGAAGTAAGCAATAGAAGGTATGACATAATTTAAAGGTTAAAGATCTTAGAATTTTATGTATCCTGTGAATAGGAACCTTTTATCATGTACATAATAGAAATAGGGAACTGAAAAGGTCCTGCCCAAAGGCAGTGTCAGCAAAAACTAAGCAGCTGCTGACAGATAGAACCTGTTACAAAGTTTCCAACAGCGATGGTGATTTCACCCCTTCTCTGGGCAACCTACTTGAAGTTTCTATGCTAATAATGTCAGTGTGCTTTCTTTGCAATGTCACCAGCACCTAAGTTCAGCTGGGCTAGACCGGTCCACATCTATGCTAGTAAAAAGCTCTTGGTTGCTCCAGAACAGGCTGGCAGTGGCTGTGTTCCAGCAGCTGCATGGGAATGGTCCCTTGAATGCTGGACGTGCCAAACTAGACCTAGAAATCCCTTTGGGGGAGTGCTCACTGGCACGGGTGAAGGACACACGCCTACATCCATTTACAGGACAGACAACTCTGCAATAATGCCTCGTCCTGAGCACTGTTTAGTTTAAGTCCATTTGCCAGGTTTTAGTAATTTATTAGGTACACCTTTTGCCGTTATCTGAGCTGTTAACATACAGGATAGCAACAAATCTTTCCATAAAACCCTTGTCAGTACACCTTCCAGTTCAACATAAACTGTTAATTACTGCTTTTTCTTCAGGGATTGACTAAGATTCCTTACTATCTAGTTATCCCCTCATGATTAACAAATAGTACCATTTTTTCTGCTACCATTCCAGGAATTCAAATTAGTCTGCCTGCTTTATAAATCCTTGGTTCCCCTTTTTCCTGATAATGCTTGTTGTTTTCTGGTATGCCTAAACTGTGTCTAGCTTTCATCAGTGTTTACTGAGAATTGTAAATCGCTCCAGGTACTCCAGTCAGTCTCTCTAAGTGTTAAGACTAATCAAATTTGTCGTCTTTTTTTCTTTTTTTTTTTTAAAAAGTATATATAGTAGATGAAAACAATGTATGGGGTTGTCCTGCAGTCCAAACATCACATTTGGTTTTGATCTTTAATCCGTACTGTTGTTTTATGAAAAGTTGGGCAGAACTTGTGCAGAACTAATCAATGTTCAAGATATAGGAAATGATCTTGCAAATATTTGCTTGTCTTCCATTGCTTACATGCCTCCTAATGAAGCATCTGACAAAATGTTACTGGAATGAAGACCGTACTTTAAACAGTGCATGCATATGTTTTGGTATGAATAATTAAGCTCATGAATGCAGTGACACTGCCTCATGTAAAATAACAAGGAAAATGTATTCTGCAATGAAGCTTTTCAGAGCAGACTTAAGTTTGAAACACTATGATGCTGCCAAGAAAAAGAGCAAGATTACTAAAAATGTAGGCAGGAGTCCAAACACATTTTAAATGCACATTAGCTTCATAAATATGGAAATTCAGCTAACTTAAGAGCACTCTATACATGCAGTGATATGAACAGCATCCACAGAAGTGTACTTTGATGGATGATGTGCCTATTTAGACCAATGTTTAAAGATAAGTGTTAACTGAAAAAAGCATGACACTGGCTGCAGAGAATGTGACCTTGGATAGTCCTTTAGTTGGGAACTGGCTGTGACTTGAATTCGAAGTTTTGACCAAGGCTTACCAGCTTTCTAGAGGCAGTTTTAGTCACCCTAGCAGTTTTTAGCACTGTGTATCATGACACAAAGTCTTGTATCTGAGGAGCTGAAAACATTTTTCTAGATGTCGGTTAGACTTCACAATACCATTATTTTGTGCAGATGTAAAAATTAGAGGATGTACGGTTTGATTGGAAAGGAGGAGGGCCTGATAGGTTGCACAAGGGCAGAGCTGGGAGCAGAAACACTAACCTTTAACTTTTTCTGTGTCTGGATATGTTGAAAATAACAGCGGGTTTGGGCAGTGCAAAATTTTCTTACTCACCATAGACATTCTGATTTTGTCCATGGAAATCTGTCTGGAGATGACCAGCTCATTTCAAAGCTGTCTGTCAAATGGATGTTTCTATATATAGCTTGTTCCTACATTCTTAATTATTTTTCACTTCCTCTTCCATCCTATTAACATACATTAGTTGCAGAGATAGGAATGGCAAGATTCGGCTTTGCAAGTTCCTAAGTTTCCTCTTTCTCTGTCTTTGCTTTAGTGAAGAAATTGCTAGGTTTTTTGTTAATAATGCAAAGGAGCACCTGGTAATTTTTTTCTGCATTAGATAACTCCCCAGGCTATTGACACCAGTGGGTGTAATCCAGTCTTCCTGTCTGAAATACCCAGGTTAAGCACTTTTTTCTCAATTTTCTCACTTTTTCTCAGATTTCTTTTTAGCAGAGAGCTAAGTAGTATACTGGGTGCTTTTCCCTCTCTCTTCACTTTGCTTGGGATATATATCCCCAGAAAGCAGCTTGGTACATTTATGCTAGGTGTTTACCTCTTCCCTGAGAAGGCAGGACTCAACAAGAAGTATTAGATGCCTTCAGCATCTTGTGCTCTGGTCTGCCGAAGTCTTTTTTAAGATGGTTGCATGGTGCTAGCAGTGGCTGCAGATTACCGACTGTCTTCTTTGTAACAGTCAGGGTGTTTGTGGAGTACCAGTAGTGAGTAAAAGTTGAATCTAAATGCTTCAAAGTTCCCTAAATGCGGTGCCTGGCTTATCTTCAGTGAGGACACTCACCATCACTCTTTTTGTGTCCATGCAGCGAGGAGGAGGTGAGTCAGAGAGAGAAGAGGCAAGAGGGAGGCCAGTCTAACTGCATGCCCATGGCTGCTGGCTGGGCTAAGGCAGACCTGGAGCCCTGGCCCCAGCTCCCTGTGGCAGGTGTGGTTTGCATTGTCAGCACAAAAAAAACTTGCCCTGCAATGGGATCTGAACCATAAATCCCAACCATGACCATCACCCTTGTATCTCTTTTCGAGCTTGTTAGTGGAGCTCAGGTGACTGTCTGCCTAAATATGAATTACTTTAGGCAAGGGATAGGTGCCTTTCTCTCCAAAATAGGCAATTCTGCACAAATGGCATGACCAAAGTAGTGTGCCCAGGGCATGCTCGGGCTAAGTGAGGTGTTAGCGTCAGGATTAGGCAGTCCTGAGTAGGTAAAATGAACTGATGACTGAGCCTTAAGCAAACCACTTTCCACTCCCATAGAATTATAAATTCAAACCCCCAAAAGAAAGAAAAGAACAAATTGCATTGCAGTGATATTAACAATGCTCAGACTATGCCTGGAAGAGCTGAGATAGATTTAGATGCCCTTCATAACAAAGAAATCTGGAATCTACTTCACATTAAAGCCAGCCTTTAGAGCTGTTCACAGAGCTCTTTTTATTTGAACCACTGTGTGTAATTTCCTAGAAAAAAAGAAGAAACTGAGCCCTACAGATCTTTTTATAGTTTTGTAGTGAAGAGATACCTTTGGTAACAGTCCTTGTGAATGTCTGCTCTCTCTATCTCCTGTGCTGTTAATTATGAAATTTCCTTCCTCTTTCAGAAAATGGGTTTGATACGATTGTAGTTGGAAGGTGTGTGAGGAGGGGAAGAACTACAGTGTCTTCCTTGCCAACTAAAGTAAAGAAGCTTCAGTTACCACATACCTTCCAACCCCATAGAGACTGATGGGTAGGTCAGGCCATAAATCGGTGTTGGGGAGCTGGTATTAGGACATTTTTCAGACGTGAAATTTTTCACACACCCTTGTTGCCCATATTTAAAATTATATTCTGGACCTCACCAATCCACAGGTAGTGGGGGAAGAAAACAGTCTTAAATAATACATTTTCTGCCAACCTTTCTGCTTCAGTATGCTTCTTTTAAATACTCAAGTCAAATGCTACATTTAGATACGGTAGGGAATTAAGATAAAGGGATTAAAAAGGTGTAGAAAATTATCATAGAATCATAGATTGTATCAAGTTGGAATGGACCCATAAGGATCATCAAGTCTGACTCCCTCCTCCTCACAGGACTACCTAACACTAAACCATATGACTAAGAGCATCATCCAGATGCTCCTTGAAGTATTAGACCATGGAAAATATTTTGAAGTATTTCTTTCTGGAAAGTGGTATATGTTTGTTTTATAAGGAAGGAAGCAGTGATAAAGCAAAGGAAGAACACAATGACTCATCATAGAGATAATATAAAGAACCGGCATTTTTCCAGCTATTTTTATGACTATATACTGCTATCCAGGAAGTATGGCTGAACAAGTTATTTTTTTCTTACACAATACATTGTTTAAACAATAGTCTGAAGATGCATGTTGATTACTTCCAATAATTACTGAGGCTCAGTTAACAAGAAGCAGTTAAAAGGTAGTACAAAAGGTTGATGAGTGTATCTGTAAATCAGCAGTCATGGAGTATACATTGTTCTCCTGTACCTCAGCCAAAATATTGAGGTTCAAATGCTCTTGGGTCATCAGGCAGGGCTAGGCAACATCTGTAACTGTGACATACACGCTTGGGCGCAGTCTCCCAGATGGGGGCCTTCCTTCCCTCAAATGTGGCACCTATGGCCCTGTCACTGGAAACATCTTGTTAGGACTTAGACCTCCTGAGCTCCTGGTGAGCACTCAGATGTCTGTCAGGATGGTGAGGACTTTGGCTCTGCAGTTTACTCTCTCGTTTTAGCATGCTACTCTCATTTTAACACCCCATTCTCCTCTTGTGGAAAATAAGAGAAATTTTTAAGCAGTCAGCTGCTGCTTCTTTCCAAGGAAAGCTTGGCTAGGTCTCCCCATCCTTCGCAAGTCCAAAGCTGATGGTTCAAGATGGACCTAGAGATTTGCCCTTCACACCAGAGCTTCTCAGCCCTCACCCCCACCTCTCACCTGCTCTGGGTCTAGTTTGACCTTGTTATGAGCTGCTTCAGCACATTAAGGAAAAAAGGACTACATCTCTGCTGTCTCAGTGTGCAGAAACAGCTCTGTACAGAAGCAGGCAGAGCCAGTGCCAGCTCCAGGGTGAGGGTGGCCCTGCCCGGCTGGGCACAGGACACGGAGAGGCCATCGCGGGCCCTGGGGGAGCCAACTCAGGCTGTCGGTGAAGGTCAGCTTGAAATCTCCTCTCCTTCGCTCTCCACTTTTCTCCTGCTCATACTGCAAAAGATGTTTGAGTTTTATTTTTCACCAGATTTGCTGGCTTTTTAAATTGAACCTGTGTCCCTTTGGTTATATGATTGGGTTGAGGAACCACAGACCCTCCAACAACACTCCCCCTCCCCCACCAAACTAGAGTAGCATTAGTGCCCCATGGGGCTGGTAGAGCAGCGGAGAGGCCACCGAAGTGGACAGGCCACCTGTGGCAACTTCTCAGTGGAAGTCACTCATCCCTTGTCATGCTCTTCCCCAGTGTCCCACATGTGCCCAAGACTTGCTTGTATTGAACTGCATTAACATGGAAGTTAAGGGTTACATTGGTTTAAGATTGCAAATCAACATCACAATTATATTTCTTTTCACAAGCATATGTGAATGTTGAACTGAAACCTGGAAAATATTTCTTAATTTCCAGAGATAAAAATGTAAACTGGAAAACCCTGATGATCACTCTTCGTAAAGACAAGTGATTCTGGTTGATTTCTGACAACTACTTTCCTGTTTTGTTTTTTAAAAGTCTCTCACTAAATAATCTGCCTAAGTACTTAAATATACTATTAAGAAGTTTTTTTCCTGATACCTAATTCTCCCTTGCTAAACCGATTCTATTGTTTCTTTTCCTGTATTTGTTGTCCTTTTCCGAGTAGATATGTAGAATAATTTATGACCTTCCTTCATGCAGCAACACTTTACACCTTTGCAGGCTGTTATCATGTCCTGCTGCAGTCTTCCCTCCTGCGGACTAACTTCTTCCAGCATCTCCTCAGAGGTCATGTAATTCTTCTGCATCTTCCAGGGATTACAGTATTCCTTTAAAGGAGAAAAATTAGCAGGTTTGACATTATTTGCACTTGAAAAGTCTTCTCCCTCTATTGAAAGTGGTTTTTTTGTTAAAAAAAGAAAACAAATTCCTAGAAGACACAGATAGTAAAGAGTCTTTTTAGTTTGTAAAGCAGAAATAAGAGAGGAAGCTTAAACACAGAAGACCACATATGATTTTATGGATGGAATAATAAAGTAGCAAAGTAACGAATTGAGGTGCTAATTTGGAGTATGTTTAGGCAAGGCCTGAAGATGTCTTAGCCTCAGCTGCGCCTACAAATCGTTTATGAAATGAGGCTGGGCTGATACTGAACACTTCAAGAAGTGAGGGTCTAATAATGATCCAGTGGCTTCCTGTGTCAACTGTGTAAATGTACATCTCAGTGAACAGAATATGTTACTCAAAGCATGTTTTGGGGTATATCACCTTATAGAGTTCAAAAGGGAATATATAAATTAGATGGTCCTATCAGATGAAGGGAATTTTTCGGTCTGAAAGAGTTTTCCTCCACTCCTGCTCAAGATGAGATCACTGATATTTGTTAATTGCACCTGCCAAATCTCAGAGTTAAATGAAAGATAAAAAGACTGGCAGGATTTTTACTTTAGTAAAATGCTTTGTTGAATTGAGCAATAGTGTTACATTTACATCTTGTTCTTGGTGCGCAAGCATGCAATATATAATGAATGTAATAACTTTCTTGTAACTGCTAAAAAATAAGACCATTAGCAAAGTAGGTGTTAAAGGAACATCTTCATATCAGTCAAAATTCAATGCTATTTCCCATGATCTTTTTATTGAATTATGTGGTCCACAGTTTTCCCCTCTTAAACCAAATTAAATTTATTGTTAAATCTGATTTAAGTATGTTTAACTCTTTTCTCCAATATTCTAAGACATGCATCTTGCATAATTTCTAGCAGATTACCATTAATGATTTAGCATTGCTACATGAAATTTTTCAGTCCTTCAGTCTGAATATAAGCATATAAGACAAAGCTGATTTAATTTCCGTATGCGTCCTTTCCTTGCTCTATTTTCTGTTCTTTCTCAATTTAGTTAACACCGTTGACCATTCTACCACAACTAAAATATTTTGTGAAGACGAAAATAACAAAAACGTGATGTATTTCTGTCTTCTTTATGTTATCCCAGAACTTCACGGAGCTATACTTTCTCTGAATCTTGTTTTCCTTTTTGTTCTAGTATTTTTACAGGGTACATGACTTTTTCTTAATATGTAATAAGTTCTAGGTATGAAAACAATACTGCTATTTTTTATTACAAATTCCATTGTATTGCTCCTGGCATGATATAGGCTAGATCATACAGACCCAATTATTCATCCCATCAGAAATATTCATAGCATTTTTTGTAGAAAATGTAAGCCAATTTTATGAAAATATAACAACTGGCTTTTCATTACCCCCAAAAAACTTGCTGACATTTTTTAATTTTAGTTTAGTTAATTTAATACTTCCTACTATGGATAAAAATAAAGTGCATTCCCTTGTTAACTAGTGAAGATTAATTTCATAATTCCATATTAGGGAGTTTTTAACAAAAGGCTCGTGGGTCACTAGGTACATATAAGAGTCAAGCAAATTAATGCTATAGCCACAGTATTTTCAGTCCTGGGGTATGTTTCCCTAAGTTAGTTCTTATTTTGACCTGTGTGGATTTTATTGTCTGAACTTTTGATAAACAGAGCAGCTTTAAACTGATGCCTTGACCAGCCTGAATGAGAAGGGTTACAAAGGGTGGTAAACATCACCTATCCCCCTTGCTAGAATCCGAACTGAAAAATAGCAGGCTTCTCTCACCTCTGTATCAAAATATTCAACTAAATTTGGCACAGGAAGACCAATTAATGCTATAACCCATGAGAGCAATCCTCTTGCAATCAGTCCCCGGTGGCTGGGTCTGGTCTGCAAGTGCAGGAGTGCACCAGTTGCTCTTAGCCACTGCAGCCGAGTGCATGGGGAGACTTACCCTGGTGGGGATTGCTCTTTCAGCAGAGCAGATCCTAAACGACCTTGGCTCTTGAAAGATCTCAAAGCACTCTATGGGTCTTTTTATGTCACTGTAACTGTCTGTGAACACCTCGTGTCAGTAATTGGCAAATTGTCACCTGCAAGGCAACCATCGCAGGTTACCTCTCACCTGTTACTCATTTAGACTCATCAGATAGATAGACTGCGGTATAGGGTGTTGTTGATATTGTGCTGCTCTTTTTCCCTTAATCTTTGAGTGAGTAGAAGTTCAATGAACTTGGTAGGATTTCCAGTGAATCCTCAGTAAATCAGCTTTTACACTATTGGTAACCTCTTTATGAGTTTAGTGTCTAGGATGTAGGTCTAGCAATTGAATTTGAAGTAACAGAGGATTGACTAAATTCATGCCTGGGAGTACAATTTTGCTTTTAGCCCAGCTTCTGATCTTCCAGATAGGAACTGGCCAACCTGCACTTCGTGGCTGGATGCAGCTTGTGCTGGGGCAACACCCGTGAGCAGTGGTGAGATGAAGGTGCCTGACATTGCCAGATCTCTGAAGTGCAAAGGAGCAAGAAGGCAGTGCCACCTCCTGCCTGGTGCTCCCCAAGGTATGTGCCTGGTGGCTCACAGTGATCAGGAGGTGCCAGGTGCAGGTGAGGTCATGAGGTTTGCTTTTGTGGCTTTGCTGTTCCTTGGAGGCTGGCCTTGGGGACTTCGACAGCCTCGAGCAGCCACCCCTTTCCAGGAACCAGTATGGCACCCCATAATTCACAGTAATGGCCATATGAGGAAAGATGCAAGTGCACACGGTGTGTTTGGAGTATCAAGAACACGGTACAAATTGTTCAGATTTTTAGCCTGAAACTGGTCTGCAACCTGGCTGAAGGGTTTCCTATCAAGTGCTTGTTTTTTCTTAATGAACCGATGTGTGATTTACTGCCAGGCTGCAGTTGGCTCTGGTGTGGCCTGAGGATCAGAGGAAGGTGAAGAAAAGGGACCGTTCCCCTTTTGCTGCTTTGTTATTGCACAATGTCCAACTGAGTAGAAAGTGGAATTCCTCTTGGCCTCATGACGTACAAGCTCCAGAATAAAACAAGGCTGTTAAAACTCCTGACAATATAAATGACAATGTATCTTTTATATAAATAGGCCACATGCTGTAAGGAAATGCTGTCAGTCTAAGACAAATCAGTTCAGGCCAAAGAAAACTTTCGCTATTTCTAGGCAAGGTCTTCGGCAGCTGATTTAAGAGACTTATGTTTTGTTATGTTTTGTTTTGTTTTTTAAAAAAAAGTTCTAGAAATGTCTCTTCCAGAAAAAAAGATGTTGACTTCATCGTTGTTAGTATATTTTATTATCATCTGAAAAAGAAAATTCAGTTAACTTTGCATGTAACTTCCTAACATCTGTATCTAGCATTTCCTTGTAATTACTTATTTCACAATTCAGTTTCTCCTTTTTATTTTAAACCTGTAGGCTTTCTCAGGGAACAAACTCTCTTGCATTGTCTTTCTGCTGAGTAGCCAAGTGAGAACAAATCCTGTGCTTAGAAAGTGCAGTCATCTTGGCAACAAACAGGAGATGATGCCAAATTTCCTTGCTATCACGTTTTTGCTATAGGTGCTGAACAAATATGTTACTACACTTCAAATAATATTTTCACACCACAGACCTTTTTTTCCATTCAGCAGTATTTCTAAACAAAACAAAATATTTCCATGGTGAAAATCTACTGTGATAAAGTCAGGCCTTTATAGGGACAGTCTATAGTGGTCAGGAGAGGACCACTGTTTCTTTCAGGTTTCCACCTATATGTTTGGAAAACAAACTCCCGAGTGCTTGCTCTGTTATCTGGGAAAGAAGAGATATGTGGCATTTCCTGAAATTGTGGCTGGCTCTTGGTATGACTGTCTGACAAGATTGACCTGCTTCACAAGAAAAAGGGTGATTGTTTTTAAAATGAGCCTTTTTTTTCCAGGTAGCTTTGGGTGCTGGTCTCCCAGCTGCATTTACACAGAAATGAAGGTCAGTAGGACAATGGCAATCTCATTTAGAAGGGAAGAAATTTTTATAATGTCCTGCAGAGTGAATTTCACTTAAATCCTCTAAAATTCAACCCTGTCTCACCTCACACATGAAAGTATGAGACTGATGTGTTTTCCTGATGGTATTTTTTCACTGAGTAATTAAGGTGTAAAATTAAAAAACTGTCTGAATTTCTGTCTTTGGTATTTCGCTGTTGATTTGATCCCATGAGCTCCGCAGATGAACCTTCAGTAGAGATAGCAGGAAAGTATTGAGACATAACCTTCTGGGTATCACCTGCTTTCCCAAGGCAGCACAGTTTGCCCTCAGTGAGAAGTCATTCTTTTTTGAAGGCAAAATTTGTGGTGTGGTCTTGTTTTTTTGAAATGTGGCATGTGACAGAATATTTCCTTATTTAGCACTCAGAGCTTTCTATCCAACCATCTGGCCTTCAAAACTGAGGAGGACCGGTCACTGTCCTCTCTTCAGCAGGACTTTATTGCCAGCAACTCTCATCACCCAGATTTTGGTGGAGGGAAGAAAAGAAAACAGCCTGTACAATTATGTTCTTTGGGTTCTTGCTTGTTCTTTCTCTTGTTCACAGTGCTTTGCAGCTGGTGGGTAAGTGCCTCCTGCTTGTCTCCTGTAAAGGTGTCTGTGAAAGTGCCTCCATGTCCTGTGGCATTTCTGGGTGATTTCTGGTTCTGTGGCAGTGCCTATATGTACGTTATTAGTTTGGGACATATAGATGGGGAGCCTCTTGATGGCAGGCAAGAGGCAAGGACAGGATCTAACAGAAAAAAAGAAACGGATTGAGAAGGAAGCAAAGACTGAATTACTAACGGCTTTATTCACGTATAGTGGTACTATCATTTCAATAACACCAGAAGATCAGACCTAAGAAAAGCATGAGATATATTTAAATGTCTTTTTGTTTGTTTGTTTGTTTTATTCTTTACTCCTGTGTTCTGGTTTTTGAGCTCTTGGTGTCTGGATAATGGTTAGCAAAATCAGGCAGGAAAAACTTCAGGAGTGGTGAAATATGGAATTATTTGTAGGACATTAAGGTGTTCACAGATGACGGCTCCAGAGAGACTTAGTGCTTGTAAAGAGGATTATTTTCATTCACTGTTTTGAACAAACTCACTGAATTCACTGGCATTGATAAAAGGGATGAAGTAAAATTTTTGTGGAATAAAGTTGGATTAAGTTTAGGAAAGTTATTGTAGAATCACAGTGACAATATTACTGCCATCCCTTTAGCTGTGCTTCTATTGTAGGTATTAAATAGATGGCTTCTGGAGACCTGAATGTTTAAGGTTCAGTCCTTTTAGCTTTGTAACTCCTGAGTAAAACTGCTATGGATTGCCTCAGAGTATGTGGTGGTTTTTTTGATCACCCATGGTATCACTGCAGGCCAGAATAATTAGTGTAGTGTGTATTAGCAGCTAAATTGAGTTCAACTTTTTGCAGGATTTTTATGAAATTTGCAGGATTTAATAAAATTTCTTTAGCTTTCAAAATACATTTTAATTAAATATGAAGCCCAGTGATTAAGAGA
Source organism: Aviceda cuculoides (assembly GCA_035590195.1). Taxonomy (NCBI): domain Eukaryota; kingdom Metazoa; phylum Chordata; class Aves; order Accipitriformes; family Accipitridae; genus Aviceda; species Aviceda cuculoides. The sequence goes on from JAVJGG010000073.1 coordinate 23,309,662, forward strand.
TGTATCAGGGACCAAAATTGGTTATGAATCCCAGAAGCTTTGGAGGGAAATACAACCAGGTGGGTCACAAAGTACACCACAAAGCAGCAGAGCAAATTCACAGGCATGATTCACTACTGCTACTGACAAACTCGCTGTAGGACTGAAATTAGCTCAGCTACTTCTCCTTCATGCTAGAGCCAACATGGTAGACATGACCAGAGAAACTACCTGGAAAGCTAGGGACCTGATTTCTGGTACAGGTGGATCTTCTAACTCCCACCAGCCTTTCCACATTGCTGGAAAGATGACACTACTACCCAGTCCTTGCTACTTTCTCAGACTGCGATTGGTTTCCCAATGTCATTCCTAGTTTTACACTGTAATGGCTCCTAGTAGGTACTGCATGTCTTGTAGGTCAACAAGGCCAATTAGCCCAGGGTACCTACTCCCTGTGAGGCCCAGAGGTGTTCACCCACATTTATACAGTGAAAAGAAAAGGAAATGTGGATTTGGGAGTGTGGAGACAAATGGCTCAGCAAAGACAGCTGTGACCCTGCTAGGAGACCTGTAAGATGTGGCAGGGTGAGGAAAGTTTGTAGAGATCGGAGGTGTACAAGGCCATGCATCTGAGGACAGATGGAAACAGGGTAATGGTAACAGCAGTGTGGTTGAGGGAATTCATGTGACTGATGTAAATCAATCCAACAAGCTGTGCTCAGCTCTGCTGATGCTGATGACTGCCATTAATCCACGGTATGGTGACATATAATAATGAAATTCATATCCTACTGTCTAACTTATTGCTCTTTAATCAGTAAAACTGATGTTGCACTGGTCTCTGTTCAAGAACATCATGTTTTTGTTTGATATGAATGCAATGACTTCTTGTTCACATGAATGGGAAGCAGAATCCTGTCACATATGCACTATACATATATTCTCTATTAACCATTTACTATGTATTGTTTTGTTTTACAGACATTGAAACATTTTTAATATATAATAAAGCCAACAAACTCTGTCTTCAGGCATCTATCACGCCGTCAGTTAGAACGGCCACTTGCCATCAAGACAATGAATCACAAAAATTCAGGTGGATCACTGATCATCAGCTTATGAGTGTGAGACTGAATCTATGCCTGGGGGTGCCATTGAAGGAGGATCATGCTGTGATCACCCTGTATCCATGTAATCAAACAAGTGAGCTCCAGTGGTGGGAATGCAGAAATGAAAGCCTCCTTGCAATCCAAGGAGAAGATCTGTTCTTCAGTCCTGGCAATGAAGAACATGATAATGTTTTGTTAAAGAAGGGGCTGAGTGCAAAGAACAAGTGGAAGTTCTATGGGGCCATGGATGTTTTATGTTCCCGGGGATATGAAGGTACGGAAAATTGATTCTTTTATCTTTGCACTAATTTCTTTGTGAGTATTAGAGTGTTTTGGATCTTTGGCTCTGACTATTCTGATTCCTTTAGCGACCATGAGAGTTTTAGAAAAACGGTATACTGAGCGAGTTAGCCTTGAATTTAATGTCATATTTATGGCCAAGTATGTGTTATATACATATTATATATATTTATATATTATATAATACACACGCTATTTTGGTGTATGTATTATAGTGTATTAGTATTACAAGGATTATGAGTATCACATACATTCTATATTCTCTAAATATATATTATATATTAGTATATAAATATATACACACTTACTCTTACACTATATATGTTTTCTCTGAAGTCACTATTTCTCACCATACTGTGTCACTACATTGTTAATAGAGATTATAAACACTGATAAGTTTCTTATACAGCAACACGGAAATGAAATTACATCCTCAAGAAAGAAGCACAATACAGGTGAACTGAGAAAGGGCTGGAAGTACCAGAGTAATCAGAGGAAGTGCAGCTTTTGTGACCCCAACAGATGAGGATGCTCATGGAATTATTATAATTACCAGTGCAATTACCCTTTATGATTAGCTGAAGCCTGATTGTTCTGAATGGCTTTCCCACATCCAGAATGAATATTCTAAAAACCACGTCACAGGATATTTGAAGTATTAAACTCTGAGCCTTGCATGTGGGAGCTCCTCCACTGTATGTGAGATACTTAAATGGTCACTGGAATAAAAACACAGACAGATTGTCTAACCTGATGTTTACTTTTTGCAGGAAGAAGGGCTTCTAAATATTAGTTCATCCTCTTGCACTTTTTATATAAATCTTAATATTGTTTAAAATAGTATCTTAGGGTAGAGCTCTGGAGCCTTATTAAGTTTGTAAAAGCAACTTGGTCAGAACAAAAACCTAGTTGTAGATTTCATCTGTGAAATATTACTTTACATTAGAATAGCACTGCTCTAAAATGTATGTCAGCAGCTTAAGTCTGAAAAAGTATTTAAAATAATTTTGTTATGGTTATGGGAAAGGTAACATGGAAAGCACTTTGAGATGCAATTCAGCTATTAGCATAGGCTTCACGTTTTTCACATTTTACACTCATTTATTACTTTCCATACTATTTTTATCATTTTGCCTTCTCAGAGACCTTTACACTGCTAGGAAATGCCTTCGGGGCACCCTGTGTATTCCCTTTCATGTACAATAAGCAATGGTACGCCGAGTGCACGGATGCTGGCCGGTCAGATGGCTGGCTCTGGTGTGCAACCACTGCAGACTATGACACAGACCAGCGATACGGATTTTGCCCGTCAACAGGTAAGTTACCTGCTCCCACACAGTTCCCCTCAGTGTGGTATTGGCAAACCAGCACTAGCAGAATATGAGTATCTTTACAATAACACATAGTTTACAAGGATGTATTTTAGTATATGATGTATTGCCACATCCTGCAGCTCTCTACACAAGAAAAAAACACATTGCATAAAGATGTGGAGAAAAGTGTGATTAAAGAGTAAAACCGCATGCAGTTCCCACCAATTGTGGGGGTGTTGCTGAGCAGCACGACAATTTCGAGCTCCTCACTGTTTCCCAGCCAGGATGTGTGCTGTCATAGGCATACAACCCTTCTCTGAGGACCCCCGACGTGATGGATGTGGGCACAAAAATGAGTGCTGTAGGAAGATTAATGATGAAGTTAATGTTTCAGTCTGCATGATTCTCATGTGAATATTTTTTTACTTAAGTGGAATGTGTCCTTTTATCCATGCTATTAAGCCCTGTTCATATTGCCTGGGAAGCTGCCTTTCCACCCCTTCTGACAACTGCCTCCCATCCCTGGCATTTCTCTACAACTTCAGTCAATTTCTGAAAACTGTCTTCCATTTCTGTGGTCACTTCCCCCTCCATCTCCCTTTATGGCCTTGTTCTTGGCAGGGGAGCTTTGCATTCAAGGCATTGAAGTCTCCTCCTGACACTTCTCAGCTTTCCCCTATATTCTTCCCCATTGCTCCTGTTCAAAATCGCATCTTCTATTATTAAAACACCCCTTTACTCCAGTTGATTCAAAATGTTCTTTTGGCGTGGTTCAAATCCATAGTCAAATATCCTTTCCAGGTCCTTACAAAGATACCTAGGACACTGAGCACAAAAGGCATGTGACATAGAGTGAATGAATAATTTTCAAAGCTTTTGAAAGCCAGTCCCAGCTCTCTGTTCTTTTTAAAATTTAGCTTCATACTGACTTTTGGGTATAATCAAATACCTGAGTCAATTCTGCATTGTGCTTGATGGAGCACGTATAGAACTTCAACAGGCAAAAGACGCAAAGAGAATTGGAAGAGGAGCACGGTGCAGCTTGGCACCATAGCAGTGCCCGGGCTCTGAAGCTGTGTGACAGGCACATCCAGGAGCTCTTTGCATCGGGGGGATTTATCTGAGAACTGGTTTGATGCTAAATTCAGGTCTAGAGCTGGTTCTCAGAGCTCTCGGTGAGAACAGCTATCCAGAAAGAGAAGGAGGAGATGTTGCATATCTTTTTATAGATTTCACTAGGTTTTCTGCTACAGCACTCCATGTAATATATTTTTCTATGCAATCACTTCCCTTGTAGTAATTCCTGAATTATGTATCTTCGTGGAACAGGAGGCAACATTTTCCAGCTCTACGTGTTTACAGGCCTTAACTTCATCCTTCCCCATCCTGCTCATAACATTTTCAGTGCTCTTGAAAGAACAGTGCAGGAGACATTTAATGAGAATGCCATGCATAATGAGAACCTGCAATTCATTTTTATGTGGGTAAGTTACTATCACCCCCAATATAATTATTTTCTCCACAGATAAAGACACCACCTGGACTACAGATCTGTTGACAAATGTCCACTACCAAATAAACTCTGAATCGGCTCTCACGTGGCACCAAGCCAGGAAAAGCTGTCAGCAGCAAAATGCAGAATTATTGAGTATCACGGACATTCACGAACAAACATACCTTAAAGGTAAGGAAGTAAAGCAAACTCTGACTTACATTCAGGATCTGTTCAGTCCATCATCACAGCTAAAGAATATTTAGTATGGTTTTGGTTAATGTCTATGGACCTAAATATGCTTGAGTAAGTACACAAAATATTTTAGAATTTGCAAATTCATATCAAAATCACTGCCAAGTTTAAACAGAATTCAAGGTATTCCAGCATCCTGCAAGTGTAACAGTTTGACTTTCTATTTAAAAAATCAAAATTCTGAAAAATAAATGAAAGTTTCATCTTTGGTTAAAAGGAATCTTTAAAACAAATTGGAAATGAGAGAAAAGAGATATCTTTGTGCCAAAAGAAAGATGTTTTGTGTCAAATGCATCTTGACATCTGATTTTTTCATTCATTTGAAAAACTGAAAAACATCAGTTATTCATAGATCTCAAATCATGGCTCTACCTACCCGTGTATTGGTGGAGGAATGGTATAGAAGAATCCCTCCCCTGTTGTTATTAATGATGAATGTAACTTCTAAGAGCTTTATTATTGTTTATACTTATACTGTACCAATATTTCTACTGAAATAAATCGTGTTGTACAGAATTTAACCCATTCTACAGAAACACTTTCATTTTGGATACACTCTGTGGCATCTCATCTATGCTCATTTTGCATTAGGTGCTAGAATGGCGGGGGGGGGGTGTTGTTCGTTTGCTTTTTACAATAATCAAACCTTTGGCATATTTCAATTTATCAGGTATCTCAGACATAAAGATATCTGTAGTTAGATATTTAATAATTGTAAGTCTTCCTAGAGACTTGACTAATGACTATTGCTAATAAAGAAGTGATTTATAAAATCATTTATCTTCTTTTGGTTTCTTAGAGTTAACGGAAGGTACGGATTCTGCACTGTGGATTGGACTCAATAGACTGGACTTGAGGAGTGGATGGGAGTGGATTGGAGGCAGCCCTTTCCAGTACTTAAACTGGGCTCCAGGTGACTTTGTTTGATTGTGTATTTCCGAAGAAAAAATATACATACCTCAAACACTGCTTTAAATTCTACTATCAGATAGATATGCCATGAGATACGTATTTTAGCTTTTCTTCTTTAGCTTTAGAAAAAGCTTTATTTTGTATAGCAATATAAGCCAGAAACTTCTATGTATTGCAAAAATATTTTAGCTCTGAAAGCAGTACTGTCTTTCAGAAAAATATAGTCTTCCATTTGTTGTCTCTAGCAACAAAACCATGAGGGGGTTACATGTTCATATCCACATAAATTATACTACATTTCATACAGACATTCCCACTACCAGAGACCTAGCTCCATTCTTGCCAATACTGGGAAAGACATGATCTTTGGGGCTCTCACTTCAGCCAGGACTGATTTCTCCAGTGCATTTAAAAGCTTAGAGCTATATTTGCCTTTCAGAAAAGTTCACTTTTTTTCCTGTACCTTTCCCAAAGGAAGCCCTTCTCCAGAATCTGGAAAACTCTGTGCGGTTTTAAATCCTGAATCAAAAGCTAAATGGCAAAATTGGGAATGTGATCAGAAACTCGGTTACATTTGTAAGAAAAGAAACTTTACTTTGGTTCCCTCAGGTATGTTGGTATATGTTGATAATTAAAAGTAGAAGCTGTTATCTGAATTGCTTGGCATTCACATTGACAAAGATGAGCAGGAGAATTTCATTAGAAATAAAAAATATTTCTTATTTATCTGGTTTGCTTTCTACAACCATTGCACCCTTTCTAGGCTCATCTCCAGTCCCACAACACACAGAATGAAATAGGTAAAAGCAAAGAACATCCAACTTGTCCCATTTGTCCATGTTTTAGTAGTCATGTCTCCTCTTTGAATACACACCCTGCTGAACATGAAAAGGGACAACAAACCAAAAATTATTTTTCTGAAGAGGGATGTTAGTAAAAATAAGCAAAAGGAAGAAAGATTGACACATTGCAAAGATTAAAGATATTTTAAGTATATAAAGATATCCCTGTTGGTGTTTTTCTATGTATATGTCTAGTTGTCAATCTGTCTAGATGACTTTTATACTATTAATATACTTAATCTTTTAAAAATTCATAAGCATTCTGTTAGGTGCAGATAATTTCAGATTTCTGTTATCTGGCAAAGTACTAAGTAATATAGAAGCTATTAAAATTAATACATTAGTGTATTTGTTGCAGACATTTGACTATAAAGAACCTTAGAATTTGTATTAAAGTTTTCCTTTTCCAAGCTAAAAAATCCAGATTTAGGATCATATTTATGTTTACTGTATTTTGTAGCCATCATTTCCTTATAATGAGAATTTCCAAAGAAAATTCTTAGTTTAGGACTTTTGCACAGAGTAAGTGAAAATATTTTCAGCGTCATGTCCCTTGCATGGCATTTGAACTCCTCTAAAACACTGGTATTTGTTCCTAGGTGACATTGGGCCTGTCACTTGCCCAGATGAATGGGTACCGTACATAGATCACTGTTACAAGATCTTCAGGCAGACCAAAGGATGGGAAGAAGCTTTGACCTCTTGTCAGAAGGAAGGGAGTCACCTGGCCAGCATCCAAAGCCTTGAGGAGCACAGCTTTCTGGTGTCTCAGCTTGGGTACAGTGAGTGTTTCAAGGGGAGTTTCTGCCTTTGTCTGCATGTAAGAAGCACCAGCTAGCTGAGTTGAGATGTAGTAATTGTATTAACATGAAACACTGCAGCCAAAGACGTGCAAGGAGCCAGAGGTCTAGCGGCGTTAAGCTGGTGCAGTGCTCTCCCTCCTGCTTCAAAACAGATGCCGCCTTCGGTGCTGCAACTTGCAGACTTACTCAACTCTCTTGACTTGTGCTTTGCTTTGCATGAGAGTAGAAGGACATCAGTCATGCCAGTGAGAAGCTTTCTTAGTGAAAGGATTATGAAATATAACTTCCACTTTGCAAGAGTGCTTTTTATGGAAAACCAACGTATTTGTACTGCTTTCTATGCTTTTGGGGAACTTACAGTGTGGCTCTAAGTCATTCTCCACGTCTTGTGGTCAACCAACACCCAGATCAGCAAGTTCACAGGTCTCTGCAGAAGTGATGGAAGAAACCTACTAAATAAGTTTAGCTCTCTGCACTTCCAGACGGAAAAGATCAGCAAAGCTAGGCAAAGTGATTTCCAGGCAGCAAGCTGTGGAATTGCCTGGGCTGCCTAAAGAACCATACTCAGGTCACTAGATCTAACAAGTCAGCATGGTCTTGCCATGGCCTTTTTAATATCCCTGGCAGAAACGTGAGGAGTCTGTAGATATGTTGCTACTTTTTGCTCCTGTTAACTATTAGGGGTTTTTTGTTTTTTTTTTTTTGTGCTTAGAGGTAGTGAAAGCCTTAATTAACTGTTGAAAAAGTGAAAGATATTCAAGACAGAAAAAATTCTTTCTTCAGAAAGAGTAATTTGGCTGCTTAGTGTCCAACCATACAAGGAGATATTTTTTGTTTCTTAGATTTTTTGATTCTGATATCATACCCCAGTTTAGAAACTACCGAAGAAATTGTGAATATCCTTCCATGTCTTTCTTTCTTTCTCATTTTTGTGAATAGTGCCTAAGTTTACCTTTCATTTGCCTTGCTTTCCTTTCACTAAGAATGCCTAAAATCATAGGATTGTATACTGGTTTAGGCCAGAAGAAACCCCAGAGGTCAGTTGGTCTAGCTCTGGCTTGGAGCAGGGCCAGCCTCAAAGTTAGATCTGGCTGCTGACAGCCTTCCCCTGCTGAGTTTTGGATGTTGTCAAAACTCCGATTTTACTTATTGCCTAAACATTTGATCTAGGGGTGGGGAGCTGGGCTTAGGGGGTTTCTCTGTTTTTTTCCATTTTGTTGAAAGAAGCTTAAAACATTTATGCTTCAAGTTACATGAAAACAGTATTTTAAAATCTGACCAGTGCAACAGAACCTAAAAAGTAACTATTCACACAGTTCTATCATACCAATATAGTGTCTTAGCATTAGGCTGGTAATTTACTCTTCTCCCACTGCTGTGAGGAAGAGAAGCAAAATTTTTTGATCCAGTGCAGGGATTTCATTAGAGCCTAATTTACCAAAGCATACTGTCTTTATGTCAATATTTATGTGAAAATATTAATTTTAAAAAGATCATGCAATGCACTAAATACTTGTATGTTTCATAAGTTTATGAAAGGGATTATATGTTCTACAGCTTGAGGGTGCTGTGAAAAGGATATGCAGTGGCATAAGAGGTCTTTTCTAGTCCTGTTTTTCCGTGTTTTAGAGCCAACAGACAAGCTGTGGATTGGACTGAATGATCGTAAGGTTCAAATGTATTTTGAATGGAGTGATGGTACACCAGTGACGTACACAAAATGGCACCTGGGAGAGCCATCCACCACAAACAACAGGCCAGAAGATTGTGTACTGATCAAGGGCCAGGTAACATTATTCAATACATATTTTATTTTAATATTGAAACTAACTTCTTAATAAAAGAATAATGTGCCATGTTATTTCAGCAGCTGGCTAGGGCCAGAAAAAGGGATGTGGGGACAAAGGATGAGATTAAATATGATCTTTCATTAAAAAAAAAAGAAAAAATAAAATGGAAGAGTTACTGCATCACTGATGAAATTGTCTCTTTAAGTTCATCTGAAAGTCACCAGTGAAATCATTAGGGCTGAAAAACAGGTCTCTGCATGTAGTTTGAGTACATTATCCTGCTCCTTTTCCTCTGGTGGTAGTGGTGGCATGTGGGGATCCCCACTGCCTCCTTTGTGCCTGCTCGTTTGCCCATCCCTGCACGGCACAACTGCCCGTGTAGGGTCCTGCAGAAGAGGTCAGGGACCAGCCTCCCGCACCCTCATCCCTGCTTATCGCTGCCAGCCGTAGCTGCGCTACTATAGCCCAGCCTACTACTTCACTGGATGTGAGCAGATTTATTTTTGTTATCAACTAGGGGAACTGGATAAGGAAAAATAATATTTCTGTTTCAAAATGAAAGGAGAAAGAAAATGAATAGTTTTCATTATAAAGAGCTTATTCATTTTCTTTAGTATTCATCTTAATCTCATTGTTATTTCATTCTTTTTCCTGCCACAGGATGGCTATTGGGCAGACTATGTCTGTGAGAAGAAAGCTGGCTACATTTGTAAAAGAAAAGCTATACCACAAATAGTTGGAGAAAAGGAAGTTACTGATGCAGGTTGCAAAAAAGTAAGTACATAAGAATGGAACATCAATTTCCCAGATCAAATAAGTAAGTACCTTGTCTGACAATCATCTAGGTTTATTTATATTATTGATATTCTTTACATACATATATTTTTTGGTTTTATTCATTATGAAGTTTCTCTCTCTCTCAGTTACTTAAAACTTTAGAAATCCATTTACAGAAACTGCTTAGAAGGAATCTGTAATTTCACTGCAAATGTTTCTAATTCATAATATTCATGATTATTGTGCTTCATTCATTTTGAAATGGTATAGCTCACTTAATACATGATATCACAATTATTTAGAAGTGATATGGAAATCCCCAAATCACGTTACAGGGCTGGAGAAGATATGGGACCTACTGCTATTTTATTGGACATGTTTCAGCAACATTTTCAGAAGCAAACACCACTTGTGAAGGAGAAAAAGGTTACTTAGCCACAGTTGAAAGTAGGTATGATAATAAATTTTCATAAATTTCAAATAAATTTTGTCTTTTAAATAGGTCAAGGCTGTATGTTCTGAAATATTTCTGGAAGTACAATTCTAACACAATGTCAAACAGCAATTTAGCTAAGTTACAGATGAGGTCTCTAGCTGAACAACAAAAAAGGCTAGCATTTGTTTGTTGGGGAGTCAGAATCCTATTGTAAGACCCTCTCCCCGAGTCTGCAGGAAGGAAAAGGAGAAAAGGATTCATCATCAGATTAGACGAGTAGAATTCGGATAAATGACTTGGATTTCACTTGCGTCTTTATGATCCCTTTTACAGGTATGAACAAGCCTATCTGACCAGCCTTGTCGGGCTGAGGCCTGAGAAATATTTCTGGCTTGGTCTGTCTGATGTGGAGGACCAAGGCACTTTCAGGTGGGCCAACGGTGAAGCCGTCTCCTTCACTCACTGGGATGCAGCAATGCCTGGTAGGTGCCATGACGGTGTAAGGTAGGTGTTTTCTGAGGTCATGGTCCCTATTTGTGTTTGTATTGGCAAAGTCCTCTGAGTTTTATGCTTTAAGCTTTCAGTATATTTTACAAGAACTGGCAGTTCTCAAACCCCATCTTTTAATTTCAAAAGGAACAATTTGAATTGCATTTTATATTAGGACATCTGATATACTTACCCATAAGATTAACCTTTCGGCTCATTTTCACAAAGAGATAAACAGGAGTTACAGGAGTTTCCTGAGACTATTCCACACTCATCCGTCTAGTGGAAAAGTTAGCCTGGGAGAAGAGCCTGAAACAGAGCAACTGTAATAAGGATTTTAAGTTAGAATTACAAAATCACAGTATCAAAAATGATCATACCATTATTATTTTTACTTGTGATCCTAAGAAAACTGCATTCATGGGATCATACTGTGCAGAAGCACAGAAAACAAGATTTCAAAGTGCCATAAGGGAATCTGCTCTCCCCAAGATATACTATGTCCCTCCTAGTGATCATTTGTCTGAAAAGTTTCTCAAAAACATTCAGCGAGGTTACAAAATGTAAAATAAAATAAAAATAATAAAAAATTGTAGAAGACATAGGGTAATAAAACTTCTGTAAATGCCATGAGAAGAAAGCTTGCCAGGGAGTCTATGGTGCCAGCAGATAATCAGAGTATAAAGGGAGCACTTGGAGATCAGTCTGGAACAGTGATGAAAAATTAGTTTCTTTGCATCTGGGTTCACTGAGGAAGAAAATGGGCTTTCTGTGCTGGAAAGTTTCTTTGCGAGGGTATGATTGGAGAGTCTATATCAAACCGAAATACCAGCAGAATAGATTATGGAAGAAATAGATGACCTGAAGAATAGCAAGTCAGGACTAATCACAGCTGCAAAAGCATCCAAGAGCTGTAAAAGTTACATTAAGTGAAATGTTCACTTTAATGTGTAACTACCTGCTAAAACTGCCTTGACAGCTAAGGGGTGAAAAAAGGCAAATTTGGTGCCAACATTTAAAATGTTTCCAGGGAGATGTGGGGAAATATAGACCAATGAATCATTGGTAAATTAGCTGAATCTATAATAAAGAATAGAATAAAGAAGATATAGTGGGAAAGATATATAAAATTCCTTGTGTAAAGGGAGGTCATGCTCACAGATCTCCTGGAGCTCCCCACAGGAGCCAAAAGCATACAAATAAGGGAAATCTAGTCAGTGTGGTCTATCTCAATTACCAAAAACCTTTCAGCTAATCTGACCTGACACAGGAAAGCTCTTACATGAAAAAAAATTTTGATCAAAAGGCAGGGAATGGAAGGTAGGTTTATTTTATGGGGGATACCTTTTACTGGAGAAGAGAGTTCACCATCAGAGTCCCTTAATGGTCTGTGCCAAAGCCCATTTTGTTCAACATATTTACAGACAATCTGGAAAAGGTGAAATAGTGAAGTGGCAAGATTTGCTTGTGATACCAAATTATTTCTGATAATGAAGATGTGCCTGTGAGAAAACACATGATGACCTCAGGAGAGTAAGTGACTGAGCATGATCTGTAAAATAGCAGGTGAACTTTGATGCAGGCAGGAGTGATGCTCACAGGAGTAAATATAGGTCTTGAACTGACATAAAATTATGGACTTATAGCTGACCAATTCATTTCAGGAGTCATTTCTTGGCACCATGGTAGACAGGTCCATTAAAACATCAGGTCTGTGCTCAACAGGAATCAAAAAGCAAATAAAATGTTAAGAACACTTAGGAAGTTAATAAAGAACACAAATAGGCCATTACATAAGCCCATTGTGTGCATTTGACTGCATCTTGTGTGATGTATGCATCTCTGGTTCCCTCTGAGAGAATATACTAAAATTACATTAACCGTCATGGAATGAGCTTTATTACATCAGTCGAGGTTTCTGTGCCTGCCCTATGTATGCAGCAAGGGTTTTGTTTCCATCTATATAAAAATTACTAGTGACCAAGGTTACTATACCTGATATAAAACAAGCTTAATGTAAGTAAGAATGAGGTCCTCACTTGAAAACACAGGTTTTCACTGTAAAAAAAACCCCACAACCCAACTTACTTTCTACCCATACAATGAATTATGCAGGACATTCAAAATAAAAAAAAATAGATTCCCAAACTGATCATGACCTCCTCAAACAGAAAATACTACTCTTTGCCTGTGTGAAAACCATCTAAAATATATAACTCTGTTATTCAAGTGTTATTGTATGGCAAGAAGCGAACATCCACTGCTCAAAGATTTTAAGTAAGAATTAAACAATTTAGATAGTATAAAATATCCAACATCTTTTTTGTTTCTCATAAAGGAAGTAATCCAGGATGTGTAGCCATGTCAACTGGGACTGCAGCTGGATTATGGAATGTTCTTGACTGTGAGACAAAGCAAAAATATATCTGTAAACAGTGGGCAAAGAGTGCAACGGCTTCACCTATTCCAACTGCTGCTCCAGTCCCCACATGCCCTGAAGGCTGGGTATCAAACAGCCGCAGTAGTTCCTGTTTTAAAGTAAGTGCCTAAATAGTTAGAGAAGAAGAAAGGCTTTGAACTGCTTGGTTGGTGGGGGGGTGGGGAAAGAAAAAGGAAGCGATATCTTCATTTTGCAATATCTGAGTCTGGAAAAACCAAAACCCAAACGTCTCGGGGAATTATCCATAAGAGGGGAGAAACTAAGGAAGAAAGGCAAGGTTGAAGGGACTGGACACAAGGGGAGGGAGAAGGACACAGGAAAGAAAATGAGGAAGTTTGTGCCCCAAGGGTTGAATGAATTGGAGCAGAATATGGAAAAGAGAAAAGAAACAAGAAAGAACTTAATATTTGCAAAATTTTTGAGAGAACAATGTCAAAATGTTGTATTAAACAGCAGGAGCAGCAAAGCTTGCCTGTTAGCGTGGCTCTTTATATCAGTCGTGGTCACTAGGTTGTGCAAAGATCCTATATTTATCTGAGCTGTGAGATAGTTCAGGGAACAAAGTAGAGAAACAGTGACATGTATCCACAAGCAGCACAATGCCCAAGGCTGGACTTTGCTAAGATAAGCACATTATCCCCCAAAATAAAGCATAACAAATCACATGCAAGGTTAATTAAACCAGTGTTTATGAAGGACATTTATTAGAGAGTTTCTGATGCAAAGCTACAGATAACTCGTATTTGAAGCACACTCAGTTATGTCTGAGCAAGCATACAAAAAGACTTTGAACAAGAGATGAGGGTAATGTGCAAACATTGATTTGGGATCACTCAGAATAGTAATGTGCTAAGTAAGTGTGAAGTGTTAATATTTCTTATCACTTTATTGAATTAATGAGTCCTTCTCTTTTTATTATGTTATTTTTTTCATTCCTTTCAAACTCAGCTGGAATGTTATTTACTTGGGCTCCTTTATCCCCAAATCATCAATTTTAGCTTTGGTCAAACTTGTGCTTATTCTTTGTTAAACTACCAAAATGTTAGACATCATATTGCAAATGTAAAGTGAGAGCTGTAAACCACCATGAGGTCATTCTTTTGCCTGTATCTTCAGACCCCTCCCAGGCCACGTTGCCTCTCCACCACAAGCACTCTCCTTTCCCTTCATCCAGAATGTGGCCTGGGCCCTCCTCCAGGTAAAATAAGTTAAAGGGAATTGTACTGCCTTCTAGCAATTCCTTCCCTTTGTCACTGCTACGCTAACTAGCTAGACAACTCTAGTGCAAAAATTTTATGAACAGAGTAATTAATTCTATTTCTTTTGTGGACTTTTACTTGGCTTGTATGAAACCTCATTTATGGGTGAGTGAGACTATGATTCTTTATTTTATTATAACACATATAATATGTTTGAAAGTAATTTCTCCATAGTGTTTTTACAGATCTAATATTAAAAAGAAGTCATGGCTTGAAGCTCGAGATTTTTGTAGAGAAATAGGAGGGGATCTGGTCACCATTAACAGTAAAGAGGAGATATCGTTACTAATAAGAGCAATGTAGTGAGTATCTGCTGTATGTTTATCTTACCAGATTTAAGAGACATTTCATATGAACGATTATGAATGCTCTTAGGTGATTTCTGAAACATGGATTCCTCAAAAGCCAAAAAAATCTGTGATACTTAGAAATTTTATCTACTCATGAATGTTTTTAACTGTTTCATGAAAAAAAGAGTTGTTTACATCCAGGAAATTAAAAAAACCCCAACAGTATCATGATTACTAGATATAATTTAGAAATGCAAGAAATTGTGGGGGGTGGTATTTTTAGTAGGGTAGAAAACATGACCAAGATATTTACTTTTGAGTCACCTTGAAGTAGGCAATGCTGAGACCATTTCTGAATCTGTGAAGGCATTTTCTAAGAAAACAGAAAATAGAGGAAATACAGGATCAATACTGCTAATAAGTCTGATAAATAAGCCATTGCCACTGAGCCATAGAACTATTAGATAATTCTATGAAGAACATATGCATCTGTATGCCCTTCACCAAAGGTAATGGGGTAATTGTTACAACTTCACTGCACTTTACAATGCACTCTAGAAAGTTTAATGATGTGTTTCTGGATGTTGTGTTGTTATTTTTTGTTTTGATGTTTATACACTGCTCTGCCTTGCAATTTTTGTTAGTGCCACTCGCTGTAGCTTTCAAAGAGTTTGGCTCGGTATATTTTCCTTGAATCCAGATGAAGGATTTGCCTGGAGTGATGGGTCTCCAGTAAGTATTTTAATTTTTCATCAAATTTGTTTGCTTAAGATGTTATGGGGTTTGTACACGTACGTTTTGGGTTTTTACTGTTATCCTCAACAATGAAAACACTAATCCTGAAAACATTTACATGGCTGTTAACCTTTATTATCATGAGTAAAATCACAGAAACACATTTGAATACATGGAAATCATCTGTACCTCATCAGAATCTGTAGCTTTCTGCACAGCACTCTAACATATTCTCTTTTCCAAGAATATAATATGAACTCATAATGTCAGAACATTCCCCGAGTAAGTGATGGCTCAGAGTCTTTCAGAACCGGAGCTCAGATCTGTAATCTTAATTTATTTATTTCCATTAATTTATCCAGTCATCTCTTGAGCCCATGTAAATATCCACAGATGTGTGAAATGTTCCTGCAGGATTTCACTGCCTATTACCCTCCTTTTACTCCTACTCTCTATTTCTTTTTTTTTTTTTTTTTTAGCCCAAGCAAGGACTTTTCCTCTTATTCTGTTGCAATTCTAGTTTCCATAAAATTTTGGGGAAGCAATCTTATCAAGAACTTTTTGAAAATCCTGAGTTGGTTACATCAAATGGTTCTCCCCTCCCATTTGGATGTTAGTTTCTTCAGTGGTAACTCTACTAGATTTTTAGGACCTCCCAAAAGCCACACTCCCATCCTCATTAACCACAGGGAAAGGAAAGTATGAATGCTGAATCGATGCACAATGTGGTCACTGCCACCAGACAGCTGTTAGAAAATGTGATTTTGAACCAGGTCACAGGTGATGAAGTGAGAACTAACTTGTCTGCACATGATTAGCACGAGTGGAATGGGGGTGAACTTCATAGCTAGGTGAAGTTCATTAGCAATAGTCCATTTGCTTGTTTCTATTCTGGCTCCATCTAGGGCTTGAGGTGCAAATGAAAGGAAAAACCTTCCACAGCAAGACAGCCTTGTCTCCTGGTCACTGACATCATTGCCCCACTAGTAAAAATTCTTATACCTATTGCTTTTCCTATATTTGCACCTCTTTTTAGTGATAGACAGAATCTTTCAGACAAAACCAGTTTGTTTCTGTTTGCCAATGGAGAGTATGTCTACTGAAACAGATGAAAAGGGTAACAAAGATGATTTCTTCTATAGGTTAGGTACACAAACTGGGATGATAGCCCAAGAAATTCAGGAGGACGCAAGTTCTGTGGCGTATTCAATGGTGGGACTCATTCTAAGCGATGGGTTTTTTCGGTCTGTGAAGTACAGCTTGACTGGGTTTGTCAACTAAAAAAAGGTAGATTTATTCTTCTCTTTAAACAAGAAGCTTAAATAACTTTATAAGTAGTTGTTTTCTAATATAAGTTGCTAGAGAAAGACACGAAATTTTGAAGGACTACTTTTTCCCAATGGAGGTCAACAGCATTGGGTAACATAATATAGGCCAGGATTTTTCAGTGACAGATGATGAAAATAAATAAATTTATTTCTTCATGTAAATTAGGATGTATAAATAATCTGTGTTTTTGAGGGTTTCATAGATTGCAAACTTTTTTAATATCAAGAAGCTTTTGCTTGTATTTTTGTAATACAATACAATACTTGTAGGAAGTAAGGAGTTGCGAATTCCTTACAATACTGGTTCTTACACTAACACAGGTAAAGCTAAAAACCAAATACAATATGTTTGTATACCAAAGACTTAGTGGTGCTCCAACTTTTCCTTTAACATTATTCAGGACTCAACTGCTTTTGGAAAAGCAATGGTTCAAAGCAGTGGCATTTCTTTTTCTATCAGAACCAGGAATAACTCACAGTCAGTATATAAAGTCACATCTCCTTCTGCTTATGAATATTTGGGAATGAGAGAATTTTTCAATAGAGTTAAAGTAAATCTAGTGGAAATTTTCTCCCTCTTGATAAGAAGACTCCTCTGGAGGATTATGGAATGTCTACTGATGGATCAGTAAAGAGGTTGTAAAACCAAAGTTTAAAGTGTTTCATATAAATCTCTGTGACTTTAGAGACTGGAAGAACAATTTTCCCTTACATTGCTCTGTGCAGGAATGTGATCCAGCCAAAGCTATGACTTCGCTGATGTGAAGTACAGCTTATGATACAAAATTATAAGTGGATGACCATGCATATTGCATAATGTCTAGCTGAAATGTGTGATTAAGCCTGTCTTCTAGTCAATGCCAGAGGAATGCAGTGACCTGCTCTGTTCCTCACTCTGCTCCTTGCAGGTAGTCAAAAGCTACCTCATAAAACATGCTACAGAGACGTGTCACACCTTCTATTCTCTTGTTTTGCAGGAGTGCCATTAAAATCTGAACCAACCGACATGTATGGTAGGTTTTTGCATACATTTACTGATACTGTTCATTATTTTTTATGAAAATCATTACTCTGAAATGAGCTTTTTTGTTCTACAGATACAGACTTTAAGGCTACCTTATTTATCTTCCAGCATACAAAACCACTGCAGACGGATGGGTCATATATGAAGATAAGCTATACTACATCAGCAAAGAATGTGTCTCCATGGAAAAAGCCCAAGAGTTTTGCAGGATGAATTCTGCAGACCTGGCTGTTGTTACTAGTAACAGTGAGAGAAGGTTCCTACAGAGAGTGCTAAAAGAAAATGTAAGAGTCGTTTTAAAGAGACAGCCTAAACTAGAAATGCTTTTGACAACCTGCTTGCAAAACATGAATTGCCTCAGAAGTAGAGCCATCGGCATTTTCACTAATGAAATCTGCCTGAGATGAGATCTATGACATTTTCCTCAAACGTGCCCTTTGGTCCCATGGGATTTGGTCTCTCCTGCTCTGTGCCAGCTGTGGTGAGGCGGTGAGTCAGGCCAGGGTGAAGAGTGATGTGGGAAGGTGCCAGGCTTGGGAAGTAGCTGGTGCAAGAAGACGACTTGAGGTTGGCATTAGACGGTGCTGCAGTCCTCGAGGCACAATGAAAGACGTGTACCAGTTTCTGACTTAAGATCTGCTTCTCTCCTACCCCATCCTAAGGGCCATCAGTGCTGCAGGACTCAGCTCTGATGCTCCAGATAAAACTGGGCTTCTGCGCCTGAGTGCGTAAACACATCGCTGCGCTTAACTGTAAGCACGTGCTTTACTGCTGTCAGCTTCAGTGACTGCTCTGTGAACCTAATCAATGGCACATCCATTTGTGCTTGGTTTACCTCAAAGATTTTTGTTTTAAATTAAAATATTATTGTTCTGTTTTAGGAGGAATCCTGGAGTCAGTCAAGAGGATACTTCATTGGTCTAAAAGTGGGTCTTGATAAAAAATTTAGGTAAGTTAAGATGATTGCTGTAGCTCTTAACATGTAGAAACACATACAGTATTTTATGTAGCTGGAGGTACTAAATGTGTTGTTTTCAAGGACTGAAGGCAGTTCCACATAATGACAGCAAAACAGAACAGAATAGTCCTAGAATATTCTAAAGTCCAATAGTTTTCCTCAAAAAGAAATAGGAAAAGAACATTTTTTTTTTCTTGAGCAAACCCTTACCCAAAGAAATGCTTGGCAGCTGTACTCTCCATACACACTTTCTCAAGCTTCTTTCAAAGATTTGCCCCATAAATTGGAGCGATACTTTACTATGTTGGATTTTATACCTATAAACATCCACACATACTTAAAATATGCTCTATACCATAAAGCCTAGCTTTCTTATGCATTTGTCTATATAATGTAGCTTCAGAGAGGCCCTCCAGAATTGGGAAGATGTGGACAATGAGTACAAAAGCTGGTTCTGACAGAGATTTTTAAGGTAGCCTCTGCAAACTCCCATTCAAGGAGAAAAGTCAGCGGAACTTTACAGTACAGTAAAATTAACAAGTATTGTGAAAAGACCAACACCCAAATAAACTAAAAACTAAAGTAAAAGATACTGAAGAGCATGATACTGACACTGCCTGCTTTCCCATCTGCTGATTAGGACACATCTGGGAGGTGAAAGACCATGCTTCTAATCTTGACCTGAAACAGGTTTAGAGGAGATTTGAATTTAACCTTTCTATTTTAGTGCCACTGTTGAGTGTCTGTAAATCACTAACCTTGGAAAGGGCAGAGGAGGAGTGGGGAGAGACAAGTTGGCAGTCACTGAGTCAGTGCATGATTCCAACCTCCTGATTTAGGACACAAATTAGGGAGACAGGGCATTGCTTGAGTCCAGTGAGCATCTCCTTTATTTAGATCAAGTGTATCATCAGAAACCAGAGAGATGAGGGAGCTGAACTTGTTTCCCACTTCAGGCTGAATGACCTAAATTCTGAAATATTGATTAAAATACAGTGCCAACCTCTTCTTCCTTCAATAGCAATGTATTAAAGTAAAAAGCATGTAGACATAAAGAAAAAAATGTCAACTTTGATACTTTAGAAAGGGTGGTTTTAAAGCTGACAGAATGTTCATTAGTTTCCAGACACAAGATTTAATAGAAATAACCTATGGAGATATTTATCTTCAGGGTAAAATCCACAGAAAAGTATTTTTGCCCTTGTTTGCACTATTAAAACATCAGGAATGCTCAGACTGAAAAGAAGAATATGAACTAGGTGATACAATGAAATCAGTTCAGATAAATAAAACTTTTAATATTCTTCTCTCTATTACGTGTTATGGCTAATGGAAAATATTTTCTGTTATTAAATGACGTCTGATCAGTCTTGCCCATCAATGGAAAATAAGCTTGGTGTTTTCTTTTTCTATTTTGCAACCAGTAATATTTTCATAAATTTCTTCAAATTAGAATAATCAGGTAAGGAGAGGAAAATCTGTGTCAGTCCTTCCAGTTTTAGCCAGTTCTCATTAATGCTCATGGACCTTCTTAATTGTGAGACGTTAATTAGGATTCTCATCTCACAATTGAAGTGTATTGATTAATATCTCTTTGTATATCTTTTCTTTAAGCTGGATAGATGGGACTCCAGTAACCTATGTGGCCTGGGCTCCTAATGAACCCAACTTTGCAAATAATGACGAAAATTGTGTGGTAATGTTGTCAAAGCAAGGTAAGTAACAAGGCTAAACTATTAGATTTTACTCGTCTCTGCTTAGATTACAACTGATGCTGTCAAACTTCTGCTGTCAGCTGTCACACAATCTTTTATGGCTGTTTGCTGCAATTCCTTTCCAGTGACAAGCCAACAAGATGCAGTAACTGGTGTAACCACCAGTCACAGAAGACTCTACGTCCTTAGAATGGGGAGATTTCAGTACCATGTGTAATTTAGTGCAGATGTCTCTCTCTGGATTTATAAGATTGATGTTGCACCTTTTTTTACAGGGCTTTTCACTACTTCTCTAAAGTAAAAAGTTGAGTGGGGTCTGTCTTTGCTCCTATGAACTTAAGAAAACATTTATGAGGGCTAGAGCAAATGGGGCTGTTAAAGGTAAAAGCCAATGAGGAGAGGAGACAGACAAATACACCTAATGACCTAAGACTGTCTTACATGCTTATAAGTATGCTTTAATGTAAATATCTTGCAAATCCTAGAGCTAATTTTTCCTCTTGGTTGTATTTCTGTCACTTAGCTGAGGCTAATGAGAATTCAGTAACATACATACAAGGAAATCAATCTCTCGGTTTATGTTTTATAAAGAATTTGCTTAGCAAACCCACCTGAAATTCTGCCTTTATATGAAGACACCAAGAAGAAGATTCACTTTTTTAAACACAGGCATCTGGTCTGATTGAGGTGCATCCCTCCTTCTTTAGTTGTTGATCCAGAAAGGGGCAGCTATTCCACCGGTCCCTGCTGTATCTATCAGCTCTGCATAAATGGCTCGGCATTCCTGAGCTTGTCTTGGATGATGCTAGAAGTTTACATGTGGGCAACTGAATTGGACCATAAGGGAAGCGTTAAGCTTGAGTTGACAACAACATGTAGCTAATGTGAGCTAGATGTCTGAAGTCTCATTATGATCAAATGGAAATCTCGCTTGCAGAGCCAATGCTGCCTGAAGAGCAATTCAATTTACTCTAGGGCAGTATTCAGTTGCCTACATGTAGGTGACTGTAGCCACATTTGATGTCCTAGAGTTAGCCCACCTGACTGCAAGTTTCCCACCTATGGGTGCCATATCTGTCAGGTCTCTGCAAGTACCTTGCACAGCCTCTCACACGGCACTAAGCACCCTGTTTAGACAAATGAATCCTGCCCTAGCTCTCTATTGACTATAATAGTAGCTTAGAAACCTAGTGTATATCTTGACAGCTGAAATGAGGTATTTTAACCTTCAAACTGAATCCCTAGATAACATTACATTAACTGGAGCTGTTGGCTCCCAGGAGATGGCACATATTACATAATGTGTGTTTGAACACTATACTGTACCCTTAAATTGATCTGGTATTTCCTATCTAATCCATTTCTGATCCATTCTCTTTTCAAATTTGCCTCCTGGTGTATTTCCCCTGCTGTCTGCAATGTGATGGTGCCATAGCTTGAACAAATCATAAACAGGTACACACACTGTGGAGAGCCCTGGATGAGGAGCAGGAGGGTCAGGCAGTCCAAATTAAGCACAAGGGGCTACTGCTGTGATACTATTAGAGCTTCAACTGGCTCATTCAAAGCTGCCATGGTTACTTTGCCTTCAGATCAAGCTGCAGCCTGAAATATAAAATAGAGAACATTGTGTTCTGCTAAAAAAAAGTTCTTTTTTTTCTCATCCTCTTTGTCCTGTAATTCTCCTACTCAGACTCTTTGATGGACAGGGGTGGGCAGAGTAGAGAAAGTAGAATGAAGTTAATTGGTGACAAGAGCATTTCTGCTGAGCCACTGGCCCTTTCTTCCCAGTCTTTTATTCTTTTTTCAGTTGCTAGATGGTAGCCCAGTAACTAACAGTGCTGAGCAGCTAAAGTCCATAAACATCTTCTGTTTGTAAAAAATAGTTGCATGCATAAATGTGGTACGTGGCCCTTTTACTCATTTTTACAGTCTGAACAGTAGAGATTAGCCTCTTTATAACTCAAAATAAGAAGTGTTAAATTATTGTTACAAATACTAAAACATCTTCACTTGCTTATTCAATCTAAATATTCTTAGGCTTGTGGAATGATGTAAACTGTGGTTCCTCCAATAAATTTGTATGTGAAAAACATAACAGTTCTATAAATTCAACGTTTCCTTCTCCATTGCCTCCTGGTGGATGTCCAGAAAGTTGGTTTTTCTTTAACAACAAGGTACGTCAACAAGTATCTTCAGTAAATTGTGTTAAGCAGTGGAACTGAAAAAAAGAACTGCAAAAAATACGGTTTTTATGATTATAAAATAAATCTGGAGAGTAATTTTTGAGTCAGAACATGCTGGCTGAATGGCTGGGCTTTTTTGGAGGTGACTACAGACATTTAACTTTTCAGAGAAATACAGTAAAAGTAGATGTATGCTGAATAAATGTCAGAGAACGTAG
Source organism: Aviceda cuculoides (assembly GCA_035590195.1). Classification (NCBI taxonomy): domain Eukaryota; kingdom Metazoa; phylum Chordata; class Aves; order Accipitriformes; family Accipitridae; genus Aviceda; species Aviceda cuculoides. The sequence continues at coordinate 23,332,312 of JAVJGG010000073.1, forward strand.
CTTGCACAGGCTTAAAATACACTATCATTGTTTAAGAAAATCCCTCCTCCATCCGCTCCCCTCCTGTTTTATGTATTTATGTTAGAAACTGAAATTTGTAATGGTCAGTCTTGGAAAAAAAAGTCCTTCAGGTGGCATGATTTAAAGAGAATGTATTTGAGCAATCCCTTTGACGTGTACAGGGTTCCCAAAGCTTTAAGTTCAGAAAGATGATGCCAAACTACAGTTGTTTTGAGTATAGTTTCACTTTTAAACATGGTCTGGAAGTCCTCATTGCTGTAACAGAAGAATTTGTACTAATTTGAGTTGAAGCTCGATTTGCCAAAGTTTGTTTTGTCTACTTTATATACATTGTGCTACTGTTGCATCCTCAAAATGTTAGATGAATTTGTCAAAGGATATTTCCTACACTTTGAGGAGACGAACAGTCATTAACCACAGTCATAGGAAGCAGGACAATGCACAGTAGAGATCGTTCCCCACAGCTGTGTCACCCAAAGCCACATTTTCTTGGTATTAAATGATCCTTCTGTTATTTCAGGAAGCAGGCAGATGAAAATGTGAAAAGGGATTATGTACTTGACATCATTACAATCAGTTCACATGATACTAGACTCCTGGATTACACCTTGTGCAATGAGAGGGACTAAGTGTCTATCTGGGTAGACATACACACTTTCTACTCTTGAGCTCTGCCTCTTATTCTAGCCCTGATTTCTTTTTCTGGAGATATGCACATCCTACAGCTAATTGATATTAGTCACATAAAACAGTTCCCATCTTTGCGAGTTTGAATAAAGTGCTTGCTTCTTTTCCCCAGTGTTTCAAAATATTTGCTTCCAATATAACAAGAAAGCTCATGTGGCATGCTGCACGAGATGCTTGTATCGATTTGGGAGGAAACCTGGCTACCATACCAAATGAACAAGTGCAAGGTACATATATGGGCTTTACTGAAAGAAAAAAATGTTAATCTCTCACTAAAGAAACTGCTATACTCTCCAAAATAGATTATGGGATTGTCTGCTGAAAATAGCTTATTAGCCAGCTCAGTTTATGCTTCGTTTTAACTCTGAAGTGTGAAACAATAGCTAAATTATTGCATATAAGAAATAAATAGTGTGTTTCTAGTTTTTTTCAGCTGCTCATTTTTCATGAAGCTTCCAGTCTCTTTTGAGTGTGGTTGCACACCTCCCTTAAGCTGACAGATATCTGTATTTTCTGTCTCTCCCACTGGCAGTATGATTTGCTGGAACACTACGTGTGCATACGCAGTGGGGAAAAGGACATTTTCTAACTTGCTCCAGAGCTGTCTTTTTGGAAAATTTTTCAACCTGAATGCTTGTGTAACTTATAATCCTACAGATGCTTATCTAAACATTTAGTTAAAGGCAGATGGGCTCTGTAGTGGGAAATGTTATTCTTTTAACACGGCCCCAGTTCTGGGCTTTTACATCTTTTTTCTGTTTGGGTAAGTCATGATGAGCTTTCCTTAATGAGAAATTTTTGCTTCCCTCCAGCTTTCCTCTTCTACCATTTAAAGGATGCCACAACTAATGTTTGGATTGGGATGAATGATATTAATGAAGAGTCCACGTTTCTTTGGACAGATGGCAGCACCGTTTCCTACACCAACTGGGTTAATGGTGCACCAGAACAGAAACAAAGCTACTTTGACTACTATGACTATGAAACATTGACAGATATCACTGTGGAGGTACAGGAAACAGTAATCTGTATATCTTAGGCAGCTAGATGATTTTCCTAAAAGGGAAGTTACAGCAACAGTAACAAGGTGCTGAAACAAGTCCTTTTGTAAGCAGAATGGGGCTTAGCAAATCACCTGATAACAATTCCAAATACACCAAAAATGTTCAGCAGAGGTTCTGAAGTGGAGGGACCTTGTGCTTTCCATCTGACCTATTGCAAAATACCAGTTCTGCAAAACAAGCCCAAAGAGGCATCTATTATATCAGTTCCCCCACAACCTGCAGTACCACAAAGTTACAACACCAAACATAGAAAAGTTACGATAAACCAAAATTCACGTTGTTGGTGCAACATTAATTTGTCTATGTGTATGTTCCATTCTTGGCTGATGTGGTCCCACACTGCTTTACTCATTTCTGATGGTACAAAAGGATATCTTCAATAAAAGGGCTATTTCTCTGCTGAAATTCAATCTTTTTTTCAAAGGAGGTAAACACGTAGTTTCTGATGAAATAATAGGCAGCCGGTCACCTCAGATTTTTAACATCTACCGTCAGTCAACTTGCTTATGACTAAAACTTGTTTAAATCAGCATAAGAGAGGAACTCTGATGAAATGTTGAAAGGCAGTCACAGCCAGTCTTGAAATCAGGGGAGCCATGAAGAAATCTTGAAGCAATTAAACATAAGGAATTAAAGGGAAAAATTGGTTGTTACTAAAGACAACTAATGACTACAAACAACTGGTAAAGAGTACCTGTTTTCTGCAAGATAGTCTGCTTCAGTTAAAATAAATCCAGAATAGTGCTTTTAATAATAGTTCTGATATTGTTTTTCTCATTGATGGAAATGTTTTGAAGCAGTTCTACATAATTGTAAATCAGAACTGAGAAGACATATTATAGGTACCCTAATAATTTCTGTAGTCATTAAAGAATTCTTAATAAAACTGGTAAGATTATTTTTTATAGACCTTTCTTTCAGACCTTGACTGGCACCAGTGGAAGCCTGGTTCAAATTTAAGGGGTCACTAAGAAATACCAGGTCAAGCTATTTGTCAGAAACCTAGGAAATTTGAACTAATTAACACAGGTGCTCAACGAGCTCTCCTCTCCTTCTCCCTCTCCCTCTCCTCTCTGCCATCAGGCTTGCACTAGGAGTATAGGAGCTTCGGCTCAAGACCTCCTGATTGCCTTTTGTAATGGCTGTGTATCTCCCCCTCTCCTGCAGACAGATTGCGTCTTCATCATGAAGTCAGACGGGAAATGGAGAGATGATAGCTGTGACAATGAGAGAGGCTATGTATGTCAGACGAATTCACGTGAGTTCTGTTTAACCCAGTCTGCTAAATAGGAAAAGCATCTCAGTTAGATAAGCTGAATATACAAACTGACGTTATTTCTTTCAGCTTTGAGTCTCATTCTGAGTTTCTCAGGCTTTCAGAGCTCTACCGGTCTTAAGGCTGTACTATTTTTAAAGTACAATTTGTTCCACAGAAATTGCTGGACAGGAACCACTATCTTAATTGGGATTTTGTACTTAAACCATGAATAATACTAGAGAATAATAAATGGAAATGAATTTCTTCTCAGTGCAATAGGAGGCTTTTAGATATCCTCTTTAAGTACAGTGTAAAACCGTGCTCTTGCGGTGATCTCCTCATACTCCTGGCTGTCTCTGAGCAGAGCATTTAATCCCTTCTTAACATTTCTACGTAATGCCATACGATGTCTATTAAAATGTACAGCCTCTTGGCTGTGTCTTTATTGTAGAAGAATATTGATTTTTTTTTTTTTTACACCAAAATGAGTAATGAATGTTGACTCTTCTGCAGTAGAACTGTAATTATGCAAATCCCTGCTGCCCAGCCGTATGATGGGAGTAGGGAAGGCAAAGCACAGATAACAAAATAGTTTTGCCTCACCTTTATCATACCATTAGTAGAAACTATTCCTCCCCACTTCAATCAGCTCTTGCAGCCTGTTCACTCTCAGCATAGCTAACTTGTTTGTAAGAACCCCCTCTCCCTGCACAGCAAATATGGTTTTATGGAGGCATTTTTAGTTTGCTTAATCCCAGTTACAGCTCTTCTGAATACATTTACAATCTCAAAGGTGGAAATATACACTGCCTGACTCAAATGTGCAGGCAATGTTCAGGCAGCCCTCACAGACAGGCTAACGACCTTGAGTCAACAGCGAGTGGTGATCAACTAACATCAAGTATCAAAGTCTCAGGTTGTGACAACAGGGTACAAGAGTAAATGCCTTAAACGTCTAGCCCTAAGTCCTCTCCACCAGTGATCTGAAATAGGCAAATACTCAGATATCCAGATTTAGACAAAATATCTTAAAACACCAGAACTCAAATATCCAATTATGAGTCTTAGTCTGCACTGGTCAGGCCTCTAGCAAGTATACTCTCTAGTATACTCTAGCAAATTTGGTTCATGTATTACAACAAGTTCATTTGGGGCTTTTTTGTTTTGGGTTTGTTTTGATTTGTTTTGGTTTTTTTCATTAACAAATTGTTCATGAGCTTAAATAAAGATTTTGACTTATTGTTAATACTGGACCTTTTGACCTATTTTTTTATAGTTTCCATGCTAGAGATGAGTGGTATGGTGTAAATTCATGCATTCAGTTTTTCCTCCATAGTTACCATGCAGTTTGAAGTACCAACAACAAATCCATCCTCTGGCTTTGCTCGTTATGGTGACGGTAGCTATTCAATCATCTCATCTGAAATGCAATGGGAAGAGGCCAGAAAAAATTGTCAAGGCAAATCTGCAGAACTTGCCAGCATTTCAGATGCTTACATTCATTCATTCTTGTGGATCCAGATGTTGAAATATGGAAAGCCCGTATGGATCGGTCTTAACAGCAATATGGTAAGTGCTGGACAGATTGGAGGTGCAGGTGCTTGGTGAGCTCTCCTGCTCTTTATAGACCTGCTGGATGCCTGATTTATAACAGTGCTGAAACAACTGTACTCTGAATGGCTTTACTGTGTATATGCATAGATTTCTGTTAGGGTTACTCAAAGACTTTCATGCACCAAGTGGAATAAAGAGTCACAGAAAAGGTTAAGCAGGAAGCAATAGGTGAAAGTAGAAAGCTCTAGAAACAGTAAAAGAAATAAACGTGCAGACTGAGAGTCACAAGCCAGGATGTGCAGCTATCATGAAGCAACTGTCAGGTGTTCTGAAAGTCTAACTCCCTGCTACGTAGAGGGCTACTTATAACTATTATGTTAATAAAAGTTATTATGAGTATTAAAGAGATATTTTAAGATTATTTTGACTGTTTAATGTCAAGTAATCTTTACCAACCAAATAGCTCCCAGTTTTAATTTAAATAAAGCAGAGCAGAGGGGATGAATTCTCTGTAATTGCTTGTCTTGATACGGGATTTACTAAATGACCTAAGATGGACTCATCTGAGTTTCTTGCGATGTAGAAGTTTGTGCTACTTCAGAAAAACCCTCCCAAAAGCAATGCACTGTTGAACACTGTTCATATGTAGTTCTTGTGTCACTTGGGAGCACCCAGTAACATTGCTTAGAACAGTGAATGGTGTTTAAAAAAACAGAGCAGCACGGGGCTTTTTTTTCCTGAAAAACTCAAACAAACATACGACATAATATTTATGTGTCAGAGCTTTTTATGTAAAAAAAAATCTGTTACCAGAACTTCTTTGTTTTCAGACTGGCAGCTATTACAAATGGACCGACAACTTCAAGACCAGGTACACAAAATGGGCAGCAGGGGAACCAAAGGAGAAAAATGCTTGTGTCTACCTAGATCTTGATGGTACTTGGAAAACAGCATCCTGCAATGAAAGCTACTTTTCAGTTTGTAAGACATCAGATGGTAAGCAAATGAATGTAATAATTTTAAAGACGCATCCCTAATTCCATTAGCCTGCCTAATCCTAGAGACTGTGCTCTGGCTTGGGCTAAAACCCTCAGAGGAGTATGCTTCAGGATACCATCTACCTCCCTGCAGAATCTGGAGGTTTGCTATAGGATAATATATGAATTCAGGCACACGAAAGCCTCTTGTGCAAACAGATACGGCTGCACTGCTTTCATCGTAGTCGTAACTATTTGCATAAGATGAAGCTCTGCCTTCAAGGTCTTTTGCCCTTTCTGAGATGTAAGCATAAATCACACTTGAGATTGTGTGTAATATAAATAAGTGCTGGGAACATGTGCTGACTGTGTGGGCTCTAGCAACTGGGTAAGTTCACACACAAGTGTCACTGAGCCAAAATGCAGGCAAGAGTTTCGCTCCCATTCACTATTGCTAGAGCTAAAGCAGTTCTCATGTAGGTGTAAGAGCCTTGGGCATATGAATGATACTTTAACTCTTTGTAGAGGTATGCAGAGGCATGTTTGCTTGTAGATTTTGTAGAACTGCGTGTCTTTTTACCTCCTTGAGGTTTAATATATATATTCAAGATCTATATTATCCCTCAGGGTTTGCTTTCCTCACAGTATTGCCAAGGCAGCTAGTTAGATGCTGCATGATGTGATTTGTTTCCTTGTCCTAAGAAAGGTGATTGGAGAAATAAGATGTTTTACACTCTTGACTGCCTGGCTCTCCTGGTTGTCTGAGCTGAGGACCTGGAACAGCCAGGAGTAGAGGTCCAGATAGATAGTTAAATCTGGGTGAGAGAAATCCCACACTATTTACACACATATCCTACCTCATAGGTTACTCATAATACAATACCAATTCCATACCATATGGCTTCTTTAGATATAGCTCCTACTGACCCTGCTCAGCTGCCCGGACACTGCCCTGAATCAGCTGAACTCCAGGCTTGGATCCCTTACCGTGGCCACTGCTACTACGTTGAAGCATCAGCTGAGACAAGCTGGGCACTGGCCTCCCTTGAGTGTTCTCGATTAGGTGAGAGCCTTCATTATCAACTGACAAGACTTGTGTGAAAGTTTATACAAAACTCACCTAAAAATGTAAAAACATTTATTTAAAAAAAAATCATTAAACAAGCTATTCTGAATCTCGCACAGTGAAAATAAACTGACACAAGCAACTTTGTGCAACCTTGTGTACTCCCAGGGGGTGCAGCCTTCCCAGGCATAGAGCTCCCCATCAGCTCCTGGCTTCTGGGGCACCATCCTAGGGGCGGTGGTGGGGGGCCATGGCCACTAAGCACCTCCAGATCTTTGTCTTCCGCAAGAAGCAACGGGAAAGCCAACAGAGTAGCGTGCATAGTACTTTCAAAAGTTATTGTTTGTACAGACTTGAAAGAGGAGGTCATTCCAGTGATTGCTCATGTAGGTTATGGTTGTTTGCTTGCTAATGCCTTTCAGGTGCTACCTTGGTTTCAGTAGAAAGCATGGATGAATCTGACTTTCTGATCCACACAATACAACCACTTGGAAATAAAGTAGGAAGCTTCTGGATAGGACTTTACCGAAACGTAGATGGTAATGTCTTACTTTCAATATTTAATTGAAAAATGTTTTGCTAATATGAGAAAATTGAGGATAAGTGTATTTTTTTAAAAAAATATGTGGTCTTCTGCTGAAAAAATGGGTTACAATTACATATTTTAAGTCTTTTGCTGAGCTAAAGAGTTAATATATCCATGATACATTTTTAATTTTTTTTTTACTCTGTATGTTGCTCTTTAGGCCAGTGGTTGTGGCTAGATAATGCTGCACTGGACTTTGTCAACTGGGAGGAGAAAGAGTCCAGTGTGGAGCATCACTGTGTCGAAATGGCTGCACCATCTGGTTATTGGGATAACACTGACTGCTCTTCTGAAAAAGGATTTATCTGCAAAAAACCCAAAGGTAAGTCCTTAGTGACTCAGCCCTTAGTGACAGAGCAGATCTATTTTCTAGTAACTGTTACAGCCCTCCACCACATGTCTGGAAGTAATTTCTGACAGTTTCATTTGGCACATCCCACTTATCTAAACATCTGTAGTTGCCTGGTTTTGTAGACTGCGAGCTCTTCACTTCTCTGTCTGCACTCTCGTGGGAATGGGGTGATGTGTGCTGTATGCACCCTAGGTTGAGAACGAGGCTTTCAGAAAACTTTTGAATACCTAACACTGGCATTGGTACGTCATCTGTCAAACACTTACACAAACTTACGACTTTTCCAGGAACTAAGTATTGTAACAGTTATTATACTCTTGCAAGGAGGAATTAACGTGAACAATCAAGCTTCCTCTTCAAGCTTGTTATACTCAAAAACTGTATTACTGCCCAATATAAAAAACTGGATTCATATTGGGCTTGATTCAACAATCTTTAAGTCAGTAATTCCTCAGGGATACTAAAAGGCCATTGTTTGTGTTGCAGTAATAATATAAGTAGTACTTCCCTATTAAATGAAAACTTCAAGTCACTACAGAAGCTGCCTTATCAGCATTTCTAGAAAACTTCACACAATACTGTATACACCAGACTAACGTTTCAGAGGTAAAAAACCCACATGTAGTATTCACAAGTGGAGATACAAAACATATAATTGTCTGAAAGAAAGCATTATCATTCCATTCCCTTAAGTTAGGTGTTAAAAACAATCTTACCTAAAAACCTGTAGGTTGCCATCTTTAAAGCTTTGTACTTTTTTTTGTAGTAGCTGTAAGATCAGGTTTAATTTTCCAGCTTTTGCATTGTATCTTGCCCCAGTAAATCATGGGGAACAGCTCTGTCCTATGCTGGAAACCTCATTTCCTGTGTAAAACAATTTTTAAGATTCCTTCGTTTGGATGAAAAGTTGAAAGGACACAATTTCAATACTAAAGACATGGCAAGACACTGTAGTTCTCAGAAAAATAATTAAAAATTTGGGGTTAGCTTTTAATTTTTCAAGTGTAGTCTTCAATTAAAAAACGAAACTGAAATGTAACAGTCATCTCCCATGCACTTTTAATTTCCATGCTTAAATTAGCACATGCCCATGGCAGTAAATCAGTTAATCCCCATTCAAGATTTACTAAGAACATCCGAATTATAGTCCATCTCAAACGGTACTGAAATAATAAGAACTAAAATCCATCCACTGAATCATAAGATGCTCTCATATCTTACTGTTTCCTGCCTTAGTAGGGGTTACTGTTGCTTTGTACCTATTTGTTTGTCTAGGATGAGAGAAAATGTCCTCAAGTTGCACCAGGGGAGGTTTAGATTGGATACTAGAAAAAATTTCTTTACTGAAAGGGTTGTCAGGCATTGGAGCAGGCTGCCCAGGGAAGTGGTGGTGTCACCATCCCTGGAGGTGTTAAAAACCCGCACAGACGAGGCACTTCAGGACATGGTTTAGTGGGCTTGGTGGTGGTGGTTTGACAGTTGCACTCGATGATCTTAAAGGTCTTTTCCAACCTAAACAATTCTATGATTCTATTTTACATTCTTCTCTGCTTTCATTTCATTTTACATTTTGCCTTTATAACTTCTCCTCTGGGTAGCAAGCGTGTTTGCAAACTATAATGTAAAAGAGCCAAGAGGAGAAATATTTTCTTGATAATTTAGGAAGCCTGGCAAATAGGAAGATTGCAGCCTTGTTTCAAAGGGCATTTTCTGGGGAAGACATTTAAGAATCTTAAACTTAATTGTAACAGCAGCATCCTGCTGGACACGCAGAGCTTTCTAAAATGTGCTATGTGAAATTATTCTCCAGAGTTGTACATCATGTTCTCAGTAAATTAAAATTAATATTTCACAAAAAATGTGAAAAGATATTTTTGAGTGAACATAGAAAAGAGTCAGTATTTGAATGTTGGTAGATGTAAAAACAATGTAAAGTTTTAAATAAATGAATATTACAGTTTGGTAATGTTAAGTAGAAAGGTAAAACCTTAGTAACATATTTTTTGTGTCACTTATGTTGCGTTTTGTAACAGACATGTTATTAATGCAATGGTAATACTTCAGGTTTTTGTTCCTGCATAATTTTAGCAAAACAGTTAAACTTATGAATTCTAATGAAGTGTCAAATTATTTCTCTTTGTTATTCATTGAAGTTGAGCCAAGCGGGAGTCCTCTACAGCAAAAAGGTAAGACCTTTGATAGCAAAATTAATAACAGTCTAAATACAAGAAGAACTTAAAATGAGTTTACCCAAATCACCCCCTTTTACATAGTAAGTCCTGCAGATGGTTACTGGGATGTATGGTTATAAATCACTCAGGGTAATCCCACAGTGCCTTTTTACATGCACATGAGCACTCGCATGTTCTTGGTTGACTGGGCTGCTGCAGGGCTAACCCCGAGCTGACAAGCTCAGCAGTGACCCAGCTTGTGACTAACTTAGAGAACAGGCATAGAGAGCTTCAACTAGGCTGGTAAAACCTATGCAGATGTATATGCAATTTTCTTCCATAGATATTATTGTAAATAATGTAACATAAAAATATTGTAAAACTAATTTCCAAATAATTAGCATCCCATATCCGTATCTAAAGCATGCAGTTTCATTAAATTCTGACAAGCATCCACTGCATGCATTGTCTATCGCTGTAATCCAGACCCACTAAAACCGTGTTAGCTTTAGCACCAGAGACCTGGCTACTGATCAGCAACAACTCGGGGCTTAGAATTTCACTGAACAGACTCCAAGTTCAGGCAAGAGCGAACATGTCCTCCATGTTTTTCATGTTGTATGTGGAATAAAAAATTACTAAGGTTTCTCACAGTTATATGCATTCATTTCAGGCAAGGAAAAGAATGAAGAAACTCACCCACCTGTTCACATCTCCGTTTGGCCACTCATTTTCTTGGCTATTCTCACTCTTCTTGGAGCTGCCCTGTCAGTCTATTTCTACAAGAGAAAAAGACAAATCTAACTATCAACAGATTCTGGCAATGAAACACTTCTAAAATGATGTGTCTGTGACTGAGGAATTGGTGAGAAAGGGTCCTGTGGAATGTACCAATTCAGAGGAGCAAGTTACTTGCTGAAAATAAAGGATGTATCGTTTAAAAGTCTCTAGTGAGGGTATCTATAATCTTAAATTAAATCCCCTTTCTCTTTTTGCACTAGCAGACTCTTTTGTATCATGCATATTTTACAAAATCGGAATTAAGGATTAATGTTATAGTTTTGTGTCTGTCAAGATATTCTCAAGTGCCTTAGCAAAAGCACTAGTGTAAATAGCTTGTCAAGAACAAATAAACATTCTGAAAAAGTACTATAAAAGTCAACTAGTGAGAACAAAAGTGTGATTACTGTTTAGAACTGTATTCCCATGACTTTGTGGACACTGCAAAGAACTCAAAAAATAAAATATGCCAAACTCTATTGCAATCTTGAACTTGTTTTGCCCCACAAAATTCACTTCATCAGACCAGCAATTTTATTGTTTCTTATAGCTGTATCCTATTATACTTACTCATAAAATGGTGCTTCGTATACTTATCTTGAATAACTTTGGGATAGAAAACCTTGTCATTTTAATTTTCTGCTATGGAAAAATACAGTTCACAGCAGCAAAGAATATTAAGCTCAGGTGTAGGTCTTGGTCTTTTTTCAATCTGATAATATGATTGTTAACTGTAGTATGTTCACTAACATGAATTAAAATATTCTCACTCTTGCATTCTTCTTTCTTTTTGTTAATGTTTTGAAATAAATAAAGTTTTTGTTAGTATAATTTTCAGCTTCCGCCTTCCCTGTGAGTCAAGTAAGAGAAAAGGGGAAGGGAGGTGCTCCTGTCTGCACAATAACTCTTTTGTCAATAACAAGGAGGGCTTCTCTCCCCACCGTTTTGAATTCAGCTTGAATAAGCAAGAACTTGCCATTTTTAAACACGAGAAAAAGGAACTGAAAGCTAAGAAATGCAGTAGATGATACTGTACTAGAAATCTGCGAGAAGACTAAGTTTACGATGTTGGAAAAACAGTGGAAAGCAGTACAAAATAGCATTTAGGTGAGCTGCAAATACAATTTAAACACCGAACACTTCACGGGGAAGAGTGCTTAGCAGATAGCCCTGGCAAACAACCTGCGTTCCCCAGGCTGCATAGGGTCTATACTGAGTTAGCTGGAAAGTTAGAAGAAATAATAATAAAAAGTAATGAAGTGTCTTTTCTAGGCACTGGGCTCCTGTTTTCTTGGCGTAAATACAATCAAGAATTTAGCACGCTGCTGAGAACAGGTTATTGCACAGGTGAAATGCAGCATGCAGGACACTGACCCCCAAAAGTCTGTAACCAGCATCGAACTGGTTGGTCATGTGAAAGGGGCAGCTCTGAAGTGCTCAATTCTTCTTTTAGCCTACCCCAGTGTCTGCACTAATCTCCCCCCCCATCACTCTGCAGCCTTGGAGAGCTGAATCCTCACAAGCATCCATTTACACAAGTGGGCAACTAAAGCACAGTTTGGACCAGAATGCAGCTGGCACTTCATGAGGCAGAGGAGAGAATTAGGCAGGAATTGCGTCCTCCAGGCATTTTCTCTTGGGATCCCCTCTGTCGGAGCCATTTCATTTTGTGATTTCAGCTGTATCCAAAATATGGTTTCACTCAGTAAACTCAGCTTCTATTTCTCTCCCACCCCACTGTTGAGCACCACTCAGCTTTACGACTTTGGACTACTCTTGCAAGTTTTGCTCACACTAAGCTGTCCCTAAATGTTACCTGCAAATAAAATAGTTATTATTAAACTATTTATTCAATTCCTACTTTTAGTGAAAACCAGCCATTTTTTTTCTGAAAATGTATTTCTCTCTTAGTGCTTAAGCCAGTTCTTGCAATAATTTTCCCTAACACGTTATAATTAAAAGCAAAGATAGTTGCTCCTCATATGACATCTCTTCAGCTTCTATATATATCTTACTACTATTTTGCTTCTCGCTTTTTTCCTTATCACAACTTCTTTTAATTTCACTAATGTAAATAAACAGAAGGAACAGTAGAACTTGTCTGCATGTGAATATTTACCAAGACAGCTTTGCAGCATAATTGTACAAGAATTGCCATGACAATGTAAGTCTTCAGATGGGCACTTTGCTCACAGACTAAAAGGAACATTTCCAACTTAGCTTACGTTTGGCTTTGTCTTGGAACATCCTCATTAGGAATTTCTCAGACAGATGAACATATCGTTTTGCTTGACAAAAGTATTCCAGGCAAAAGCTTCCCTCCTGTTACAGGGAAGCTTACCACTAGCCTATGGCACTGAACAACTTCTTTCAGATCTTCGACAAGTAGTTATAAACAGCACAGCCTCAAATTGTGATCAAAGTAAGCAGTGTAACACTGCAGAAAAAAAAAGCAATTTTAGCCCTCAAAGTAAGCAATAATTCATAATGCACTGAATACTGCAGATCCTGTAACATTTGCTCTCTTCTAGATATGTAGAGCTGTGACTTTATAGCGATGTACTGAAACACTGGGGGTTTGTCTCCCTTTGTTTCTGAGATGTAAGGGTTGAAGAAGAGTCTGAGTTTTTAATCAATGATATTTCACTGCAAGTTTCTTGTCATCAATTCTCAAGTTGCTTTTTTAGAGGTCTACCCTGTGTAGCACCTCAACAACTGACCTATATATGACACTAGCAAAGTCTCAGAAAAAGACAAATGTCACCACCTCTAGTGACAAGGATGGAGACTTCAGTTTTGGAAGTGACTCGGTCTTCAAAGGGAGCAGTGTTTGCAATGTGCACTCTAGTTATTTCAAAATACCATGTGACAGGATATTTCCTTATTTGAGTACAGAGCTTTATCCATCAACCCTTTGACACAGAGAAGGAGCTGTTACTATTCTGACTCAGAAGGATCTTATACACTGCCAATCTTATAGTCCAACTTTTGGTAGAGGAATGAAAAGCAAGTTACATTTGCAATGAGTTTCTCCAGGTTCCTAGTTTTTCTTTCCCTCGTACATGGTTCATTACAATCACTGGGTAAGTTTCCTGTTGGTTTTGTGTTAAACTGGGTAGGAAAATGCTTTTCCTTGGACAGCTTTACAGTTTTAATGCATAGACTGATTATTTTGAATTTGTTATCAGATTCAATACATAATCTAAAGAGTATGTGGGTATTATCCTGGCAATTCTTGATTCACAGAATAAAAGGCATGATGTAGGGATGTTGGGGGAAGTGGAGGTAATAAGAGCAGGATCTTTAAACTGGAATTTCTTTCTGTGGAAATATTAAATCAGATGGCACTGTATGAGAGATGAGGAAGCATGGAGCTCTTTCCATTTACCCTCCCCATCACACCCATGGTGCAGTGATCAGTCAAAGGGTTTTATAGCCATGTTTTCATGGTAGCTGTGCAAGTTTCTCTTTCTGCTACAAGACAGGAGGTATGAGAAGGAAGAACTGGCTCCTCCCCTCCAGTCTGACCAAATTAGAAAAATAATTCTCATCTGAAGATGTATATCATTCATTGGGTATAGCTATAGACAGAAACAGTAAAGCAGTAATATATGCAGAACTGAGCAGATGAATGTATTTGCATGAATGTAAGATTAAGAGTGTATATCAGACATTTCAGGATAAAAGAATGTGATAGTTTAAAAAGATGAAGCATTACTAATCTTACAGAATCTGAGTTGAGGGTGAATCTGCAAGATCGCTTCAAGTGCAGAAATGTGTGATTGAAACCTACAATTTTTGCTGTGTAAATATGCTTATGACAACCTGATCTGTATTCTCTCTGGTCAGCTACCCTTTTTCTTTAAACAATTAATGAAAAGATGGAGTGATAAAGCAAACCTACTGAGCCATACAGAATACAACAATGCAGTAAGCGCATTGTCTGAGATCTACTTGTGGTTTTTTTGTCCTCAGGAACCACAACTTATCAGCAACTTATCATCACAGAATTTTACTTTCCTACAAGGTATATATCTCAAGCTCTAAACACAGTGCTTAAAACCCAGATTTTACTAAAACAACATTGTATTTAAAATCTCTAGCAACACAAGGGGGGAAATGATAAAACTCAGTTAAAAAAAGATGGTGTGACCTCTCAGTTTAGACAGACAGATATACTGATAAGATAGATCCATTACTAGGAGGTCAGATTTATGATTTTATGATAATTTTCATATGTCCTCTTAACCCTTTCTTCCCCCTAGATACCTTTACATTACAAGGAAATGCCAATGGACAGCCATGTGTATTCCCTTTCAAATATGAAGGCAAACAGTACAATGAGTGCACAGACGCTGGGAGGTCAGATGGCTTGCTCTGGTGTGCGACAACAGCGGACTTTGATGCTGATAAACTGTATGGATTTTGCCCACTACTAAGTAAGTCCTGCATTTTATTTATTATCTTGTCAGGAAACGTTGTTGAGAAAACCATCTATTGAGCTACCAGGTTCTTTATCAGCTACCAGCTGCACACCCTCATGACAAATCTTGGCAGAGTAGCCCAAATGAAAATAATCTGATTGAACGTTAGCCCCAGTAGCCAAGTGGTCCCTCTCTAGCAAGTGGAGAGGAAGCGGTGCCTCCAGAGTGTGGTTCAGCCCAGCCAGGTTCTGACTCACCTCCTGGAGGTGCCTGTTTCTCTTTGTGGACCAGAGAGGTGAGGAGGCTCTTTGATATCTCATTTTATATGACTTAAGTACATGGCATGACCAGCATGAAATTAGAACAATATCTTCCTTTCAGAAAATTCCCATTGCTCTCTATTCTTCAGCCGTGCCCTGTCGGTCAATTCTCACTTAAAACTGCTATATACTGGGTTTTGCCCTTAACATCCATTTCCTACCTTGTTCTTGTCTCCTATTGCCAACCTACACAAAAATGCCGCTGCTAAAATTATCCTCCTCTCCCATCTTTGTACTATCTTCTGCACCGAGCTTGCGTTTTGATTCCTCCACCTCAGGACACAATCTGTTTTACTTTTCTCACCACCTGCCTCCCCAATAACACAAGTTTCACAAGGGTTTTTGAGTTCTGCAAAGACTGCAGCTGATTCGCACATTGGTGCTATGCAGACCGTTTTTATAGCTCCTCAGGCTGTCGAGGGCCAGGTTCCGCCATTTTTTAAAACACCGCTTCTCTTGATGACAAGCTAAGAGGGAGTTCCTGCCTCACGACGATGAAGAACCTCCAGGGTCATAGTTCACCTACACACTTACTTTCCTCCTCTGACTTCACCCCAGAATCTCTTTTTTCAATCAACAGATACATCTGGTTTACCTACATTTTGTGTAAAAGAAAATTTAAAAGCAAACATTGGAAACTTATCCACTCCCTTTTAAAAACTTAGAAATTTAAAATAATATTTTTAATTAAAAAAAAATGACACTTTTTAAAAATTGATGTCTAATCTGATTTCAGTTTTTCTGGTGCTTTAAAATTGATGATAGCATACAGTTATTACTGTGCATTTTTAGAGATTTTGCATCATTACATACTTCGTTTGCTTTTAGTTGGTGCAATGTCAATCCTCTAACAGCGCTATGCCACTCCTTCTTCCAGATGACACAGAAAGATTCTGGACAGAAGATGTTTCAACTGGCATTCACTATCAGATAAACTCAGAATCAGCTCTAACATGGCACCAAGCAAGGAAAAGCTGTCAGCAGCAAAATGCAGAACTATTAAGCATCACAGAGATTCATGAGCAAGCTTACATAGGAGGTAAAATGACGGAGAACAAGACCGTAAAATATGCTGCCCCAGAGCTTTAGACGATGAAGTTGGCTGCCTTGTCTGCTGTCTCAGCGAAGAAGACAGGGTGTCAGGGGTGGTTCAGCAGCCACCAAAAGGAAAACGGTCTGAACTGCCCTTCCACTAGCTGGTGGTTTTTTATGAAGGGTTGGGCTCTAATCTCTACAGGGGGAGAAATGGCCCCATCCCACCTTTGTGCTCCAGGTGGGAGCTACTGCATCGGCTGCAGCCTCTCCCAGGGGGAAGGTTTCCTCTGCTTGCCATGTGCAGGCTATTGTCTAGTCCTCAAATTTACTTTTTTCCTCTGTGTTTCAAGGATTATTAATCTTCCTGGGAGAACATATGATGATGGCTAGATTGGTCCTAACACGGGTACATTTGCATACAGAAACTCCAAATAAATTCGGTGGATTTCAGATACAAGTATCATGGTATCAGTTTGGTTATAAATGGTGTGAAGGAAGCTTTGAAACCACTCACATCATAGAAAAAAAATCTGGAAGCAACTGATTGGCACACTGTCTTTGTATTTTTGATGTGTTTACTCCGTGAAATCGGTTACAGAAACATTTTAGCACAATTCCCTAATGAAAATAAGGTATTTTTTACATCTCTTATGTTCTAATGAAACAAAGAGAGAGAAGTAAACTCTTATTTCAGTAGTGAAATAAGATGGTCATTTGCTCTTTTAACTACTGGCATCTCTGCTAAATCAGTATTTATTCAATTACATACATTACTTTTCTAATCCGTGCACCTCAGTAATGCAGAAAGTACTGGTTTGGGGGGTGGTTTAAACTAAGAAATATATATTTCTTACTTTTAACTTTATTTCTTTCAGATGAACTTGCTAAGAATGAGAATAGGGAGATAAAACTGACTTTTTTTTTTTTTCTAATTTAGAACTAACTAAAAAATTCAGTTTTGCATTCTGGATTGGATTGAACACTTTGAACTTCAACAGTGGATGGCAATGGGCAGGGGGCAGCCCTTTCAGATATTTAAACTGGGCTCCTGGTAAGAACTGTATCAATTTTGTAATCTTTGAATGGATTCTGATAAGACACCAACTAATAAAAACTGCCTTAACTACTTTTATTTCAGGAAAGCCATTCTGATTTACAATAGCAGAAGATCTAGATCTTTATTTTAAGAAGTACACTTCCAAATTACAAAGTTCACTGCGGATATCAGCTATAGCAAGTTCTTTTATTTTCTTACATAATCAAAGAGCTTGTCTATAAAAGCAGAGTATCATTTGGGGTGATATATAACCCTGCAGACCAGAGATCAGAATTTTTCCATAACATGTTGCCCAAGAGTGTAAATATAAACCAAATCTTCCAAAACTAGCAAAATATTTAGGAAATAATGGTACTATGTTGTCTGGAGAAATTCTAAATATTATTGAAAGGCTTAAAGAGCCAGCTCATAATTTCTCAGCAGTTTGTGCAAAATTGCATTGGGCCACATCAAGGAAGGGAGACAGAGGTGGGTTTGTGGTGCTCCTCACACGTGGAAAGTTCTTCTGTTTGCTTGTTGGTTTGTTGGTCCCATGTTTTCTTTGTTGCATGAATATTTCAAGCCATCTCCTCTTTTGGAAGAGTTACAAGGCGGTAAAGGAATAATTAAACTCTCCTCTAGTTATTTTATAGGAAAGTAGAATTGTGCAATTCTTGAGATATACTGGAGGGATGGTATACCTTAAAACTGAATATTTTTAAAGAAGTTTGGAAGTTTTTGACACAGGACAACAGTCTAGCTTCAGCTGTGTTGTCTGTGAGCACCAGGATATCAGCATCAGGAACAGAACCAGAAATTTCCCAGTATTATCCTGACACAAAGTCAATGGAGGGTCATTACTTCACTCTGAATGCATAGACTAAAAGCAGTATCCTATACACTACAACACCAGTTGTCCTATGGGAGAGGTCTTCTTCATATTAAGCATTGAAGAAATCAGAATAAGTTGATGTTTTTACTAATAATATGATGGGTTTGTTAATCTTTTTACTTATTTTTGCTGTGAGATTCTATTTTCTTTCTTACTCAAAGGAAGTCCTTTCCTGCTGCCTGGGAAAATCTGTGGAGTGATGAATCCCAGAAAGAATGCTAAATGGGAAAACCAAGCATGTAACCAGAGACTCGGCTACATTTGTAAAAAGAGAAACTTCCATTCAGATGCTGACATTATACCCAAAGGTAGGTTAGTCGAATAGAAAGAAAGATTTTTCTTTGACTTCTAGAAAGAGCAATCTGTAAAGACCTGCAAATGATAAAAGGTATGCAACATTATTTTTTCAACCAAGACATTAGAAACCTTTGAAAAACACAGCTATACGTGCACACACAGACTTTTAGATATTGCTTTTGTCATCCCATTGTGTATTAACCGTTCATAGGAGAATATTACTATTTTGTTCCATCATTCTATCATTCATTCTTGCAAGACAGATAGAAGCTTCTCTGTCATGGTAACCAGTGCCAGCAATCAAATTTGCACAAATACAGTAGAAATTTTATGCTTCTCATTTTCTTCTCACTTGCTCTAAATGAGCTATTGCAGTTACTCTAATATTAATGCAAAAAATCCTCCTCTGATGACAACGGTACACAATGCATTGGGTTCACATGAGCAGAGCAGGAGGAGCAGCAGTATTCGCACAAGCTACGTTTCATCCATGGGCTACCCCGACCCGAGCTTTTGATGACACAACGCGGCTATGAACATGCCACATGCAGGAGGGATCTGCTGGAGGCTGTCATCTGGGAATGTTATAAAAGCTACTTTTAAAGAAGTAGTTATATTAAAGAAAGTAGAGAAATAATTTCAGAACCTTTATTCCCCTATTAACCTGAAAAAGAGATGCAGGACTCTATTTTTAAAACAAGCTTAAGGTAAGTTTTTAAAGACAATTAGGAATCTAAGTAATAATAAAGCCACTGAGTTAATATGAAGACAAAACTACCAACTCTGAGCTAACTGCACTGTTTTCTGACCTGCAGTTGCCAGAGAGTTACTTCATGCTTTTCCACATCTGAAAATTATGTGTGTTTGCAAGAAGACGTTGAACAGGAGGTAGAGCCTCGTGTCAGCCGCTGCATGCAGCACGGGAAACCATGACACGCTGACCAAACTGCTCCAGGGGGCAGAGAGCATTATTTCAAATTACATCTCTCACACAATGTGGGCATTTTTCATTGATTCTCTGCTTAAGGAGACATCATTCTATTTGCATATTTAACATACTGTGCCTTAATGATATTTGTTTTTCATTTGAATGTATTTGCATTTCTAACTACAGCTTTATGTTTATTCATATGGTCCCACTTTCCTAAAGAGTGCTCAAGAGACCTCATTCCAGTGTCCTTTATTTTCCTTTTACAAAATTGCTCTGAAAAATTGTGCTTTAATTTTAGAAGAATTGAGACCTATTAAGTGCACAGATGGTTGGCGGCCATATGCAGGCCACTGCTACAGCATTCAGCGAGAACCCAAATCATGGAAAGATGCTCTGACTTCATGTAAGAAGCAAAACGGAGATTTGGCAAGTGTCCACAACATTGCTGAATACAGCTTTCTAGTGTCACAGCTTGGTTACAGTGAGTATATGTGTAGGCCCCTATTTTGTTTGCCCCATCTGTAACATAAAAGCTGGGCTTCCTATTAAATATTAATGCTTTTTTTCTGAAATGTCACAAGTTGAAGGCTAAATGTAACTTATGGTATTCTTTTCTGTTGTTGCTGTTGCATAAACATAGAAGTATATTTATATTTATCAAGACATAATCTACATTGTAAAACATTATAAAGCAGGAAAAGAAAAAAATAGACACACATAAAGATCTCTAAAAATTACGCTTTTGGCACCTTTATTCTATGTTCAATATCTTCAGCTCCAAACCTATAAGAAATATAACTTCTTGCCGAGATTAAAACCTTTTGCTGAGGTTAATGTCTTGCTGTGTATCCTTCTAAGAAAATAATATCTTTTCACTTCTGATTTTCCTTGGATATGTAGCAACCAGTCCTGCTACTTGCTGCACATGCTGGACTTGGTGAACACCCCTGACGGGCCATTACAATCCCTCTAATGCTTCCTCACGAAGGAGATGATGTATTGGCAGATGTCTTCATGGCTCGATTTCCTGAGAGGTGGGACACTCACTGTCCTGCCTTCCATGCTAGGGGCCATTATGTTGTTCTGAATCATAGATATTCAGAAAGTTTGTAAAAATCTTCCACCAGCCATAAAGAGACTTATGTTTATTAAACTCAATATTTCTGGATGGAATCTGAGGCCTTTTAAGTACAAACCAAGACATGTCTTACTGCAGATCTGGGAGGAAACCAGCATTTTTGTTAAAGCAGGAAGAACACCCTGTTTGGGCTCCCTGTTTGTTCCAGATGTGAAAATGTTCACCGTATTGTGTAGCGGCCCTTAAGCAAAACTATTTCTTTTCATGCTTCAGAGCCAATAGAAGAGCTATGGCTGGGTCTGAACGACCTGAAGGCTCACTTCTATTTTGAGTGGAGTGACGGGACTCTTGTGACATTCACCAAATGGCAGCGCAGGCATCCCACCTACACAGGTGGTCTGGAGGACTGCGTTGTTATGAAGGGGCAGGTATAACCATGCAGGCATTTTACAGTATTGCAAACTATTAACTGTGTTGGTCTGAAATCACTTGCCATTATATACTTATTCAGGAGACATTTTTTATATTAACTTGAAATAGTTTTCCCAATAATCTTGGCATCAACCAGAAGAGATGTTTAGAGGACAGAATTGAACAGAAATAGAGACAGCATTTTCCTAGTGCTGCCTTTTGAAATTTCTTATCTGGTGGAAGGTCCGATCCAGAAATTTTACATTAGATTCATTCTAATGCTGCAACAATGAAAACAGATAGCTCGGGGAGAGGAAAGGGAATGAACTAGTTAATACATTGTGTGGTTATCATAGATGCTATTTGCATACCTCATTTTCCAATCCGATAGACCATTATGTCCCTCAGTGTCACTTCATTGAGACCTGGCACTAGGGCATGTTTCTTCAGCCGTGACAAAAAGAGAGCACTAACACCTACCTGCCAAATACCTAACCTAATATCCTATAGTATTTCTGACTGCTGGGCTCACAAACTATTTTCTTGCAAGACATGGTTGGTTGACACATTTACATGCATGTGTGTGTACACACATACACACACACAAGAAGTGTCATGGATTTTAAAAGAAACAGATTGAAAAGGCTGTTATGAAAGAAATGCTGTTAGTGAAAGAACTGTTATATCCTAGAATAATACTAATTTTTGTCAGTATTAGGCATCAATAGAATTGATCCTAAACCAGATTTTATGGAGAAAAAAAGCTCCTATTTGAATTTTATTTTTTACATAATTGTTTTTTTAAAAGAAATCAATAATTTTCAGAGTTTTCTCTTTGATGGATAAACCAGTTAGATTTACTGCAACACACTCAGATGTGCTTTAATTCAGTTTCATTGATCTTCTTTCCAGAAATGTAGTGAAATAATCCTGCTCTAAATGCAGATCTATTAGCCCCAGATGAGATGTATCTTTACAAACCCTCTCATTGAATAGATAGTTATGACAGCAAGTAATGCTGAGACTTCAAGATGTTATTTATTTCCTTTTTTCATCTCAAAACAGCATCAGATGGATCTTAAACCAGTCCTGACAGATGTGTCTATTTTTTTTTTCTAATAAATCCCCAGCAACAATCCTATAGCCTTTCTAGGTAACATATTTTGGTGTGCCTTGTAGTGAAGAAAGAGGACAACACTAGTTTTCTTATATTTATGAATGCCACTTCTTTACATTCGTTTCTTCTCCCTGCTATTCTAGGATGGATACTGGGCAACTGATATTTGTGATAAGCAACTTGGTTACATCTGTAGAAAGAAGGCTTCATCACAATCCTCTGAAAAAGAGACAATAGAGGACCCAGGCTGCCAGAAAGTAAATACTCTCTCATAAATTAATTATGTGACAAAATTACATGTATTTTTTAAATCATAATTTCACCACTATTCTCTCTGTTTATGCTCTTAGCCTAACAATACATGTAAAATTACCAAAAGCCACGTTGTCTCTTCTCTCAGATCTGCTGTCTATTTAAAGTCTTTATGAAGTCCTTAATACATAAAAACGACAAAACAAAGAAAATAACTTCAAAACATTAAAGGACCAGCTTTTCTGTACTGTATTACTACCAATGGACTACTTAGTTGGCCTTTGAGTGATATCAGTGGGTTATTTTTTTCTAAACAAATAATTTTTCCGGAGTTGACCTCTTCAGAAAATCATTATGTCTATATCAGTCAGCATAGCTCTCTCTAAGAGCAGGAAGAAAACAGGGGTGTTTTACTGATATTCCTCCTTTCTACCCTGCCCACAAACAAGCACTGACTGGATTCCTCTTGGCTCAGAACATCTCCTCACCCCTTGCACCGAGGGCTGGTGGGGCAGCTCTGGGGAGCTGTGCTTAGGTGTGAATTCATTTCCATATTGCAATATTTTTGTGTTTCATTATGTCAGATCCCACAGCTCTGGAAGGCTGGAGCTGCAGCTCCCCTTGAATGAATCACAGGCTTGTTACAGTGCAGTTTGCATAATCTCAGCCTTACAGAGCACCGGAAAGCAATAGCAAATAGCACAGTCACAATTTTCTTTGAAAAGTCACATACATGTAAAAGAGATGGAAACTAAGGTCTTAACGTCATCCTTTAAACAAAAAAGGCCTTCTGTAGGAGCAAACAGCAACAAAAAACCAGCTTTTGTTTATTAACAGATCTGCCCAGTCTCATCTTGTTTTTAAGCTTCGCTGCAACAAATTGAACATCAAATATTTATACACAAAAGAGCAGAACTAATTTTTATATTGAAGTCTCTTTCAATTTCACATTAAGAACCTTATGTTTGTCACAGGGTTGGAAAAGATATGGTTTTCACTGTTACTTGGTGGGCTCTGCACTTTTGACGTTCTCAGAAGCAAATAAGACATGTGAACAGAGCAAAGCTTATCTAGCTACAGTGGAAAGCAGGTAGGAAAATATCTTTCTTTATACTTCAAAATCAGTGCTTCTGATGGAGAAACTTGCAAAACTTGTTCATTTTTTGAACTCTTCAGTGTGTTTTATCAGCACTTTTCAAAAATTTTGTAGTAGTAAGCCAAATAAAATTATCTGTGCAGGAAAAAAAAAAGACTCAATGTTTTAGGGCTTTCTACTTAATCTGTTATAACAGTTTTCAAACTTGGCGGGGTTCTTGAGTTAAACAGTTTTCTCTTTTGGCAGGGTTCTTGAGTTAAACAGTTTTCTCTTATCTTTCAATTCCTAGTTAAAGCAACTTCTGTTATTTGGGGTTTTTTTTCTGTTGGAAAGTAGTTACTCTAATTTTCATACATTTACTGATGGGTGTTATCTCATTATGATAGGAAAGCTTTAATAAAAATATTTTACTAAACTACCTTCTAAGCCAAATTCTGAACAAATGTAGGAAACCTTCCCCAGGACCTTCCCCACCACAGCCAGAATGTACCATCTCCAACCTACCCTTATCTCAGTCAGGCATTGGAGACTTCATGGCCTCTAAGGAACATGTCTGCCTTCAGAGGTGATGGCCAGCAAAGCTGACAGTTTGGTCCTGACTAGGTGGTCTGTTTGAGGCGCCTTGAAGATTTAGAAAGACAAGGAAAATAGTAAAAAACAACTAGAAGCCCATGTGAATGGTGATTTGTGACATTTCACAGAACTTGGAGAGGAGAGAAAATGCCTTCAGCTGAAAGGAGAAAGTTGTCCCTCACCGAATTCTTTTGACTACACTTAAAAGCCTGCTGAAGTTTTGCCCGAACTTCACTGAGGAGCTGTTGCCTTGCGGTCATGCTAGCATGATAATGACACCTCTGTTTGTACCACTTAGATTAATATTGCAAGGCAATAGGTTGAGAATGACCACTGTTTTCCACTTCAGAAATGAGCAAGCCTTCTTGATTAGTCTGACGGGGCTGAGGTCTGAAAAGTATTTCTGGATCGGTCTCTCTGACACAGAAGAACGAGGGAGTTTCAGGTGGACCAGTGGTGAACCTCCTCTCTTCACACACTGGAACACGGCAATGCCAGGTAAACTCTGCACGGGCTCAACCCTTGTGACAGAAGTGCAGCTGCAATTCCTGCAGCTTTCTGCTTTCCATCCCCCGGTGTTAGAAATGAGAGTAGGCACTTTCTTTTTTGCTTGTAGCTGTAAATGGCCAACACCATCAGACCGTGTGTTTGATGTCAGTGCAACAAGTGCCATCACAGCTGAGTGTCAGGTCTTGAGTAAGTCAACCTCCTGCGAAGTTGTACAGAAACAGATATTTAATGGGTTAGACTGAAGGCAACGCTGTGCAGGAGTTAACAAGGTTCATAGTCTCATTTTTTTTCAGCTTTTTAACACCAGTTCACAACAACTCATCAGACTGAGAAAAAATATTACGGACAGTGAGAAACGAGCAGCGAACGTCCAGCTTTTCTGCATTTCAGCAAAACAGATTAGCTTCTATGTGGGAACTCTTGGCTTCACACTAACTAGTTATGCCTTCAAACAAACTTGCTGCACTTGATATCAGCCTTCTTGAAATTGAATTACCTGGATATTGAGAGCCCCAAAGTAGTTTTCAGGCCATCTGCTGCATATGTAAATAAAATCAAATGCCATTTGTCCTGTGATTTCCCTGGTTTGTATTCTAAAGATTTGTATTCTAAAGCTGCAAGTCTCTGTTTTTCGCAAAGCTGTGTCTGCGAGACTCATTGGCCCATATCTGGCCTCTGGCCAGATATTTTAATCTGCAAAATCTGCATCTTCATTTTGATAATTTTCTATGAATAAAAGCAAAGGCCTCATTTCTTAGAGAGCGTTAAGACTTTGGTTTTATTAATTTCTTTCCCATATCACAAAGGAAAAGAGCAAGGCTGTGTTGCTATGGGAACTGGAATTGCAGCTGGATTATGGGATGTTGTTAGCTGTGAGAAGACAGCAAGTTATCTTTGCAAACAGCAGGCAGCAGGAGTCCCACCTTCTGCTCCTCCGGTACGGATCCTTGCGTCTTCCTGTGCTGAAGGCTGGGATGGAGCCTTCCATGCAGACTCGTGCTTCAAAGTAAGTGTGTGGTGCTTCAAAGTAAGTGTGTGTCTACCTTCGTGGTGAGTCTGAGCACAGGGGAGCCCAGCGGTTTGTTCCCTGGTCACTGTGGTACTCAGGGACCCAGGTGGTAGGTAAATTTGGGGGAATGATCTTCTCCATGGTATTCAAGGGCAAAAAACCATGAGAAGATCCATCAAATATAATGGAAGTCAACAATGGAAAACCTGAAACAATGAAAACAGTCCTAGAATATGCTTTATTTTATTTAAATGCCAGGTGAGAACCTCACCTAATTTATTCACTTCCAGGAATTTGGGACTTCAGAAAAACATAGTATTGCATCTCAAGAGCTGGCAGTGTGACTTGCATAAGACCGGGTTTAGTTTGATGTTGGTGACTCTTCAGCAAGTAAAGGTTTTGGGCATTCTCTTGATTTAGCTAAAAATGCCTTTAAAAGCCTCCTTCTTGAAAAGAAGAAGAAAAAGTAAAGAAAAGGCGAAATAGATCAAGTAAAAGTAAATATGCAGCATTGCTCTTCCAGATCTTTACATAAGTATCCTCTCATTTTCTTTCTTGAGACTCTCTGCCTGTTGGGAGGTCAGAGACGATTTTAGCCCTGTATTTGTAAGGGTATAACTTCTATGTCACACTTAATTATTACTATCAATATTGGTTTTGCCAATTACCAAATTGTTGATTATCCTTTCCCCAAAATGTCAAGCATTCAGTTCCTTACTTCAAGAATGTACGTACTTCATAGTAGAAAGTGGAGCTATTTGTATGCTTGCACCACCACACAAAATCCCTTCCTTGGCCAGGGTCAGCACCTTGCCAAATGGCTTTCTCCATCCATACTATCTTTTCTATTCCAACCTGTTGATCTTCCTTCCATCTTCCATTCCTCAAAAATCTCCTGCTTTCTACTGCAAAATACCACAGCTGAGCTATTCCATCTTTCTTTGAGCTTTTCAGTGGTCAAAGTTCTAATTAAGTTATAAAATATTTTTTCTTCTCTCTACATTGTGATACCTTTTGCTCTCCTCAGACACCTGTGCTACTCTTGCCTTATTTTAAAATAGAGGATGCTAAGAAAAATTTACTTACGCTTTACATTAACAATGTTTAATATTACAGGTCCTGACAGACATTATGTTGTCTCACTCAAGAACAAAGGGGTGTTAAAGTGATACTGATTTTAATTACATAGGCAATTATATATTTTTATATGCCAAACTTTGCACATTTGGTAATTTATTTTTACTTTTTTTTTCTCAATAGTTTTTTGTGAGAGAGGGAAACCAAAAGAAGTCTTGGTTTGAGGCTGAAGAATTCTGTAGAGAAATAGGAGGAAATCTGGTCACAATCAATACAAGAGAAGATCAGATTTTATTATGGCAATTAGCATCGTGAGTACTTGCACAACAATTCTTTTTCATGTTCATGCTATTTTACATAAGAATTCCTTCAAAATATATCTGGAGCTGGGCAAGCGAGTGAATAAACACAAACAAATTTTAAATTAAAATGGAAATTTTTCATCTGTAAATATCATCCTGAAACATTGCTTTAAAAAAAAAAATCTTGAATATTTCAAAGAGGCTTTGATGGTTTTGAAATTTTCATAACAGGTTTTTATCAAGACTGTTCTACAGATCTGATCAACTTTGTACACTCTAGTCCCTCTCCCAAAAGGGAGTCAATAAAATGTTCAGCTCTAACTGTGCCTTTTTTTTAACTGGCTGAAATTCATATGTTAATCAATGTGCCCCCAAACCCCCTTGAGTTAATGTGTAATGTAAACCAAAATGCAAGGAATTAATGTGGAAATTTCTGACCATAAACTGAAGACTCCTGAAATCAAACAGGAATTAATTTTAATTAATTTTTGCTGGCACAGTAGATGCCATGTCTTGCCCACAATGTAGAAATTATGCCATTATTTTCCCCCCAAATTAGACCACTACATTCTGATTCTGTTCCATAATGTCAAGACATCCCAATGGTACATAATATATAGCTATTTAACTAAAACTGTTTCACATAGTGGTGAATCTAGGTTTAATTTCTCAAATATAATTAAAACTGTCATGTAGAAAATTCTTTGTGATCTCACCCTTCTTCATTTTATTATTTTTCAGTATTGTGAGATGCTGAACATGTTTTTACTTCCCTGTTAAGTCTCTTTGCTTTAGACTATGAAATCTGTGCAGGGGGAAATCTTCATGTTATGTAGAGAATGAAATAGGACTCTATTTTATCTGGTCCATAGGTATGATAAGATAAATAGTGTGAACTATTAAATAAACTACATAGGAAGTGCCAAGAAGCAAATCAAATCCGTTGAAAAACGATTGTCACTATTTTTCATTAGTTAAATTGTGTTATAGCTCTCTTCTGACGTTTTACTTTTGCTAAAGCCTCTGTCCGTGAACTCCTGCTACAGCCAAGAGCTGTGTTGCAGCCACAAGGATGGGAGCCTGAGCTAGCTCTGTGCCACATCGCTTGTTCTTTAATTGACATTCAAAGATGGCAAGTCTCGTCCCGTCACAGAGCACTATCAGACCCCCCTGAGAGAGGGGGTGAGCCTGGCTGTGGGCCAACGGTGGAGGAGCAGCTCCCAGTTCAGATGTGACAGCAAGCAGCACGTTCCTATGCTTTCCAACATTTACATCACGGCCCCACTTTCTGCACTCACGTGTCTATATTGTATGGTTTATTTCAGGGATAAAGGACTACACACTCAGGCTTTCTGGATCGGTTTGTTTCTCTTAAATCCTGATGAAGGATTTGCCTGGATTGATGGTTCCCCTGTGAGTACTCATTTCCTGGATATTAATTGACTTTCTGCCCTTTAGAATATATAAATTTTCATCTTCTTATGCCTTTTTTCCAACCTCTTTAAACCTTCGGCAGGTGTGTGGCAGTCTATCCATCAGCTGAACAGCTGCAGTGCTCAGTGAGGGTGCTGTCCTAACACACTAATGGAAGTACAAAATTGCCTGTTTCATCCCTGGTACCATGTTATATCCCATCGTCCACAGTCCATGCTCTTAGATCTTCACACCATCCCAGACCAGGCACTGCTGTATGTCAGTACAGAGAAGTCAGGCTGCCATCTTTCACAAAGCCAGATAAATATAACTCCCTCCACCCCATCAGTTTTTCCTCCATCAGACATGCTTTTCTCTACTGTGTAATCTTTACACCTTCTCCAGGGAGCACTGGTGAAAGTGAGCTGGTCTGGTCAGCATGACCTTCACAGCTCTCAGTCCTATCTGAACTCCAAATGATCCCATAAACAAGGTACTTGAGACGATGAGATCCTGAAATTGTGTTACAATGGCAATCTCAATTATTTCCACTCAGCTCAAATCACATAGTAATTGGGATGTATTTCCAACCCAGGTAATTTATGAGAACTGGGATGAAGATGAACCTAACAACCATGAAGAACTTGAACACTGCGTTATGTTTAATAGATCACCCCAAATGCGCTGGAATGACTTGCGCTGTGAACATTTACTTAATTGGATTTGTGAAACAAAAAAAGGTATGATTACTTCCCCATTTAATTGGAGAGATAAATCCAAGTTCAAAAACAAATTGCATGGATTTAAACAAATTGAAAAGAAGAAAGATACTGGGAATTGTTCATTTTAAAACCAGTTGCAATGAAGGCAACATATAAAGCAAGAGGAATGAATCGAGATCTTTCAATTGTACTCAGATGCAGGAAGTTAAAGATGTCCCTATTACTTTATCTCTGGCTTTATCTCTTTCTGCCAAGGGTTGAATAAAATTGCAAGGCCGAGGTACTTATCCCCTCCTTTCACCCCCTCCCTGTTCTTCTATCTGCTCGAGGCTTACCCAGGAGAGCCAAGGATGCAGGACCCTAGAGTTCTCTGTACAAAAGAGAAAAAAGCTTTGCTTCCCACTGTGAAACGAATAATGGGAACCAAAGAGAGGGATCAGTTGCTATAGGAGCCAGCAACTCTGAAAAAGAGATCAAAAGTATAGGCTGGTGTAGCCTTGAAGGACCCTTGCATCCACCAGCTTTGCCTGGGAAGCAGGGCCTTAACGCCAGATCTCCTGCACCTGGTGCCAGGGCATGAAATGGACCTGATGGACATGTTTTGGGGTGCCTGCCAGAGGGAAACAGGGTCTTCATGGGCGGAGGACCCCGACTGACAACTGATAATGAAAGGACTTTTTTTGCTTACTCAGTCCTATGTTTTTACATCCCTGCTTCCTGGCTGTAAACTGAATACTTGTATGCATCTCTATGGAGCAGGAGATTCTTAAAAGCTTCTTGAAATGAAAAGAAAGTTGGACGGACACAGGGAACTAGTAGCAGGCACAAAAGGGAGGGGAGGGGAGAAGCAGTTATATAAAAACCACTGAGTATATCTAATATTTGATGACTCTGCCAAAAAAACATTACCCTGGAACACTGAATAAGGCACCATGCTAACATTGAAAAATTGCTTAACTGAAAAGGAAGAATCACTGTTCCCTTGTGGGTAGATTAGTCATACAAACGCACCATCAAAACACTGACTTCTGCATACCGGCTCAAAGCAGTACGTCCTGTGCAGCCGCTTCGGGCGCGCTGGGCACGCCGCTTTGTGCAGATGTGGCTCTCTGCTCTTGGTGGGATCACCAAGTTCAGGGTGCAGAAACCATGACATAAAGACTCTGATCAGTTTATCTTGATCCTAGGTGACCTTTCAAAAGTAAAAAAAAAAAAAAAGTATAAGATGTTGTTATTGTGAATCTAGATTAGATGATGATCAACATGAGAGGAGAGATGCTCAGCTGTTAATTCCTTCATGTTCAGATACATATTTACTTAAGATATTCCATTTAAAAAAACCCCCAAACAACCAAGGAATGTTATATTTATGTCAGGATTAAAAAATAAAATCAAAATGAGATGAATTATGTAAATTCATCATGAAGATATCTGAATTATTTTAGTTCTATTCTTCACTAAATACTTAAGAAGAAAATGTTTAGAAGCTCCCAACAGAAGAATTTTAATTGTTTTTTTCATGTTTGCTAATTCCTCATCTAAACTGTTCCTGTCATTCCTTTAATAATGTGTTCCTCTCCATCAAACCACAGAAGAAATGGAGAAAGCTAAGAGCAGAATTAGTAGTCCTTGTGAAAAACAAAATAATAGGCATCCAAATGAAAGCAGAGATACCTTTGAGGGGCTATAGCTGGCTCTGTGAATAGCAACAGATTAATGGCTTCCTCCTGGTTCATCCTGTAATCAGAAACTTGGGTTTGGTATCTACTGGTTCTCCAGGACTCTTAAAAACAGATTTTCCTAATAAAAGCCTAAGCCATTAAGATAGGAGGAATGCATCGAAACACTGGAAATGATGTATGGTATTAACAAAACACCAGCACTAATGCTTTCAGTACTTGTGAATGGTTTACTACTATGCAGGTAAGTCTGAGAACTTAATATATTGGCTGGATTATGTTGTTTGGCTCTAGTCCGATGAATATAAAAAAAATTATTAATAGCGCGCCAAGTAAAAATACTAAATAAATTTTCAAACTGATGTAAGTTTCATCTACAAAATATTTACTGCACATCCTGGATTGTTTAATACAGTGTTTTTGGAGATATGTATATATGCTTTAAAGATATATATTTTTCACTAGATAAATGTTTCTAAATTATACATATTTTTTTAAATTAATCCAGTGGTATGTACTCCAAAATATTGAAAATGCATTAGGTAATTCATAGTTCAGGGTTTTTTTCTTTATTATACAAAGCATTTGTAACTACATAAAGCAATCTCTCTGAATTTTTTTCTATTATTTGGAATGTTGCTTATGACGATCTTTTATTTTACAGGTACACTGCTAAAACCTGAACCAAACTACAAACTTGGTAGGATTTTTTCCTCTTTCAAAAAAAAGTTTACTATATAGTTTTCAGACTTTGTACAGACCAGATATGAATGTAATATATGTGATTCTTTGTCTTTCAGAATATCAAGCCACCAATGACGGATGGATTGTGTATGAAGATAAGCAGTACTATTTCAGCAAGGAATGTGCCCATATGGAAGAAGCACGGAGAATTTGTCAGAAGAACTTTGCAGATCTTGTTGTCATTGAGAATGAAAGCAAAAGACAATTTCTATGGAAATATGTAAGCACTGAGCCTATTAATTATAATTGATTTCTGAAGCAAAGCAGCTGATAAAATAAAAGGAACGGCCTATTTAGGTAGGCTATTGTCCTACATTACTTATTTATCTAACAATATATTTGTTCATAACCTTTAAAGACATTACTGTTGCTTTTGGTAGGTAGGGGAGAAAGGCACGCAAATGTTAAATATGCAGCAAAGGACAGTTCAAGCCCAGGTTGCTTATCTCTTCCAAGATACATAGTGTTCAGCACAGTGATTATTGCTTTCCTGTCCAGTGGGCTCTTCACTCCAGAATGTTCCCCATATCCCTGTTGCCTGCTTGAAACCTGGTCCGAACCTACAATGTTCTTGTCTGAGGCTTATATTGCGGGGCGGAGGGAAGAAATGGAAAAAAAAAAAAAATCACAGGCATGGTTAACAGGCTTCCAGATTTTTGCTTGATGTTGAGGGACTGTTTAGTGCTTAACTGTTAATCATTTTCTGTTTAGATTTACACAAAACTCAGAGTGGAATCATATTTCATTGGCTTAGTTGTCAGCTTTGATCAGAAATTCAGGTGAGTAAAGGAAAACTGGTAATGGACAACAAATGATGGTAATTTTGTCTCGCTCTATGGGAGCATTTCTGTGTGCTTTCATTTTACAAGTTAGTAACTGTTGTGCAACTGACCTCTGGATAGTTTTCAGGAGACGTCTCAGATCAGAAGTGTCAAGTTCTTCTATATTTAAGCTAGCAATGTGTTTTGCTTCCAAATCTGGGAGAGCAAAACCAATAGAAGTTCATGGCTAAAATTCATTTCACTTAATTTCACTTTCTCTCTCACACTGAAAGAACTGAGTTAAACACCCAAGCAACCCTTCACAGGTAGTGAGGAGAAGCAGCTAATTTTAGGATGTTATTCACCAGTTCCGCTTTAGACATCAAGCTTAGGATGAGACTAATGCTCCCCAGGTCTCCAATGGCTACAGAGAAAGCCCAGGAGGTTTTGATAACATGTGGATGTGGTTCAAGTTATGTGAGCTGGAAGCAAGAAGTGTAAGCAACATCACACCCAACTGCTTGCTGAAATTGCTGGTAGGGAACCTGTTTTAAAAATCCGTTTGTAGAAGGCTTCCAGGAGGACACCCTTCTGGGATGAAAGAGAAGTCTGTGCACCGGTGAGATCTTGGGATTTCAGTCTTGTCCAGACCATAAGAAGTCTTCCCTTCGAGTATGGCATTGTTTATCCAAGCTCTGGCAAAATGAGACACTGATGGGACTTGAATGTGATAGTACTAAACAGATGAGAAGCAGAGGATATGTCCTCTCCAATATATGTGGAGCCTTTGCCTTCTGGTCACTGCTAATATCTTGCTCAGCCCTTTACCTAAACAGACCTGGTAACTAAATGACTGCTGGAGACGTCTGTCCGGCAGCCACTGTCCCCTTGTTTCTTTCAGCTGGCTGGATGAGACCCCAGTGAACTATGTTGCCTGGGCTCCGAATGAACCCAATTTTGCAAATAATGATGAAAACTGTGTGATAATGTCAAAAGATTTTGGTGAGTAAAATAGCAACAAGAAATATTTGTTTGAAAAATCAGCATCAAAATCCAAAATGTTTGCTACATGTTTAAATTTGAGGCTACCCCGCAAATAGGCAGTTGAACAATACTGACAGTTTTTCATAACAAGTATGCTGAGGTTTAAAACCACACCACCACTATATGGAGACAAATGCACTGCAGAGGAAGGTGGAGTATATTTGGGTAAATGTGTACATGGCAGCTGTTTCACCTGCCTCCGGAAGGTTTCATTTGGGCTTTATGAATACTGTTTGGGGCTGACTGCTCTAATGGTGGTACAAGAGTTTCAGACAGTGATTCTCTGTATTCCGTTTATTTACAGGCTTTTGGAAAGATACAAGCTGTGCTGTGAAAAATGCCTTCATCTGTGAAAGGCACAATTCGACTTACTCAGGATTTGCTCCTACTGTACTTCCACCTCTGGGAGGATGTCCTGAAACTTGGCTTTTGTTTAACAATAAGGTGCAGTAACAAATCTCAGCTGTATTTAGCAGATTTGCTATAGGTAGAGAAAACAACCATCCCTTTTATGTCACTATATAAATTCTCTCACTTTATACACCAGTTTATTAAGTGGTATTCTAAATAGCAGTGTAGTTCAATTTTCATGTTGGCCAGTCCACATCTAAATCTCAGAAAAGGTGAATTTGAATGTTTTAAGTTAAAATTTTTGCAAATGTCCATGTGCCTTTAGCCATAGTTACTTTTCAGTTTCTAGAGGTTTCTGTTTATTTTAGACATACTTACTGCAGGGAAATCCTGTTCCATTATCCTTATCTGTAAGTGTAAGCCCCTTTTCTGAGTAACACGGAGATGAAAAAATGAAAGGTCACACTTCTCATATGTAATCAGCTATCACAACAACTCATCTTAAGTAAAGTAACACACAGAGCAA
Source organism: Aviceda cuculoides (assembly GCA_035590195.1). Taxonomy (NCBI): domain Eukaryota; kingdom Metazoa; phylum Chordata; class Aves; order Accipitriformes; family Accipitridae; genus Aviceda; species Aviceda cuculoides. The sequence goes on from JAVJGG010000073.1 coordinate 23,366,428, forward strand.
TAAATGTCAAATCAAATATAGAAAACAAGCAAGCATTGGTTTTTTGCTAAGTTAAGCAAAAGCACACCTGGCCATACGAACTTAAAAAAACCCAGCCAACAAATGAAAACCACAAATCAATCCCACAGTGCAATCAATAGGAAAAGTTTTTATGCATTCAAAGGGCATAAAAAGGGAAAAGCAGCATACGCCAGCTAAAAACCATGCCTTCTGCCCCTCAGAACATACGCAACCACAACAATTTTTTACACTGGTATTCAGGAAAAATCCCCACGGAATACTAATACACGGTACAAAAGAACACTTCTTCCTGACGCTGTTCTGCTCATGCTGAGTGCTCACAAAAGCTCAGGCTTCAGCACTAAGTCTGTGGTACATAATTGAAAGAACTTGACCTGAGAGATGGCTGCCCCAGATTATGTTCCCCATCAGGAAATAGTTTCAGTCTCTCAAAAATTCTACTATTCAGTAATATGACCCAAAATCTCTATCCATGCACCTTGGATGTCTACTTAATTCCTCAAAAGCTTTTGGAGGTTGCCCGCCCTTGCTCAGCACCAACCTCGAACAGCCCACAGGTTTGTAAGTGGTGCACACACATCCCCGTGATTAGCTGGGTCTCCTTCTTGCTGGCTGAACGCATTCGCATTTCAGCAGATCTGCTGGTGTTTATATGCAGGGACTACAACTGAATTAACCAAAACCAATGGTTTTAAGACTTTTTGACACCTGAAATTTTGTCTAATCTTTTACTCTCCCCGCAGTGTTATAAAATATTTGGATCCGGAGAGGAAGATAGACTGACTTGGCACTCTGCAAGAAGTGCTTGTATAGAATTAGGGGGAAATTTGGCCTCAATACACAACGAGCAAGTGCAAGGTATGACATCTGAGCCTTTTGGCACTAAGTATGAAGCCAGTGCATTTCACCATGCAATGACAAGGCCGAACTAGCCTGCAGATCTAAATAACATTACCTATAAAGGAAGACCTGGAGCTGCTTGATCCAGACAGAAGTCTGGAGTGAGATATTGTGACATGTCCCATCTCTTGGTAAAAGCATCATGTGGAAGGAACAGAATAATCTGTACCCCATGGCCTTGGAAGATGGGATAAATAGTAATAGTTCATACTAATGAAACTCCCACAGATATTCAAGTTAGACTGTAAACAAACATCCATCAGATATGACATGTGCAGTTGATGGTGCCTTGGGGAAGACTGATTAATCCTTTTGAAGTCCCTTCTAGCCCTAACTTCTATAATATTTCCAAGAAGTCTATATAACCTTTATCTAAAAAACTTTTTCTTTTGTTTTTTTTTAATGAAATCAAACTGCTTCAGTTCAATTACCCATTGTAATTTTTCTCTTTTACCGTTAACTCATAGTCTAACAATACTGAACTTGATTTCCAAGATTTTTAAAAGTTCATTAGTTGTTTTATTTGGAATTTGGTTTACATGGAATTTGAAGAAAGGCAACTCCTCAGCTACTCTCTTTCTCTGATCCTTTTTTTTTTTTTTCTTTAATAGCCTTCTTTACCTTCCACCTAAAGGATGTTGCCAGTGAAACATGGATCGGACTGAATGATATTAACAGTGAGGGTAGCTATCTTTGGACAGATGGAAGCATTTTTGACTATTCAAAGTGGGCAAGACAATTCCCATTTAGAGATACGTACATAAAAGTTGACTGGAAGTATATTACAGTACAGGTAAACAGAAAAAAACTGGAAAATGTGTAACTTAGATAACATACTCAAGGTTGGAGTAACCAGTCTGACTTCTATCTCAGCTAGGATCCTATATTTCAATGGCTTAAAGCAGAAGGTGACTGAATATTTCAGAGATCAAGTTTTTAAAGCTGTACCCAGAGATTAATAGGCTTGTTTAGAGTCTACAGTTACTGTCATTCCTTTGCGGAATTCTTGAACTGCAGAAAAGGAGTGCTGTATTATAATTACTGCTAGAATTAATTCAGATTATTAGATTTTACTGAAAATATTCAGTATTATTAGCAATTTGTTATATTGTTTCTACTTGTACAGCATAAATCCAAATGAAAGTTCAACAAATTCAGTACAGATTACCATAAACTACATAGTAAAAATAGATTTGGTACACTCCAAGAAATTTTAATAAACTGACAAAAGTTCTTACAGTAATCTGCCAAGGAATGTATGTTTGCTTAAGATATATAATATAATATGTTTAATTTCCAAGAAACAATAAATGAAAACAAGAGCCAGAAAATTAGAAAAGAAAGCTATTAACTTTGTCTTCTCAAAACTATTTCTATTATTTTGTCAGACATTTTGCACTTTATCAGCTATAATTTTCTTTTTTAATTTTTCCCTAGACTGACTGTATTGCAATGACAAAAAGATCTGTAGATGAAGCAGGGTACTGGGAAAACACTGACTGCCAGCATAAAAAAAGCTATATATGTCAGATGGACAGCAGTAAGTTTTATTTTTCACCTTCTTTGTTGGAAGACATTTACTGAACAATCTGACCATATGAGTCCTCAGTTGGCTGTGCCTGTAGCAGCCAGGGTGAGGGAAGCAGGGCGACTTTCCCAGCTCAGGAATTCTAGACACAAAACCCGCTCTGTGATAAGGATTATAGCAAAGTTTTGGCTTTACGTCCTCTCCCCTACCAGTATATCCACCAACACTCCCAGAGGCTTGACTTTACCTACCCTGCAGACATCTCCACTTAAACAAGTTGCCTGCACAGGGCAAGTAGACACTTTGGAGGCAGGATTCACCTGCTTCATAGTGAGGCAAACGCCCAAACCAGGTTGTTAGAAGAGCTGTGCCTTCCAAATGCCTTTTTTCTCTATTGACAGCAAAGTTTAGCCATCTGTGCTTTATCCAACTAGCACAGATATAGGTATCTGAATCAGGCTATTTTGCAAATGCGAATACAAAGCATAAAGACAAATCCATCGGTGACTTCCACCATAGGTGTATTAGCTAGACAGACAACACACTAAAGGATGTTTTCCCACCCTCACCCCCACATCTAACCCCCGCCTCACTAAAAACCCTCACACGTACTCCACTGGGGAGTTAAATAAGGTCAGTCAAACTAGTTAGTTTGCTCATCAGTCTCTAGCAATGCTTTTATTATCACAAGACCAGCAATACTCAGAAGGGCAAAAGTTCTAGTTTTCATCGTGTGTCCTCAGGGTGGGAGGCACATCCGGAGCACAGCCACACTGCAGAGTCTGCAGGAATAGAAACAGGGAACTGCTAAGCAGCAAGTAAAAATACATGAAGAAGCCACAGCTGGGCCAGATGTTTCACGGCCCCATCCCGTGCGATTGCAGAAAGCTGCACGGGGGCGTCACTAGCAAAAACAATTGCCAGGGCGTTCTCTACACTGACTGAACATGAAAGCAGTTTTTGTCCTTTTTTCTGTCCCCATCACTAGCTCTAGGTCTTTGTCTTCCACTTCGGCATACATCATTTAAGGTACAACTACAGTTTCCTTTTTCGCTTCATCCTACATGGGAAAGAAGCAGCAGCAGAGTCACAAACTTTGCTTAGAATGAAATTCACCCCTATTTTGAGATTGAAGTGGTGTGGAGATCCTGCACCGTGCTTGTGCTTGGAGGGAATTTCACCCACACTGTGGGAGGGGGACCTAGAGAGCTCTGGGGGGAGAAACACCATGTGACCAGTATTCGCATCATTTCATCTGGTGCAGTGTATGTTTATAGGTATGCACAGTTCATTCTCCTAATCTCTGAATACACTATTCACACTATAGTCAAAAATAATTCCAAGTTACTGTTAAAATTTGTCTCCTGTGTTTTAAATAAGAAATGCTTTTAATTGATGCTTGTGCTGCCACACTATATTCATATGTTACTCAAAAGTAATACTGCTATTCAGGCAGCTAGTAATTTTTCACTGTTTTCTCTCCTTCCTGTCAAATTTGTACCTCTTTCCTACAGAGCCTGAACTGCTTCATTCCACAGCTGCTCCAGATTCTGATTTCATCCATTATGGTAACAGCAGCTATTTAGTCATTCCTTCTAAAATGAATTGGGAGGAAGCAAGAAAAGCCTGCAAGGAGAAATCTTCAGAGCTTGCCAGCATTTTTGATTATTACAGTAATATATTCCTGCTGCTGCAGGCAGCACAATATGGAGAACCTTTATGGATTGGGCTCAACGTGGTAAGATTAATAAATTGATAGGTGGTGAGGTTAAATGCTATGATTGGATTACTATCAGCAGGGAGAATTGTAGCATGAACAGATTTAGGAACCTGGAACTGGTGGACAGCATTCACTTCATTTAACCTCATCCATCCGAAATCATTAAACTCCATCTCAGGCAATGGAAAAGGACGGGAACCTCTGACAGTGCTGGCCTATCTTTACTAACTTTATGGAAGTCTTTGACAGTTAGGTCAAACTACCTGGTTAACTTTTAGATGGCCATTTTTATGTGAGGTGAATTCTATTCAACGCGACCAACAGGGTCATTAAGGCTAGTGCCTGGTGATCATTGGCAGCTGTAGCTTTTTCGTTACTTTTTGGTTCAGAAGGGTTCACAGGATATATACCATGTGCCTCTGAACACCCTCCTTGTTACACCTGCTAAATCCCAAAGATTAAAAGCAGTAAAAGCTACACTGTACCAGAAGAAGTGAATACGGAGATCCAGGTCCACCACTGTGTAAGGGAAAACTCAAGTGAGCATCAGTCTTATTAGCTCTGTGTCAAAATGAGCTTTGGCTTCTAGTGAACATGCAGTTGCTCATTGCACTTAACTATCAGGTTTCTATTGCATATTCTTTGAGCTGACTAAATTACCTTGATAATAAGAAAGGGCTCTTCAATCAGCAATAATCTTCTTACCTAGTGATTGTTTTTACTAACTGTGATTCCACACTGATATATAACATAGCAAAACATGTCTGAAATTCAGTACCCCTAGGGAGAACTTACAATAAATGTTGTGTAAAAATAGAATTTCTGATTATATGAAGCAGCAGCATTCTGATAAAGACTTTTAGAAGGCTACAACATCTGAGACAATGAACTTGTTGCTGAACAATATGTATTTTCCTGATCCTAACAGTGCCTCTCCCTACCAGACGAAATGTTTGGTCTTAGATATATAAGTGATTGGTAGTCACCAACCTTGACATGAATCCTCCCGCTTGCACAAGTCCACGGGGCATCTCTATACAAACCAAAATAATAGTGTTTCAGTCCACTTGATATCAAAGTTGGTTGTTTTTACAGTCATAGAAACATGGTTTAGAAAGCAGTTAAAATTCCATTATGACCACGTTTGGATCACCAGTCATGTTCTCCTGGTCCTTATAAATGACCCAGCCCTGCTGTTGCAGAGTGAAGCTCTGTGGTTCCTCCTGTTCCCCAGGCAGCGATCTTGCCCTGACAGTGCCGAGCTCAGGAGGGGCTGGCGTACCTGGCCTCTTGACACATCTAGATACTAGAGTGGGATCACGTTTTATCTCTCAGTTCTTAATGTCAGCATTACAATGTCTGGGTTTGTTCCCTTTTGCTCGTAATGATTCCGATTCTTCCTGGGGAAAAAAAACACGTGGTGGTGGTGGGGAAGACTAAACAAAGCAAAGACTCAAGATTTCCTGCTCCTCTATATTTCTCTCTTGCTCCTAACAAACTAATAATTTTCTCAGATTTTTCATTGTGATAGCTGCAGTTTACTCCTGAATGGGTCTCCTCAAAACTCTACTTGGGCTTACGGTCCTTGTTTGATAGCCACCCTCTGAGACCCGCTTCCACCTCAGCTTTCTAGAGGTTTCATGTTCCTGTGGTCATGTTGCTCTTCATGGTGACCTGACTCCTCCGGGACAGTGATTCCAGCTCACAATGTTGCCCGACAAGGGACTGAGCACCAGCAGTACCCAGGAAGCACCATTTAGCCTTCAAAACACCTTCATGGGCTGTTGCAGCATGGGAGGCATACTGCTGTGTCTTACTTTTACAGTGCTGAGTCCTGATTCAATTAATGTTTTAACAGTACTAGCACAGATATACAAACTGAGCTTTATACATCACTGTGAAAATGTGCATTTGTATAAATCCACTTACCTGAAACAGCAGATGAGAGTGTAGAAAAATTACATTAAATTCTGTTTCAATTTCAGAGTTATGGCTACTACAGATGGACTGATAAAAGGAAATTAAACTTTTCTAAGTGGTACTATGGGGAACCAAAAGAGAAAATAGCCTGTGTCTATCTAGAGCTCCATGGGACCTGGAAAACAGCACCTTGTAATGAAAAACATTTTCCTGTCTGCAAAAAAACTGAGGGTAAGCTATGATGATGACTTTTGGTTTTACGGCGGAAACCTTGCTGGATCTGTTTTGACCGAAATACAAATTTCTGAGTATATATTAAGGAATAATAAGCTTGAGCATGTAATGTCAAAACCTTTATGAACAATATGAACCTTATATGAACAATGTTTTATTTTGATGGAGTTGTCATTCACCAGCCAGGATACTGCCATTTCACTGGACTGGGGTGATAACTGCTGTAGGAGTTATCCTATGTCACAGGCAGACAGAACGTAGAGACCGAGGGAGCACTAAACATTTCACTTTGAGTCTAGAAAGTGAAACTGTTTCCTGACAGGGATTTTATGGGAAGAGGTGTAATCAATAAAGTCTACTGTGTATAAAATAAATGTTGTTCCTTCAACATAAGCAGTGTTCATAAAGTGGTTACAGCTTCACTGGTACTAGATTCCAAAAACTGGGGAAAGGAGGAAGTTTCTGGTTATTCATGCAGCAGTCTGGTGGCTACTGCTAATATATTATGGTGTCGGAAAAAAGAGTCTGTTATTGGCCCAAATAAAAGTTCATACTTCATAGTGATTCTATGGGTGTCCCTGAGGCATACTAAAAATTAAAAGCTACAGGCAAACCTTAGGATGGGATTGAACTTTTTTTGCTTTCTCATTTGTATTAGAGCAATCGCTGTTAGCTCTAGTGACACCGAGTTAATGGAAATTTTGAGTTTCTTTTGATCTGTTTTTGTGTAGTTTTTCTTTAACTTCTCCTCCAGGCCATGCTCTGAACTTCAACTCTATTCATTTACAACTTCTGTTTTAAAAATGCATGTACTAACTGACAATGTTACTCTTTCTTCCCATAATGTCATTGCTTACAGGAAAATGAGAGGCTCCTATGCAAATATTCAATGCCCTTCAGATTATTCCATGCATTGTCAGAGTTAAAGCTGTTCAGAAATTTTGTGTAAGGATTACTATCTTGAGGAAAATATTAAATGGGAAATTTCCACAGTAAACTATAATTTAGATGATATTTCATTTAAAATCAAATTATTATTTGAACCTTTTGAAGGTCTGGAAGTTTTCTGGCTTTTCTTTTTCTCTTTTTACTGTATCTTTTATTTATACAACTTTGTTGGTTATAACAAAATAAACTAGAACCAAAAAACCCTGAACACTCAGATATCCTTGAGACAGTCCAAGTTTGATTTAGTTGGTAGCACAGAAGAGCACAGGCTCACATTTAATCATTCAGCTGTGACTGAGAAGCTCTGCTCCTCATTGTCACTCTTGACATAGTCACCGATAATTCTGGCACTGTGTGCCATAGAATATTTTAAGTACTTTTAAGGAAGGTCAGTGGGGTTTTTTTTAAAAAACTTGATTACATATCTGAAGACCTGCAATCCCTACTGAATGAAAGCATCCATAATATCTCATTTCTTTTAGAAATACTTCCTTCTGATCCCCCCCAGGATATTGGAAAATGTCCTGAATCTGATCACATATCTTGGATTCCTTTCCGAAGCCACTGCTATAATTTCAATGACAATGAAATGAGCTGGGCACAGTCTGTGACTCAGTGCGTTCAATCAGGTAATTATTATTTTTACCCAAACATAGGATTTCAGTTTTGACATAAAAAAAAATCACTTAAAGTCTTGAAAACTAATGCTGCAAAATCTACAGATATCAAAAAAAGGAAGTCAATGTCTCATTTTTCACCATTGATGCTGTTTGCTTTTCAGTCGTGTTGAAACTAAGGTGATCAATTTTCTCTGTTTTATTTTTTCCAGCTGTGCTTTTTTTCTTGTTATATTTCTTCATTCACAGACTTTCACTTTTTAGTAAGATTTTAAAACGGGTTAACTTCTTTCCAGCCTTACCCCTTCTTTTCCATATATCTCCCTAAGATGGGATGCGTGGTCCGAGAGGGGCTGTGTTCTGCCTGAGAGTCCTCGCTCTGCCAGCACGGCTCGCTGGCAGCCTGCAGAGCCAGGGGAGGGCAAGTGCTTCCCTCCCCTGTCTTGGAGGCATCTGGTCCTGGCCAAGACCATGAGCTGCTCCTTGGCCCTCCTCCACCTATGCTGCTGAATCGTCAGCTACCTCATCCATGCTTCAGGAGGCTGTGAAAGAGAAAGGGAAGCACTATACAGCCCAAAAGAAATGGGTCCTTTTGTTTCGTATCTTTTTAGATCCTTTAGCCCTTTTGCTCCACGACCATTGACAGAAAAATTAATAGAAAGTTTGAATTGCAAATTTCTTTGGTGCGCAGTATTACATGCTACATAATATCCTGTCAAATCCATGAAGAATAAATAATCACCCATAATACCTATAAAAAATATTATCCAATCACTTGAAAAGAATGTGCTCTTTGCTCAGTGTTTCAAAATCATTATCTTCACTGAGCTTTCCCACCTTTCATTTTGGACAACATCACTCACAGTCTGTGCTGTTCCCCTGCAGCTAAATACTACTTTCTGGTCTCTTTTTAAATCCTTGTTTACTCTCTACCGGCAGGAGAGGTTTTATTATTAACCTTATCCTGTATCAAAGGCTCTAACTACCACTGACTTCTAAGGCAGGGGATACCTCCCATCATCTTCTGTTGGTTTTCTTATAGGTGGTACATTGGCTTCTGTAGAAGATCTGGCTGAATCAAACTTTTTAGTAGAGCACGCAGACTTATACACAAGCAAGACAAGTGGCTTTTGGATAGGAATATACAGAAATGTAAATGGTAACTATTTTCATTTCTCTGTATAATCATAAATAAACTTCATTAAATGGACAGAAATATGATTAAGATACATTGCTGTTTTTAAGTAACTAATCAAAGTACAGTAGAAACTAGTTAAAAACAGAAAGATAGATTCATATAAAAATTATTGGAAGTTGATGATTCTATCCAGTAGGTGTGAAAGGCTGTAGAAAAGAAATTTTCTTGGCTTCAGTTATGGCTCTTGGATATTGCACGGGTCCACCAAAGGGACGCCAGCCTGGGGACTTCCTCAACTCAAATATCTTCTAGTTTATATCTGGTTCAGTAGCAGATATATCACCCTATCAGGTGATAGGGATATCTCCTGAGAAGCACAACACAGAAGATACTGTTCTTTGAGAAAGCAGGATGTAATGTGTAATTTCAGCTATCCATACCTGGGGCAATCATGGGGTCCCATTTCTAAATTTAGATGATCCAGGACTTGCTGTAATTGATGATAATTTTGCACAGCTGCTTACGGCTGAGCATAACCGAGACTTCACAGAAGACCAAAGCAAACGACATGTATCCATCCCTCTGACCTCAGACCTCTCTGAGGACGTGTCTCCTATTCCTGGTCTGTGAGAAAGCATTTCCCACCCCATTTGCTCTGTGCCCTGGTGGGAAACATGTCCCGGCTGGCTCTCATCTTCTCACGGCTGGGAAGCGCTCGCGTGGGAGTTGTGGTTGTCCAGCCAGAGCCCACAGCATCAAGCTTCTCTATCTCTGTATGGAGAAAAATAGGCAGCTGTCTGCCAGAAAAAGACTCCAGTGGAAAACATGCATCTGGAAGAAAACAACACTAGTGTCAATCCACAATCCGTCAGAAAATATTTTTTTTTAAATTAATTTTAAAGTCATTGATACTTCAGGGTTTTTTTTATTTCAGAGGTTATGCAAAAAAGAAATGGATTAATTTTAACTAAATGTATGTTTAAGCTTTACAGTAAAAGTTGCTTGATTTTCAATGAGAAATAGTAATTTAGAAAGGAAAAAAAAAACCCTAGCTTTATTTATTTTTCTGCTTGAAACTTTAGTCCCCTAGAAAAAAATATGAGGACGTGCAAATTAAAATGAAGTTATGATTAGTGAATCTGAAAATCATAATTTTCAAAAGCAATTATATTGTTTTAAAGAAGAGACTCAAAAGAAATAAAATGCATTAGAAAATAACCACAGAGGGAATTTTTGAAGAAACTAGTATTGTTCGATCAAGCTAAAGTAAAAAAAATAAGAGAAAGGCTAATAGTAGTGAAAATTTTTTATGTGGAACTATTAGTATCGCTACTAATATTTGCAACATTAGGGCAGCTGTTTTGGCAAGACGACAGTGCCTTAGACTTTGTCAACTGGGGTGAAGGACAGCCCTCGGAGGATCGGCTTGATTACTGCGTGGAGTTGTCCGCGTTCTCTGGCTACTGGAGTATCCTTCCTTGCTCTTCCCAAAAGGGTTTTATTTGTAAGAAACCAAAGAGTAAGTGACTACTTTAATATTTGATCTTGACGCTTATGGTTTTATTTCAGCAGTAATAACACAATATGGTCATTACAAAAGACCGACATAAAACGCTGTATTTACACACTTTTCCCTACCACCTGTTTTAGCATTCAGACAAACATAATATGAATATACAGAATTATCCTTTTTTTGGTCTGCCCTGTTCATGTTTTATTGCTTCATAACGTCCAATCTTCTTGCATTCTGTGATGAATATTCAATTAATAACTAAAGATGACCAATATTTTCTGGAAAAATTTTAAACTCCTTTGTCACTTTGCTCCCTCCAACACACACACACACACGTATATTCCTGCTAACGTTCATATTCCCTTTCTCTGGAACAAGAATTGTTGCATCAATAACGTGCTTTTCTTCCTCTTGCTGTACTATGATACATGCTGTTTCGGTAAGGGATGGATGAAGCAATTCCATTTAAATAATAACAGGACGGAAGCATGATCCGGAGCGTGTATAGTGACCTCTGAAAATAGTAGAAGTGTTTCGGTTAGCATTTTTTTTTTTTTTTTAAATTGTGTTTCTGCGTAACTGAGCACCATCTGCTTTGGTCAGGAAGCAGAAATATCAGAATACTGTGAGCCAAGCAGCCATGTGGTATTTTGGAGTTTAACTGTTAATGCTGCAAAAAAGTACGATTTCCTGCCCTGTTTCGCAACCCCGAGGTTCAGGATGTTTCCGAGGTTCTGGCCTTTCCCCCCGCAGAGCAAAGCGGCAGCTGGGGGGGCGGGCACGGAGGGG
>JAVJGG010000073.1:23386976-23422208 GCA_035590195.1 Aviceda cuculoides
CTCGAGGTGCGGCCTCACCAGTGCCCAGTACAGGGGAACAACCACCTCCCTGCTCCTGCTGGCCACACTATTTCTGATACAGGCCAGGATGCCGTTGGCCTTCCTGGCCTCCTGGGCACACTGGTAGCTCATATTCAGCCAGGTGTCAACCAACACTCCGAGGTCTGCCAGGCAGCTTGCCAGCCATTCTTCCCCAAGTCTGTAGTGTTGCAAATGTAATTAATGATAGCATAGTTTGAAAAGCAAACTTTCCATCATTGGAAATGTTTGCATTTCAGTCATATTTCAGGCAAGAATTAATTCCAGCATAGCCTATGAGGATGAACAGGTTTTCAGAGTGGATAATGATCAAGGTGCAGTTTTGCTTTATTGATCTCTTTACACTACCTTTTTTCACCTGGAGATTATCAGATTTGACAGGGGAAACTGAAAATAAAGGATGAAAGGCCCATCTCTGCTAACGTCAATGCCAAACCCTCTTTTACTTAAGAAAGAACAATCTAATGGAGGAGTATGGGTTTGGGGGGTCTGAGCCTTTTTTGTTCCCGAGTCTCATTTCAAAAGTAAGCTTGCAGTTACATTTTCTCATAACATTTTGTGTAAGATGTTTATAAGAAACTGCAATACTAAATCTCCTTTCTCTCACACAGACAATGACAGATTTTGGAGCACAGATCCTTTGACAGGAACCTACTACCAGATAAACTACCAGTCAGCTCTCACTTGGCACCAAGCAAGGAAGAGCTGCCAGCAGCAGAACGCAGAATTATTAAGTGTCACAGAGATACATGAACAAATGTATCTAAGAGGTGAACTAATAAGCAAGACTCAGTAAAAAGAGTGTCAGAGGCTTTTTGGCTGATTACAAATGTTTCAGTGCTTTAATCACATTACAATGAATAGCTGATGTAAAAAGGGTATATGTAGTGCTAGAGAAATAGCACAATTAATGGTATATTAAGGTTTTTATAGGTGGAACTTCAGTAAGTTGTGGAATTGCTATTTGAAATTATTTGTATTATTATTTTTTTTTCAAAGAAAGTTAAGAATTTCCAGCTAATTAAGTAAAAGTTGGCTCAAGATCAGAAAACACCAGAAAGGTCCCAGAAAGGGACCTTACAGAAGGAGTGGCATTATAGGAGGCAGTCATTATATGACTTTTGTGTTAAGAAATCAGTATGCTTCACGTATATATAATGAAATAGATTTTTGGAAATACCATACAAATTTTATGCAAAACACTATTAAAAATCTAAAGACTTTCTGGATTTATGCATAGGCTCTGTAGAACAAAGGCTCTGTATCAATTGCATCACAATCAAGCAAACTTGTAACATAAATATTAACAATAGCAAGTCAGTGTTTCAGTCTTCAAGCCTTATTGCTTACATATAACTGTAGAATAATATTAAATTCAGATAAACTAATAAACAAAATAGTCTTTTGCTATTCTCTACTCTTTATTTACAGAATAAACTCTCAGAGTTTATTACCAGTAAACATGGACTCTGTACTGAATTTAGAAATCACTAAGCAGACTTTTATTATCTTCCTCAAAACTTTGAAAATGCAGAGCATTTCCTAACAAGTCTCATTAGAATTCACCAATTTTGGTTACCTAGATTTGATTGACAGCAAGAGATCCTCTCTCTGGATTGGGCTTAACAATCTGAATCTCAAGACTGGCTGGCAGTGGAGCGGTGGCATTCCCTTCAGATACTTTAACTGGGCACCAGGTAGTAATAATTTTTTTAACAGTTTCTGGAATTAATATTTCCTGTCAGTATGATGAATGCATATTAATTACAGTCCTGTAGTATTCCCTATGATCATGAAGAAATGGAGTTGAAAGGCTTATGAGATATGTGAGATTAAAAAGCTGAGAATGATGCTTTTCTTCACTGGATATATCACAAGCAGCTCAAGAAGAAGAGCTGAATAAACTCATCTCCTATCAGAAGTAGATAAAGTGCAAACCGCTAGTCGAGCTGTAGCATACCAGGAAAGCCTTCAAGTCAGTTAAAACCTCTGTGTTTCTTCAACTCTCACAAGGGTTATCAGACCCCGCATCCTGCAAGGGCTCAGCTGTCAGTGAGCATCCATCTTGCAAAACCTTCCCCTTCACTTTTTATGCTTTTCCTCTTTTCTTCTCTCCTCGTTAACATTCAAGAGAGACTGTAAATACAGTTCACAGCATTGGCAGTTTATCTTCAAAAGTCACTTAATGATTGTCATGGCAACAGCTGGTTGCAGCAAATGCTGAATGTTTGCTTGCTGAATAAATGCACGCCTATTCCATCTTTTAGCCTTCCCCAAGTCTCAAACGTGCCACCTGTTTTTATCTGGCACAGATCTGAAGAGAAAGCCCAGAGTTGCTGAGTCTGGTAGAGAGTGTTCTACCTTCTGCTGCACTAGTCAAATTCCTTAAGTCTTGCAGAGAAGAGGAGCAGTTGGCTCTCAGGTCAAGCAGCCCAAACCCTTGGAGTTTTTGTATCCCCACATGGTAGCTATTACGATGAGTTAATCTGCAGATTTCCAGTTTACTGCAAAATTATTATAAGTTGTATCTTTCACGGGGAGGAAGAAAAAAGTCATTGCACTGTGGAACTCTCTGAGAAGAGGAAAACACTGCCCATTCCCCAAGGACAGTGGTCCTGGTGAACCTCCTGGAGGACTGGTTGCAGAGGTAGGCAGAGGAGAGACACAGATCAAGTGTGAGGGCATGTGAGGAGGCTTTCCTTGCAGCAAGGAGCAAATCTGCTGCCAAGCTGCTGAAGGGACAGGCAGAAAGGACCTTTCTGCATAGGCCTGAGTGGAACTTTTTTGTTCCAGCACACCACTGAAAGCTGCTGGACCAGAACCTGACATAGAAAGGAAAGACTGCCCTGCAAGGGCATTGTAGAAATGAGGAAATTTGTATTCACATGTGATTTGGTATACCTCATCCAACAGGATGATGCCTTATATTTTATTTTAGGAATTCCATCTTATTATTTTTGTGCTCTGCTAAACACAGCTGTAGAAACTAGAAGCCATTTAACATGCTCCCATAAAGAGGAAGCCTACCCTGTCAAGCTTTGTCCAATCTAGGTTCCCACCACTCCCTACTCAGCTATGAGACAACGCAACCCACAGATTGGTTGCATTTTGCTTTTGTCTCATATTCTTAACAAATAACATTCATTCACTCTACAATGCAGTGCTAGAACTGTAATTTTCAGGTTTTGAAATTTCTTTTTATTGTTAGCAGCTGATGGTTCTTACTCTGAAGAGAAATCTTCTCTCTTCACATCTGTAAAAATCCTTGTCTGAATATAAACTATGTTAAGATGCTACCTTACTGTGTTCCTGCCCAAAAATATTAGCTTGAACTGTGTCCTCTGATTTCATGAATGTAACTGACTGGTTTAGGCTCATCATGTAGTCCTATTAGCATAATTGGGTCCTGACAACAAATTGTGTACATAAAACTAGAAGTTTCATGAGCTGTGAAACTATGGTTTCCTACAGCCTGTGCACAGCACTGCAACTGTAGCAGCACCAGGTACCCCTTCAATGTCTGGACTCTTAAGTCCAGCATCTACTGACTGGGCAACAACATAACTTGTTCTGCAACTGTTTGTGAACTCCATGTGCCTTAATGGCTGTATGGCTGGCCCCTATGCACAGCCTGATTAAAGAGGTGGGGGGGGCAAGAAAAGGACTTACTGCAGCCTTTCCATCAGTGCAGGCTCAAAGTTTAGTCTCTCTTCTGTGCAAGCCAATAATTTTCACAAAACTTATAGGAATGTCTTATTTTTGAGACAGCTATTCTACAATCAAATATGGCAGAAAGTGTGAATTATGCAACAAGCATCTGAAAAAAATGTTTTGATGGGTACTTTTAAATTGCATTTCCTTATCTCTGGTAGAAAAATAACTGTAGCAATGAAGTCATGAGTCCATAACTGATGCACGAAAAGGCTGGAAGTAAATTGTTCTTTCAGCTGCTGACATAAAACCTGTGCTACATAAAAATAATTTGGGGTTTTTTTTATTCTATGAAGGAAGCCCTGAGCCTGAGCCTGAGAAACTCTGTGCAGTACTAAATCCCAGAAGAGATGCTAAATGGGAAAACCAGCCATGTGAGCTGAAAGTTGGCTATATCTGTAAAAAGGAAAACGCCACACTGGATCCTTTCATTCTTCCATCGCGTATGTCAAGCAAATAAAAACCCTTTGATAAAGACAGAATTTGTGTCACTGAAATGAAATTTCATGGCTATTTAAAATAAAAAAGAAAGCACTGTCATTCATTCTGCTTTGATGAGTGGCACAGAACAAAGCATACTGTTATTTCTTTAACCAAATATATTTAAATACTGGAAATGTTCCTGTAACCCAGTAACCACACAAGCAATTTTTATTTCATGCTATTATTCACAATTCCAGAGGCACTGGTCTAAGCCATACACTATCACAGAAGTATCATGGACTGCATGGATGTGAAAATAAACTTAGAAATGCCTCACCCTTCCTGCAATGCATTCTAATGAAAACATGCAGGCTCATCACTGAAGGCTTGGAAAGATGGCACCAATAGGCTCAAACCACCTTATCAGTGGGATTGCCTGTGACCTAGGAAGATGGCAAAAAAGAGCAAGCTCCTTCAGATGGCTTTCCTCTGATTTATTTAATGAGACTTAGTATGGAAAGCCATGTGCGGAGAGAATTACTTGTGCTACAGCAATAATGCCTTTATGAAATATGCAAAACATAATTAGGTGGGGTATATTGTGTGAAAACACTATATATGGAATTCTAAAATATTCCTCTGTCCAAAAGCGAATATTTCACACTAGTGAAGCTCAGTAACCACTGGCTCCGTTATTTTCCTCTTTTGTTTAAATGCAGTGTGTATTCTGTAAAAGTACAGTGTTAAACAGCAAACAGACTAAAATGTTTTATATGTATGAGGAATGAATAGAAGCACTGCTTATTTAGAATCATTCAATTTTCATTCTAATTAGTTAATTAACTGATTTCAAATGTAATTGCAGTTATTCTAGACTGCACTGTTTAAGAACTTGAAATATCTATTGATTTTGAGGGGATGCAGAGCCTGTTAAATGCCCAGAAGGATGGTTGCCCTATGGAGATCACTGTTTCGTGGTTCATAGAGACCTCAGAGTATGGAGAGAAGCCCTAATTTCCTGCAATGAGAGAAACGGCAATCTGGCCAGTATCCACAACCCCGAGGAGCACAGCTTCATACTATCTCAGCTTGGCTACAGTGAGTATTTCTACAGGGCAGTGTTTGGTACAAATGGAGAATTATATTAGTAGAAATCTTACAGGATTTAAAAAAAAAAAAAATTCTTGTTTGATATGGATATTTATAGGGAAGACCACAGATAGGTTAAAAAAAAAACCAAACACCAAAAAACCACAAGAGGAATCATTAGTGCTCTCTTAATTTTCTTTTTCATGCTTTTCATTTTGATTTTCATTTGTTTTTCACTGCATGAAATCACTTGAAGGAAATAACAGCTCTAGTTACTGCAGTATTTGGGCTTATCATCTGCCGCAGGCACCTTGTAGCTATAGACACAGTAATGGACTTTTACTGATAAAGCTGAGGAATCTCATTTCCTGCTGGTATCTCATTTTTTAACATCTTGAAAGAAGAATGTGAATTAGATCTTAAAATAAACTCCACTGTCATTTAATCTAGATGAATTTGTATTGTAACATGACAATTTCAGCTCATCTCCACAAAATCTTACTCCTATGGACTGTTTCAACTTGGGTACTAACACAGGTGATTTTCTGTTCTTAGAAGCTGTGGATGAGCTGTGGATTGGTCTGAATGACCTCAACACTCAAATGTACTTTGAGTGGAGTGATGGGACTCCTGTGACGTATACCAAATGGTTGCCTGGAGAACCGACCCATGCAATCAATGGGCAAGAAGATTGCGTCATTATGGCAGGAGAGGTAGAATCATTCCGCATTTGTGTAGCACTATACTATTTGATTTTTGTTTCTATTTTTAGGGGGTTTTTGAATGCAACTTAGAAACAAATCAGCGAATGGCTTCTTTAGTCACTTAGAAAAAAGGTTGTCCTAAATTAAATTTAAAATTAGAGATAACTAGATAAATGTTTCTATCTGATTGTGGGTGTACGTTATACGCCAAGCAAACCTTAACAGTCTGTCTGTGACACTTAGCTTAACATAACCTCACAGTTAAGCACAGATACTTGGAATTCATTAAAAAGTACAGATCTGTTTTATCCCACTGGAACAATATCTAGGAAAAAAAATCAGTAATGTTTCTAAAGGAAACAGGTTCTGCCTCACTAATTTTCACCTCTTCCCAAACTTCATTTAGGATGGATACTGGGCAGACAGTGCCTGTGATAGAAAGTTAGGTTACATCTGCAGAAGAGACTCACTACAAGGAGTTTCTGGGACAGCAAAGACTGATCCTGCCTGCCTGAAGGTAAGAAGAAAGTGTAACCAAGAATCTGGTGAGCAAAAAAACATTGTTTTCACAAGCTCCACTTGACATTGAAACTATCTTTTTTTATTTTTTCCCCTAACAAGTGTGATTATACATCAAATACAGGGTTATAATTTTCACTACATTCCCCTATTTAAAAGAAAGTTATTTTAAATTTTTTTTGGTCAATGTCAGGCCCATTATCTCTCAGAACTGTCTGTGAAAGAGCCTAAAGCCATTACTGAGGTTTTCTGCATATTTGTTATATTGTTCTACAACCATCTGTGGTTATCTAAGACATAGTAGAGACTGGGAACCATTACTGGACTGTGTGACATGATGCAAGATGATGACAAATCTCACTATTGAAGCCAAACCAAAACAATCAAACTTCTTTTATGAGTGAATTTGTTTTGAACAAGTTATTGTACCCTACTAGGTTTTTTTCTTCTTCTTCCCTCTTTTTACTTTCCTATTTACTACTGTTCTATATTTAGTACCATATCCCACAAACCCATATGGGGAACAGAGCTGAGACTCATTGTTCTAGATGGAACCAGGCAGCAGTCAAATACTGAACACAGATTTTATTTACCTTCCTTGGGTGTAGCAAGCAAATCTTGAGCTGGTATAGAAGGGAAAAGTGGCTTGGAATTCAGCTGTAAAATTTTGAGGATTTTGCTTTTCAATAATTTTTATGCCACCTCTTCAGTCAGACTTTTTAGGTGAGCTGGTAAGTTAAATCAATTAATCAGCCTTGTTCCTGTTTTTTTAGCCTAGAAGCATCAGGAAACTTGAGTCAGCATCTCACTATAACACAGACTACTCTCTTCAGTTCTGATCAAGGAAGTATTTTATTCATCAGCTTCTGAATACAATCTCCATTCTGTGTGTCTCTGACTTTTTTATCAGTTAAAATTTATCAGTTACTAATTGTCAGAAAAGGGGGACTCATATGTATTAAATCTCTTCTTTCTGGATGTTTACTAAGCTTAATTTCCACTGTAATTCAAATGAATACATTATCGCATTAGGTTATATTAAAATATGTTGATTTAAGAGTGTACACTGAAGTTCAAGCACTATAACATATGCTCTTTTTACTGCTTTTTTTTTTTTACTTAGTTTTTTTACTTTTACATTTCACATGTTCTTGACAGGGCTGGGAAAGACATGGTTTCTACTGCTACCTGGTTGGCCATACCTCTGTAACTTTTTCAGAAGCAAAGAAAACCTGTGAAAGGAGCAGTGGTTATTTAACAAGTATAAGAGACAGGTACGAAAAGAGTTTAAAAACTGTATATCTGATGCAGTAATATTGGAATTTTATAAAATAGTTGAGAACATTTGGGAAAAAATGTAAAACCAGAAAAACAGAATATCATTTTTCTGAGGAAAAAAAAAAAAATCAATAAATACAGTACTTTACTCTGAAAGAACGGACCACAGCTGCTTCTGTTCTGTAAGAAGCAGTTTTTCAGTATAGCACAGCTTCACCTGCTATTGAAGCTAGTCCGTCTGGTACCCAGTTAAGTAACATACTTCTATCTAAAAGGAACCTAATGGAGACTCCATTAATTCTAGTCTTGTGTAGTTTAGGATGCTGAGAAATGGCAGACAGAGGCAAAGCTAGACTTAATCCCCATCTGACTCCTGTTATTTCAGATATGAGCAAGCCTACCTGACCAGCCTCGTTGGCCTGAGCTCTGAGAAGTATTTTTGGATTGGTCTCTCAGACACAGAAGAGCAAGGGATGTTCAAGTGGGTGACTGGTGAAGGTGTTCTGTACACAAACTGGAACGCGGCAATGCCTGGTACTCTGCCACTGGATTAAATTTATGCTACTAAGGAACTTTCTGTGTTGTAATTCTAAACTGTTTACCAACTTTGATAAAACACATCCATGATAACACATATGAACATTCTGCCTTTGAAACAGGAGTGTCTTTTGATATGTGTACTCAGCACTGGTGAGGCCGCACCTCGAGTACTGTGTTCAGTTTTGGGCCCCTCACCACAAGAAAGACGTTTTGGTGCTGGAGTGTGTCCGGAGAAGGGCAACGAAGATGGTGAAGGGTCTAGAGAACAAGTCTGATGAGGAGCGGCTGAGGGACCTGGGGCTGTTTAGTCTGGAGAAGAGGAGGCTGAGGGGAGACCTCGTCACTCTCTACAACTACCTGAAAGGAGGTTGTAGCGAGGTGGAGGTCTGTCTCTTCTCCCAAGTAACAAGCGATAGGACAAGAGGAAACACCCTCAAGTTGTGGCAGGGGAGGCTTAGATTGGAATTGAGGAAAAACTCCTTCATCGAAAGGGTTGTCAGGCATTGGAACAGGCTGCTCAGGGAAGTGTCTGAGCCACCATCCCTGGAGGTATTTAAAAGATGTGTAGATGTGGCACTGAGGGACATGGTTTAGTGGGACTTGGCAGTGTTAGGTTAACAGTTGGACTCGATCTATAAGGTCTTTTCAACTTAAATGATTCTATGATTCTAGGATTTTCTATGTTGCCATGAAAATATTTCTTTTCTGCCTCCTCGTTGCTTACAAGAGCAAAATCAAACTGAGCGGAAAGGGTGAAATCCTTTCCAGCCTGGGTGACGGGCTGCTAAATCCTTGCAGTGAGTGGCATAGGGAAGAGGCACACAAGGGGTTGTTCATGCACTTGTAAAGCTTTTCATAGGGGAGAGAAGATGATGAAGGACTCCACTTGCTGGTCTCTTTTTGTAAAGCTCCTCCTTTGAGCAGACACTATACTTAATATTTCAGTAAGTCTTTTGTAAATTAATCACATGAGCTGTAAAAATGTCAAAGGAATCACTTTAAAACACATTTCAACTTTCTTTTATATCTCACAAAGGGAATGAAGCTGGTTGTGTTGCCCTAAGGACTGGAAATGCAGCTGGACTATGGGATGTTCAGAACTGTGAAGTAAAGGCAAAATTTCTCTGCAAAAGACTAGCTGAAAAAATCACTCTTCCTCTTGCTCCTGAAACTGTTTCTGATTTCAAATGTCCCTTGGGTTGGGATACAAACAATACCACTAATTCATGCTATAGAGTAAGTATTATTTTTTCCAGTAGCCCTACTCATGAGACAGAACAGCATCAAACAGATAGGGTGTCTAAACTTCAGAGAATGCACATTTTTGCACAAATGTAGTAAGCTTTTACACAACTATTCATGGAAATTACTGCAGTTATCACTCTATGGGTGATACGTAAGATTATACAATTAGCATACTCTCTAATCCATATTATATATGTAATGGAGTGTTTTCCTATTTTGTTTGTACAAGGCAGTCAGCACATTTATTTTTAATATGCTGTAAACATAGTGTTCTACCTGTGTCTATAGGCTTTTGTGAGAGAAGAAAACCAAAAGAAAACATGGCTTGAAGCCCGAGATTTCTGCAAAGAAATAGGAGGAGATCTGGCTGCCATTAGAAGTGAAGAAGAGCAAACAGTGATAGAAAACTTAATAATGTAAGTAAACAAAATATCTAATAATTGATATTTTGGTGTAACAATACATTATATATGAATAATGATAATATTCTTGAGTTGCTCCTGAGATAATTAGCTGAAAATTAGTTTATCATCATAGTCATAAGAAAAATAACTGAGAAAATGTTTCATATGGGTACCATTTTCAAAGACATTTTTGGAGTTCCTACAATTTGTCATCATCTGCAAATCTTTTAAATTAAAAAAACCACAATCCAACAACCAAATTAGTTGAATGCTTCTCCTTCAGATCCATTTCTAAGTTTGTTCACTGAACCATTTTGAAACTAAATTGTGACTTCCAGCAAACCTGAACATTTTATTTCTCAAAGAACACTATAATCACAACTTTGACGAAGAAAAAAGATGTGCTCTGTTTTCAACACAACTATTTGCAAAGCAGAAAATTTTAAGGCATGAACTTTACTTACTTGCTAATGGGATTTTGCTGACCAACAGCATTTTGTTACTTTTAAAATTTCTATTCTATTTGAAGTCTTCAATAAGTGTGATGGTTATTGTCCCACGTAACTTGCAAAATGTAGCAGAGCTAACAACATACATTCTCTTCTTCCATGATACATTTTTTCACACTCTAGAAAAAAATCCCCATCATCTCAGCCTTTCTGGATAGGTTTGCAGTGTTTGGATCCTGATGGTGGGCTTTCGTGGAGTGATGGATCACCGGTGAGTGTTTGACCTTGCCAGTTTATTTCTGTTCTGACTTTTTTGCTGTTGGAGCTGTTTCCATGACTTGTATGTATGAAAGTTGTATAAGAATTCCCCAAAATGTCTACCTTGCCACTGGGTAATTCTAAATCATTATTCTTCATACTGGTTTGGAAGAGAAAAAGGCCAATAAACCCCAAGGTTATACCATCAAAATGGTGATAACATGGAGTACAAGTTACAGCTACAAAGACGATTATGTAAGTGGCAAATATATGAGAAAGGTCTCTCCCAATTTTTATTGGTCTCTGGTGATGTATTGCCATGTTCCTTTCCCCTGCTATTGATTTGTAACTTCATTTGATTCCAGTTTTCATGGGACTTCTAGTGTCTGTTAAATGCTGCCTAAACCCATCTTTTTTCTTTCAGTGACTGTATTGCTTTAATAGCCCACATAAGCTGCACAGCCATAGGAGGAAAGTAAGGAGTGGTTTGAAACTTTGGTGTTCTCTTTCCTTCCAGAGTACAACTTTTTCCCCTGTATGATAAGAATAAAAACCAAAGCTGTGTTTCTTCTGTAGGTGAATTATAAGAAAAATGGTTATTTTTACAATACTGCATTTGAATATTGTGGAGCAATCAGTGAAGAGTCTTCCATGTCATGGATTGAGGTGCACTGTGAATACAGTCATAACTGGATCTGTGAAATAAAGAAAGGTAGGTTACTCACATTAGGAAGAAATTTAAGCTGAATCACATTCTATCAAAACAGAAAATTCTGCAAGTCACATGCTGGTAGAAAATCTGGTTGATTTCACAGGAATTTTGCAGAAGGAAAAATAGATCAAGACATATAAATACTTTCAGAATACAACATTTCAAGTGTTAATGATATTTTTTTTGTTTTATTTAAAAAATATGTTATAGGATAAGCTTTACTGAAAATATACTTGTTTATGTAATTATAGAATCATAGAAAATAAGGTGAAAGCAACCTCAAGGGCTTATCTGGTAAACTCCACCACTCTGCACAAAAGCAGATTTTTGTCAAAAGTGAAGCTTTGACTGACATGAAACTGTACGTTTCTTGCAACTTTTACTTGTAGGGAATTTCCAGGTTGGGGGCAAAGAGGGCAAAGAGGAAGAACGAGAGGATTACAATTTGGAAAAAAAAAAAAAGGATTACTTTACATTTCTGTATGTTTTCTGAAGTGAAACTTCACTCAGCTGGAGCTAGAATGCTACACAAGGACATATTAGTCACCTAGTCTAATTTAAAAAAGACTACCAGCATACTAGAATCATTCTCTTTGCAAGATGGCACGTAAAGGAACTCCTGTAACAACAGGCTTGACATAATGAAAAGATGGTAATCCAAGCTTCAAAATTTATATACTTTAAGACAATAGGCACGCTTACATCTTCCTCTCATACTAACAGCAAGATCTTCTATGTTTATATACTTCTTGTTTTGTTTTGTTTTGTTTTGTTTTTTTTCCAAATGTAACAACAATTGAGAAAAATATCCAGCGAAATAAGAGAGGAATCAATTATAGCTTTGTATTGACTTATACATTTTACTTCCAAGACTAACAGAAGTGTTGCTTTGATGGCTCTCTGGGCTCCTTCACAAGCAGTAAGGGTTAATGTTTAAAGCGATACTTTTCTAAATAAGATAATTTCTGTGCTGGATTGTCATTCAAAATAATCTGATTCTAATGTAGGCACATTGTCTTAGCTTCTTATACTTAAAAAGTAATAGTCATAGACATCTATCTCAAGGACATGTTGGGAAGATACCTTTCCTGGTAACTTCCTTTGTAAGTCCTCACCTGCATGAACACCACAACTAAGAATCATTAGCAAAAGTGTCAACAGTAGTCATATACTATTAATTATTATTAGTGTATGAATGGCAGAAGTTATAGCCTGAAGAAATTACCATCATTAGTCAGCTGGGCATAATGTCATAATGAAAGATGCTGAAATAGTCATAATACTTTGTACTTCCACAACAGACATACATTTTTTCTTTTAAATTTTTTAAAACAATCACAAAAGAGATTATTTTTAAAAGGTGACATATTTTTTTTTTACCCAAGCATGTGTGTCATACACTTCATTTAATGTAATTACACATACAGCTACACAAACATTACCATGAATTCCTGTGGAAAAAAATTATAAAGGTGACATTTGTTTTACATTTTTATAGCTCTTGTCCTTGCATGTTTAGAGAAACACTGCTCCAATATCCCACTCTTTGTGATGTGGAAATTTTTCATTTAAATTATTTCACAAAAGCTGGTGGATTTTCAGTCAAATGTGATTCTTCACAAAGTAGTTTCACAGAAAAAAAAAGTTTCATAAACAAATTAATAAAATTTAAAATACTTTGAAGAAAAAATTTGTTTAGTATTTGAATTTCTTGTTCAGATACAAGACAATGTCCATGAAGAATCTCTTATTATTGTGCAAAGTACACCAACACTGAAGTAAAGTATTTTCATTCTTTAGTTTTCTTTCAGAAACAAGTACTCATTCAGACTAACTTCAGTCACCTAATTTAGGCAACATTCAGGATGTACAAGATGCACTTACCAAAAATCTACCAAGATAGAAATGTAGGCCTGTCATGCATCTGTTACTCCCTGAACATCCATTTTTTTCTCTGCACCAAAGACACTATATAAATATATTCTGCATTGAATATGTAAAATATGAAAAATTCATAGACATTAAGATATTTTCCACTAATTGAACACTTATACTGGCTCAACATTTGGGAAACATTTTACATCTCCATTTTTTTTCTATTTCATTACAGGGACACCCTCGAAACCAGAACCTCAGGGCCCTTCTGCCGGTAAGCCTCTGCTTTTTTTCTCTTATCTAAAGGGTGGTATCATGTAATAACACCAGCTTTGTGTAAGAACTGTGAAGAATACAGAGATTCCTCTTCTGTGTTGCAGTGTATGAAGTCACAGAAGATGACTGGATTATAAAAGGAGACAAACAATACTTTTTCAGCACAGAAGAGACCTCTATGGAAAAAGCCAGAACATTTTGCAAAAACAGTCATGGAGATCTTGCTACTATTGGAAGTAATAGTGAAAGAAAATTTTTGTGGAAATATGTAAGAGGAAATTTGACTCTGTTAAACAATATATGGCCTACATATCCTGCTGTATATGCTTGTGAAGTACAGGAGAATGTGCTTGTTGCATAATATTACTACATTTTATTAGCAGAAGATTTAAATGTTCAATGATAAAATAGTTATTCTATAGAACAGAGCTCCTCTTTAGGAAAATAAATACAAAAGAATTCACCATTTACTAGGGTAGGTATATTCTTGTATATTCTAACCTAGAGTTCTGCCCATGACTACATATATGTAAGGAGCAATGAACAGGCAGATTAGATGTATACTGAGAAAACCGTCCTTTTGAGAGGGTGGTTACTTCTCATCTGAATATCATATTGTAGAATACAGTGTTACATATAGACGTGAGGCTACTGCCAGTGTAGCTCTGATGGTCACATACCACATCATATTGCTGAACAAAACAACTTTTCAAAGAAAGGTATAGCCTGGTCCACGTCAGGGCCTGATGAACTAGGACCTGCTGTCACGACCCAGACTGGACAGACCAGGGAGTCATGTTTAATTCGAAACTCCCTCGGGCTAAATTAAGGTGAAACGACACCAAACAATCAGTGAAAGATTTTATTCATGACAGAAGCAAACTGAACTGGGAAGGCGTGATTGTAGGTGGCAGGGTTTCTCACAACAGGAATTGGCATAAGACTGCTTCTGTAAACTGTGTAACCATACACATCAATTCAGGGAATAAGGAGGTCCCTCCCGTCGAGTCATGAGGTTCCGAGCAGACCCCCTTGCTTTCCAGACTCCTCCTCAGAGAAGGGCCCAAGGGCGGCTGGATCCACTCTTAGTCTCAGACTTGGTCAATGGTTTATATCTTGAAACGGATGAGGTGTAGGGATTGTGGAAAAGGAAAAGGAAAGAGAGAAGAAGACAGAGAGAGAGAGAAAGGAAGAGAGAAAGATTTCACCGGCCCTGGGTCCAGCATTGGTTCAGTCAGCTGAGAGGTCCAGTTCCAGTGGGACTGCACAACTGGGGCTTCAGTTTGTTTCCTTTTATCATCCTTTTCCCTCCTTCAGGTGGGCACCCAAACTTGTCAGGTTAATGAGCACTTTGTGAGCCTTTGGGCTTGGGGGTCCTTTGGGGAGTAGCTTCTCCTTCCCTGCAGACATGGCCAGTGTTTGATCTTTGTATCAGAACAGCTTATCAGAACTGGGAGCTGCGCACCCTCCAGCACGCCCTCCCACTCCCGTTGCTGGTGTCTGAGCTGATGGGCTTTTCACCTTGGTTCCTTGCTATGCAGGGTTTGTCTTTGTGCAGAACTCACCCCACCACAATGTTTGAGACATTAACTCTTTCAGTCTCTCACACCTTCATGAACTAGTTTTTCTGTAACAGGTATCAAAACTATTCATGTACTTCAAGGGCACTGCCCACACGCTGCCTGAGACAGTTCTGATGGGCACATGCTAAAGCTGTGGCAGGGGCGTATTAACAATTTAATAGCATGGACGTTGCCTCAAACCTCTGCCATAACCCTGTTTGGTTTACTAATACCAAAGCAGCCACACAACATCCCTTCTGTTTCACACTATTAGATGCTTGCTTTTATTATGTGCGAAAGGATATGAAAGGAGGAGAGGACAGACAGCTTGAGACACAGGAATTACATGTCTGCTTAAGAACAGGAAAGTACCAAACAATTTTATGCTAAAATTTTTCTCAAGTCTTCCTTGTTTCTTTTTAAATTGAGAACACAACTTTGAAAGCTTTGATCATACCAGTAATGCAGACAAAACTGGGAAAGCAGCAATAAAGATAATAAAGTAAAAGTATGGGTTGTATGGTATTTACTTCAACAGGGGTCCTCTGTGGTGACTACACATGATCATTTATACAATGTGTATTCATCTGTTTGCTTCCCTAGCACAAAATTTACACTTTTCTTATATTAGATAACTACTATATATTAGAAAGCACTAACTAAAACTACATTTTTCTTTTTAGATCTTAAAAAATGGCAAATTGAAGTCATATCTCATAGGATTAATTCAGAATGCTGATCAACAGTTTAGGTAGGTAAACAAGCTACATCAAGATTCATAAAAAGCAGCTGTAGAAGTTTTGCACTCACAGAGTTCCTTCTGGAGGGACCACTGCAAAGGAGTTAAACGCAGATTCAGAGAGCTATGTTGCATGTTGAAATGTGTGCTCTCCCTTGGTTTAACTACATTGTAAAAACACTGTTTTACATGGCATTTTTATGGAGAATATACATGCTAGGAATACATAGATAATGTCTGTTAAAAATAAAGGTATTTTTGTTCTTTGACTTGATGTGCAGGGATTTCATTATCTAAAGTCTTTTAATCCTAATGGAAACTCAATTTACAGACAGAATCAGATGTAATTTTTTAAAAAATATTTTTGACATGTTATGGTAGATTTTTCTGAACTGTTCCATGAACATTGTCTAAGCAACTGCTACTGTTTTGTTGCTGGTTTTTTTCAGTTGGATGGATGGAAGCCCGGTGCACTATGCAGCTTGGGCACAGGGTGAGCCCAATTTTGCAGGTGGTCAAGAAAATTGTGTGGTCCTAAACAAAAATGATGGTGAGTTACGCAACTTTTTTTAAAAAGTATTTTTATGGATAATGCTCTTCCCATTTGTTAAAAATGTCTTGCCAACTTTAATCTATTATTTACCAGCAATTTTGGAAAATATGCATAATAAAGTATAGTCATTATATCTGAGGTTTCTTCAGGAGCAATATTAGCCATTAAAGAGGAATGTAAGAAATTGATTTTAATGGGGAATGCAGGGACAATTTGATCACTGATTTTTCAGCCGCACAAACAATATGTTCTATTCAAATCAACAGCAAATTTGTCTTCCAAAAAATAATTAGAGAATAGTTAGCAAAGAAATAGAATATATATGGAGTTCCACATTTTATAGTGTTTTCACTCATAAAGTGCAACTTTACACTTGCATGTTTCAGTGCAACAAAGCTCTTCGGGTGAGTTCTACTCAGAGGTGACAGAGTTGCCGTATCAGTCATCTCGTATGGCCACTACTGTCACAGTCACAGCAGGACCAAAGTCCTCCTGCAAGCAGTGATGATGGGAGGTAGAGTAGAGCTGAAGCATGTTATCTCACATTCCCAGGCAGATCGTTTTTGAACCTACAAGCACAGAAGCCAGTTCACTTTCCCACAAATTTCAATCTTATTCAATGTCTTATTACCTATATCTAAATTGTTTTCAGGCTTGTGGAATGATGTCAGCTGTGGTTTTTCAAATGGCTATATCTGTGAGAGGCACAGAAATTTTATAAATGCAACACTTCCTTCAGCAGTACCTTCACTTCCTGGAGGATGTTCTGAAGATTGGCTTTTATTTAAAAATCAGGTATGATAACTTCCATCTAAGTACAACGCTATTAGTCCTTGAGAAGGTACTTAAAGATATACAAGAGGCCTCTTGTCTCTTAGGTGTCTTTTCACAGTGATTATCCAAAGTTGCGTTAAAAACTGAACCAGTTGCCTAATTCTTGCAAAATGGCAGTTTTACAGATTTTTGTTTTCCTGAGAAGTGGTCATCTGAGATACATTGGAAAAACTGCTATATTGTATATACTTTCAAAAAAATTGAACTGAATTCAACTGAAAGCACCAACTATAGTGTAAAATGAGTCATTTGAGCTGGAACAAATCAGAAATAAGGCCAAATTTTTCCAAACAGGCTTCAATGTAATGCTTGCCTCTTCCCAAAAGGGACAAACTTGATGTGCTTATTAAACAGTCAAGCGAGGGTTGTATTTTCTAATATATACTATATATTGTTATGAAAGCACCCATAGATATTCACCCCAGTTGATTTTATGCCAGTATGCTTTTTTTGCATTTTTGTTACAGTCATCGGAATTGTTATTGTCCACAAACTAAGCAACATAATCCTCTGACGGTGCTACTGGCATGCCACAGAGCAGAGGATGGGCTTAAACATGGAGAGGGCACACTAGGCACACTCATAATTGTCCAAACCATTTCAGGGTGAATGTGTATTGGTAATGTGATGACTACATGCTTTAAGAGTCATATACTTCCATTAATAAAAGAGCTGTAAAATGAAAAAGGCTGATACACACACGAGAGCACACTGACTGTAGGCTCTAGGTCAAAAATGTTTTTCAGAAAGTTCAGATGATTCCACATGAAACCCTGGTCTCAGCTTTTCTTATAGAGTCAGCACTTCTTTGTCTTTATCTAATGATGAAGTATCGCTTCTCAAAATCTCCGAGTCAGTTAACACACTAGATTCTCATCAGGCTGTGGTTTATAAATGGTTGTTTGAGTTTTGATGTGACTTTCTCAAACCCTCACGGAAAGACACAGAGTAAATTTAAGATTTGCGAATGGTTTTGACTTGGTTCCAGAGCTGAGTTCCTATTAACTTTGGAAAATCATTTTGTGTATCTGAATTAGGTTAATTTCTACTTAAACTGGTGTAATTCCAACCTAAATTCCTTTTGCTGTCACCCACTAACAGTCTATACTCATTTTTCCCTAGTGTTACAAATTTTTTGGCTCTTCCTATGAATACTGGCATACTGCAAGAAGAAATTGTATCAGCCTTGGAGGAAACCTGGCGAGCATACATAATGAACAAGTACAAGGTATAGTGCAACAGCCCTTTAGGTAATAGATGGCATTTACTCTGTATACAGTGGTCATTTCCTGCAAAGAACATGGCAAAAAGAGACAGTATGTAAATGTATGTATTTTACAATATGGATACTGAACATGGGTTATATGGTCATGGCATGAAACATTTTTGGAAGAACTGGAACCATCTGTCTAGGGCATTCTAGTGATGCTAAGGGTTGCTTCCTCCTGTTCCGTGCAAACTGCTTTACATTTTTTATAGGGTATGAATTAACATAGAATAACAAATCCAGATGTGGTATTTATAGTTTTAGACACAGATAAAGGAAAGGAATCCATGGTCTGTTTCTGCCAGAAATAGAAAGGGATATATTACTATACCTCTCAGAAATGACTTCCTAAATTCTGCAACTTAATTCATCAGCAGAATGTCAGAGGAAGGCACATTTTCACCTTGCCTATGTTCCTGGGCTTCCACTTGCAGGTATATACAGCTACACACTTCCATCAGTCAATCAGCTCATCCTGAGTGTTGAAGTAAGTGAACTCACTAGATAATATGGTGGTCAGGCAGGTTTTTTGTATCTGTCCTCTTTCCAATCTTGCTTCGTAGTTCCAAATACTTTCACTCTTTGAGACTTTTCACAGGTAAAGGCTTGGCATAACCTCGAAATAATAAACTTAGGTAAATTTCTGATCAAATGCTAATTAAAATGTATTTACAAGACTTTAACGAACAAAATAAGGATTCGTTTATGAGCTGATGTCTTGACTGATGACATGACATGTTCATCTTCTTTTCTATTGGCTTTTTTTCCAGCTTTTCTCACTTACCATTTGAAGGATGTTTCCAATGATCCCTGGATTGGCTTGAATGATATACTCAGTGAACTCAACTTTGTTTGGACTGATGGAAGTGCTGTCTCCTATACAAACTGGGCTCCAGATTCCCCAAAACTTGTAGAGCCCGTTTTGTATCCCAGTCTACATCCAGAAGACGGCCACAATCTGCAACAGGTAAATACCACTTAGTGTCTACCATCAAGTCAAATCTGAGGAGCAGTATCATTTCAAGTAAACAGCTCACTTTGCCAGAGACATTGCCTCAGCCTTCTCCACAAGTTGTTCATCTATCTTTACACTGGGATTGGCGATTAAATGTTTCAATGATTGAGCGTTCTAGCTATCTCAGAGCACAAAATGGCATTGCTGCAATCTGGCAAAATTGCAGCAATGGGCAGATTGAATAAAGATTGCTTAGACTGAATAAAGTTTTCTTTTTCACAGTAATTTGCTGCTCATTTTGCAGAGAATATAAATGCAACATTAGAATTTTAGAAGTTAACACATGTTGACAATGTTTTCACGTTTGACAAGTTAACTCATGTTTGAAAAGGAAGGAGAGGATGCAAGAGGAAAGAGTTCAATTTTTTTTCTACTTCTTCCCTACTTAAAATTGTAATTGAATTGCTAAGTGCCAATAGATTTCAACTATTTTCTAAAGCAGTCAAAATCTCTCCACTACTATCACTGAAATTAAACCTCAGAATGCTGTAAATAAAATAGCATTCTACATATTCAGACCAATATAGACTGATTTGCACACCTACGTAGCCTTTCTTCCATTTATTTCCGTATCTTGCTTTCGGAACTTGCCCTTCACTCTACATCATTCCACTCACTGTCCATCCTCCATTTTGTTATCCACACCTTTAGAGAACCCAGAAATCATACCTCTAGACAACCAGCTTAATCTGCACCTGAGCCAATTCATTCTGCTCTTGCCCATCTAGCCATTGGCCAAGGCATGCAGGAAGACACACAGGATACAGCACAATACACAGTTCTACTTTACTGCAGCTCTAATAACACTCCTGGGAAATATCAAAAGCAGGGGAGAAAAAAATAATATGCAATGGTGCCTTCTACTTTTCTCCTTCACCTTCAAGATACTAACAGCTATCTTCTTCAGAGGAGCCTTTTCAAAGGAGTGAAATAACATCGAAAAGTTACTCCAGCTTAAGAAACTACAGAGTCAAGAGCCACTAAAACAGGTGTTCCTAAAATTTCTGCATGGCAGCTTAGGAGGCTGTTGCAGGTTGTAATAAACTTGAAGTTCCAGCTTCTTAGGCACTCAGCACCTGATCTGGTGTAGCTGAAAGATAAATTCTAAGAACTGGAGCTGATGATAACTCTGTCAAGGATCATCATTTAGATGATTCTGTCAATAACAACCACTATTTAAGTTGGCTTTGCAAGCCAAATACAAAGCATGACCTCAATTTATTTTTATTTCATTCTTATTCAAAAAACTTGCTAATACTTGCTTATTAGTCAAGACAGAAGGTGTGACAGAAGGCTCTTGAAGAGAATAGTGCCCCTCAAGTATGTCTCCTCGAAAATAACCAAATGAACAAGCAGGCTGAGCCAAAGATTACAGAAGTTTACAAGACAGTACCAAGGTGGAGCTGGCCACCACAGAGGAGGCCAGAAAGGACAGAGAAAGATAAAAGGAAGGTGTTTCTAGAGTTGTAATACAAAGTCTACAATATCAGAATTCAAAGAAAAAAGGAGTGAAACTACCCAGGGGGTTATAGTACTTTGTTTTATAACTTCCAATATCAATGTACTCGTATTCTTTCCCTTACTCCAACAGTTTGATTGTGTTTCTCTGAAGAGAGGTCATGCTGATGACACAGGAAAATGGAACAATGAAGAGTGTTATAAGTCCAGAGGGTATATATGCCAGAAGAATAGTGGTGAGTCCTGTATTGCTAATCTTGAAATTTATAACACAAGGATTAAAATCACTTTTCTTGTTTAACACGCTTTAGATCAGTTGTTTGGTATTTTTTTTAGGTAAAGTATCAGTAAAACCTAAGGGCCCATCTTGCATCCCAGTGTCACTTAGCAATGTTTTGGAGAAAGGAATGATAAATAAAATATCAGAATTTAGGAAAGCAAAATTACTTTATTTTTAAAAGTGTAATTAAACAGCTAAAACCCACAAACATTTTAATTACATAAGTTCATAATGATCTATAGATGATCATAACTGTTAAGTTTTACATGTATGCAAATAAACCTGACTGATAGTCACAAAGCTGCTGAGCCACAACAAGTACTTTGAAAACATGCAGGGTAGGTGTGTTATTTTTGACTGATTGGGTGAATTTACCTCTGCAATATAAGATACCGTGAATTTACTGATTCAAAATTCTCAGAGACTGAAAATATATTTCTTTCATCCAGAAAGTTCACTGTTGTTTTGAAGTCATCTGTTACTTATAAACAACTAACGAGAAGGTGTTTAATTCCATTAACAATTTTCTACTAGGTTTGTAAATAATGAAGATGTCGTTCAGTCACTCAAATCAATATGTGGCCTCCAGATTTAACTGTTCTTGGGGTGGGTTTTTTTCCTTATTCCTACAGATCCTGAACTCTTTAACTCATCAGCAACAGTGCTGGACTTCGCTTTGTACCATTCTGGTGGCATTAGCTATTCTGTCACCCCTTCCAAAATGAATTGGGAGGAAGCACAGAAAAACTGCAATAACAATGCCTCAGAACTTGCCAGCATTTTAGACCCATACAGCCAGGCACTGTTGTTCTTACTTGCACAGGAATACGGAGAGCCTCTGTGGATTGGTCTTAACAGCAACATGGTAAGAAAATATATGTAACATACAGGTAGTCAAGCTGATGCTAGACCTGATCTTTATGCTCTTATTTTGTAATCTATAGGAATTTCTGCCAGTGTAGGGCTGAAAACAGCATGTTACATCAGTACAGTACCCATTTATAGTGGAGTTCTTGAATAAGACTCAGACAGTGGAGATTTTCATGAACCAAGAACTCACATGCATTAGCACAAGGAAATGCTCCTGCAAATCAGTATATAACAATGCTATGTGTTGTTCAGAGTCATTTAAAGGGTCTCAAATACAAATTGTAAAATCTCCCATATTTTGAGTTTCTTTTAATCTAAAAGATATTCCAGGAAAAACATGCATCCTGCCCTTCTGCCATGTTTTATGTACCTCAGTGATCAGTGACATGATATCTCAGGTCACACATTTGAGACTTGTGAAGGAATGGTTTTCACATGTGTGTTTATGCTCACACATTCTATTAGAGAAGTCTTCTTTATGGTAGCAGTAGCAAAACACAGTTGTGGACAAAAACAGGGGTAAAAATTAGTTAAAGGAATCTGGAGGTTATATGATATGGTACATATTGACTAATGGATATATTTTTTCACTTGAAAATGTAATTGGTGTAATTGCTCCCATTAAGAAGTTAGAATATTATGGAAAAAAAATCTGTTCTGTTAGTGAGATGTCTACATCAGTTGCAGGATAGGGGAGGGCAAACATTTGGATGGTAGGTGTGTTTTGACATTGTACACTCTTCCCCATGAATCACAGTCACGATAACTACAACAAAAGTGATGGTGATCAGTGCTGCTTATCGAGAACATTCCCACCCACACTCCCATTTTCCATGCAGACTTTTGGGTGGTCATAACAACATGACATTTTATCTAACTCCCAGTTTTATGCCTTCTCTCATGCCCCCTTTCTTTTTTCCCTTCCATTTCCGATTGCTTGAAAAATATTCTGAATTAATGTTAGACACTATTTGGAGGGCAGAAAAAAAAGTAATTCTGCATTCCTGTTTGTGGATAACGGACGCTGTATGTTTTGTTTCAGTTAGCATTTACAAGCACAAAAAGGGGGCCTTAGTAAGTATATGATTCCATACTGGTTACATGACAGTCCTCTTGAGGATCCTGTGCAGTAGCTATGTCACTCTCAACAACCTTGAAATTATCATACAGATTTTGCTTCCAGACCAATGGCAAGTATCAATGGATTGACAGATGGAGATTAGCTTACAGCAAGTGGTCCAGCGGGGAACCAAAACAGACATTAGCATGTGTCCACCTAGACACTGATGGCACCTGGAAGACAGCTTCTTGCAAGGAAAAACTCTTTTCTGTCTGCAAAAAATCAGATGGTAAGCAATTGGATATAAGTGTTTTAACTAGAGGGTGTGTACATTTATCAGCTGTGCTAAATAAAACAAGCCACTGGAAAAATACTTGTTTTATACACCAGTATACAGGAAGACAGGAGTAGCTAACTAACTAGCTGTAAATATTGGCATGAATTCTTCCCAGAAGTAAGTCAATTCATAACAATAATTACCAAAGGCCTAAGAAACAAAGGACTGAATACTCATTAATGTCTTAACTATTCATTCTAATAGGAAAAGTAATCCATTTGCAATGAGATCTGTTTTGATTAGGCATCAGAAGAAATTCCACATCCAGTTTGAGACACCGAAGTTTGAAAAAGCTCTCAGTCAACTAGTGTTTTCAGATAACCGGGAAACAAGAATTAAAAGGAAAGATTATAATTGGAGTTGGACAAAAGACTAAGAAACAAAAGACTAAGAGAAACCAGATTATTGATTTTAAATATTCAAAGCCCTAAGGAATGGAATTAAATTCTTCCCTATGTCTTATGTGAGTTGGAAATGAGTAACAGACTTAAATATGGGAAGGAAAACCTTCTAATTTTATCAGTACAGAAGCCTTTAGTAAATACTTTGGACAGGTCAGGGAATCTCCATCACTACAGGTTATTAAGAACAGACAGGACAAACATCTGTTAGAAATGGTATAATTATATATCAACTTCGTGTCACCTGTGAGCACAAAGATGAAGGAAATAACCCCTTGAGGAGTCTCCCAAGCACAAACTTCTACAATTTCTATGGAAATAAGTATAAATACGATTTCACAATTTATCTATATTCTTGTTTTTGTCAACATTATAGAAGCTCTTGAATCATTAGAAATTTTAAAAATGCATGCCAAATTACATGCTAAGATGCTGTAATTTGACAAAAATCCTCAGATTTGATTTATAATGTCTGTTTCCACTTTAATATTCTGGAAATCTAATTTGAGAGCTGAATGTTCCTTAATAGGGAAAGAAATAGACTGTAGAAGACTCACAGGAAGAAAATGTAATTTGGCAGAACATTTAATTTTTGTTCCATCTGCATTTATCTTCTCATCCAAAATCTTCCTATTATATCAATCACTATGGAATTTATTCAGGATGCAGTTTAACAAAAAATCCTGCAACCCATGTTCAGTTACACCAACACTTTCATTCACAATCACAGTTTCTGCTATAAGGTTTTGATACTGTCAAAAAATGAGACTGAAATGTCAGAAGCCATTTTAAAAATAGCAGTTTTAACTAATTAGGCAGATATTTATGCCAGAAAACCAGCTGGATATTTTATTGACTAGAGTAATTACAAAAATCATCATTAGACAGAATCTATACTTCTTATAGGTTAGTGTATCTTCCTAATCACCTTGATAAATAAAAAAGAAGCAAAATATGCTCTTAAACACAAAATCAAAGCCATATTCAAGCTCTTTTTAGAACACACTTCATTTCTTCTGTGATGACAAACCTAATATAGTCTGTTTAGTTTTGCTTACTAGTGTAATGGGAAAAAACGAATTTTATAAAATAACTGGATTCCAACTACCTGATCTCTTATCAGTAAAGGCCCCTACTGAGCCGCCGCAACTTCCTGGAAAATGCCCTGAAACAAGAGGACACAAATCTTGGATACCTTTCCATCGTCACTGCTATTACTTTGAAGCCTCCAGGAAAAGAAGCTGGCCTCAAGCTCATCAGGAATGTGCCCGACTAGGTGAGTGTTTTGTTTTGGAAAGATTGAAGATGTAATTAAACACATAAAATAATGGATGATACTGCAAAGCAAATCTTAAATTACTTTAAAACTTTAAATTTAATGCTTTTTAGCTTGCTTTTCTGAGCATGCTTTTTCATAATAAAACTAAACTTTGTCAGAGAGAGGCATCTGATATCTCAAACACCAGGTCAAATATTAATATCCCAAAACCATGAAATTCCAACTAGTTTTATGGAAATCAGTAATTGGGTAGGGAGATATATGCTTTTAGAGTCCCACTAAGGCACAAACTCCAGGGTTAGCTTTCTCTTCCCCAAATAAGAGGGCATCCACACACAATGTAAACTGGGAGACAGAAACTCATGGCAACATGCACGGTGCTGGCTACATCACATGTACCACTTTCAGCCTACTTGCACCACATTCTGGGGTGTGGTTGGACCTGTCCAAGAAGTATTGCAGGAGAGCAATTTTTCTTCTCTAAAATACCAAAGGCTAAATAAAAATCTATGTCTTCATGATGACTTGTGTCCATACAGCTCACAGTCATGCTCAAAATACAATACAGTGATACAATAACCATAATGAGACTCGTGAATATTATGTGCAAGAATCAGTGTCTTTTGCATCATTTTGCATATCTTTTATGTGTTTATTGACTTAAGATGTAAGAAAATGAGACATTGTGATATTTTTTCAGCTGCTAATTTGGTATCAGTAGGAGACTATACTGAAGCAAACTTTCTGTCAGACACCATTAAGATACTCCATGGAAAATCACCGAACTTTTGGATAG
Source organism: Aviceda cuculoides (assembly GCA_035590195.1). Taxonomy (NCBI): domain Eukaryota; kingdom Metazoa; phylum Chordata; class Aves; order Accipitriformes; family Accipitridae; genus Aviceda; species Aviceda cuculoides. The sequence goes on from JAVJGG010000073.1 coordinate 23,412,950, forward strand.
GGCTAAAGAAAAATAATAGAGGTAATATCTTCATTATTTAATCATACATTATCATATCGTACAAAATTATGTTCTATTAAAAAGAAAGCAACTTTGCATACTTGAAAGTACACATATATTAAAATTATACAAAGTTTGTTTCAAAGCATGCTTACATATGCTTAGAAATGTAACTGAAACATTCAACTACCTATTTGTGTTATAAATTTTTGTTTTCCCCATCACAACTTACTCTGTCTAAACTCCTGTATTTTATACATATATATTTATATGCTCATTTTAAATATTAGGACAATGGGTATGGACAGACAAATCTGCAATGGATTTTGTCAACTGGCAAATGGGAGAACCTTCAATCAAAAGGCATAAAGATTGTGGAGAAGTATATGCTTTGTCTGGCTACTGGAACACTAATGTCTGTTCTTTCACAAAAGGATATATCTGTAAAAAACCAAAAAGTAAGTAATATTTCTAATGCATTAAGGTTAATAATGCCTGATAATATATTTTTGTTGTATAACATGAAAATGTAAAACATTGTAAGTTTGTGTGTGTGCAAACCCAATAGACCCTAATAGCAGGATTTGGCTGCCTAAATACTGAGGAGTCCCACATGGCTTCTGACTGCCTCCTCAGAAGGCTGCATCTCCCGTAAGTCCTGTAAAATTACCATCAGCCCGAGGCAGCCATCATGAATACTTCAGACCCCTATGTTTAGGCAAAAGAATAAAGACCACTCATTTTTAATAAAAAGCCAGTTTTCAGTAGAATTTTCCCTCAAATATCACACAATCTAAGCTCAAAAGCAAAGTTTTGTTTAATTTCAGCTGAACACATTCTCAAAAAAACCCAACTTGCTCTGATGAGTGCAATGAAAACTCTGTCTTGTAGAAATGCTGGAATTGGTGATTCCTCTCATTATTGTTCTCTGAGGTGATGGATTAGAGGAATATGATAACATACATTCTTGTGGCACTCTATCTACAGTATGATAGAATGACATTTGATAAGATGCTGGTACTATTCTGATAGCAAAACTACCATTTGCAAGAAAATGCATGAGTTCAACTACCAACTGAGATTAAATGAAAGCAGTCCAGAACATGAACATTTTGTTTGGTTAAATTTCATATTTCTGTTCACCTTTCCCTCACCTGCTAAGTTTAGAAAGTGCAATTACCATTGGAATCACATCCACATAGAATGGCTGTCTCTGACAGAAGGGGCTAAACTCACAGAAGATCCTTTTCAGCTCAAGCATAATGCTCATGATACATCTCTAACACTCAAGACTTCCATTCAGGAAATTTTTACTGTTTCGGAAAACACCTTAAAATGATTAAGGATCTTGTGGTCAGTTTCTCAGAAACACACATATTTGAAAACACTTTTAGAAATAACAGAAATCTGACTCTAATTTCATGTCTTGTTGGGTATCTCAACTGAGGAGGTCAGATGCTCTTGGAATGAAAGAGCCAGTCATCCTTCTAGAGGTTTACACATGCTTAGGTCCATCTCTCTGGGAGACCAATTGTCACCAGCAAGTGGATTTAGAGAGAATTGTCAGGAGCATCTGGCCTTAGGAAGTTTAAAATGCCTCAGGGGTTTTTTTTAAGCATTCAGAATAAACATTTTGTTTTCCTTCCAAAAGCTCCTGAAAACACAGACATGTCAACAGAAAATACAGGTAAGCATACTTCCTTTTAAGCAGAATTATAGGGATGTGCTCAAATACAAGAACATAATTACATAGTTTCTAGGTATTAATTTTGAGAGTATTTAAAAATAAAAAGTCCATAAACTTCATCTGTATCTAGATATAGGAAATACAGGTTATTCTGAAGTAAATTGGTTTTTGATCGGATTGAATTACATTTTGTTTGGTTTTGTTAGTCAAAAACCCAAACCCCTGTTGAACTGGAAATCTACATCCATATTGCACTTGTCTGATTTCTTGTCAAAAAAATCCCATTTATCACTAGATTCTGAAATCTCTTAAGATTAGAGGTGTTGATTCCATTTCATCCATTTACAGAAGGGAAAATGGAGAAAGTACTTTCCGCCAGCATCATTTGGCTGTTCGTTCTTCTAGCCCTTGCTGTAGTTGGAGCTGGAAGTATAATTTATTTCTACTTGAGGAGGAAAAGACAAAACCTGCTACATATCTCAACCAGAATGAGTGGACCAGAAGCAACGATGGATATCCAAGAAAAAGATGCACATACCGACATGTAGTCTGACAAAATGCCTATATGTTTCAACTAACAAAAACCAGCCTATGAATCGGTGAAATCTTATGCCAGCTTTGCATTTTCCTACCTAGATAATAGTCTCCTCTCTTCAAAAATATAAAGTTCATGGATTTATATAACTACACACTCACATGTACTCCCTCCAAAATTCCCTCTAAAGTGTTACGGAGTTTCTTTTGTTTAGTTTGTGGAGTACACAGATATATTTTTCACATAAATGAGCACGGTTGAAAAGCTGGCTCCAGAGGTGTTACAGGAAAACTCTGACAGATATTTACTATGTGAAATAATTTTATTTAACTCAATGTAGAAATTCTCCTTTATACACAGGTGAAATAATTACTCATATCTTTACATTATTTTTTCCTGCTGTATTACTTCAGTGTTACCTACACTATGATAGGAAACACTGCTCATTTCAGATTTTCACCTTCACAGTTTATGATACTATCTTTTTATTAACGTAAAACCTGCTACAATATCTGCATCTGTGAATTAAATATTATTTCCTTACCAAAAAATAGATGGAAAGATGGAAAAAAATTGAAAAGACTCCTTTATTCCTACTTCTAGTCTGAATTTTGGGAATAATTATACCATTTCCTACGGTCTTGCACTTTTCTATTATTCTATAAACATCAACATTTTTCTGCCAGGTTCAAAATAATAATAAAAATACAACAGTAGATGACCATTCCGTTGGGTTTTATTTCAGTACTGATGCTTTCACTATGCAGAGATGCCCCTTTTTAAATCCAAGCATGTATAATAAATGGCTATCTTATACTGCATCATATAACTCTCCAGTTTAGAGAAATAAAATCACTGATGTACTTTTTGAAAATAAATTCTTCCATTTTTTGTTGTAATTTCATTTGCTAATGTACTGCCTAGACCCCCTTTCAGCTTTTCTTCAATTGTACACAGTAGCAGCATTTGCCTCAGGGGGGCAGTTTTTCATTCTGTGTATTTTAAGACATGCATCATCCCTCCTGAGTTATGAAAACACCTTTCTCCAAGCCATGGGAGGACACCTGACACTAACAGGCCTCAGTGAAGAAGCATATGGAGAAGCAGGGATAAAGCAGAGGAGCTTATACCAAATATCTATAATAGGAAACAGATTCTTTGACCCTTCTGTGAGAACTGTAGTCAGAATTTCTTACTTTCTCCCCATGCTTAAGGTCCCTGACTGACAAAAAGATGATGCCATGTGAAAGATCTCTTTTAAAGAGAAGAGAATATATGGAATAAGTGGAATAGGTTTCTGCACCAGGACATCTGTGCCTATGCCTGAGCCACTTGAGATCACACTTCTGTTACCTCTAGTATTTACCTCTTTTCTAGATATCCAGTAAACAATAAAGGTTCCTAAGTAAAAATGTTATTGATAACTACTTAGAATGGAAGTACCCCCTTCCTTTAGGATTACTTACTTCAGTCGTTTCATCAAGGGCTATCTTAAAACATGGGGCACCCCTGCTAACATGTTTCCTCCTGAGCTTTCAATTTTTTCCTCTATACTCCTTTGCTGGATGGACACACATTATTCTACACCTTTGGGTAAGTCTGTAAAGAAGTTTCACTAATCACAGATATAGAAAGACGTCTAAAGATTGTATGGCTTCTCCCTTTCTGGTATGTCTTTATCACATTACTTAACCAAGAGATCTGGTAAAAAACCCTCAAACCAACCCCCCACCCCCCACCCCTCGCCCCGGTTATTTAAAACAGAGTTAAAATTTAAGTAAACCAAAAATAAATTTTACAATTGATGTCCTTTGAACACTTTATAAAGCCCAGGGACAAAAGCCCTTAGATAAGAAGAAATTCCTTATATTACTATAATAAGTCCTGTAACACCAACTCCTGCAATAAAGAAACAGTCACTGCTATGTTTGGGAGGAAATAGGAAATAGCTGAGAGAACTTTGCACAAAACTGTGCAAACGAAAAAAACACCACCTGCTTCCCATCAGATGACCAAAGATAAAATTATTTCCTGGTATGCGCTACAGAAATCTGGGAATACATAGTTACACTTGCCTTTTGGATGAGTAAATAGTGAAAGTGCTTTTCCTGTTCTACACTTACAAACAGTAGGGACTGCTGGATTCTACCATATACATGCCCAGCTTAGTAAACCTGATAAATTAAAATTACCTTTCTCAAAAGAAAAAAGGAAACATACAATAAAGAGACTAATTTTTTTAAAGTTATTTGTAAGTTAACTGTAAAAATTGGGAGCTCATAACAGGGGTATTCTGGTGACCAAATTCAGCACAGCCTAGGACCTCCAGAGGAGGAGCCTGGCTGGTAACACCACCATGCAGGAAGCACATGCCAGCTATCTGTGTTATCATATGAAAATCTTTTGACATACATACCTTTTTATATACAGCTATTTTGTAGTTAAATCATGACTGAGCACGAAACGGACAGGCTCACAGGCTAGACATAGGGTATGCTGCTGATCCTCCTGCAAGATACTGAGACACCGCAAAGGCTGACCCAAAGTGCCTCTTACAGAAACAGGGAAGACAGAGCGCACTGTGGTGAGAACAGCAGTGAAAATAGGTGCAGGCAGAGCGAGCCGGTGCAGCAGTGCCCGTTGCTGAGGAAAGGGCCGAGACGAGAGCCACGGCCCTCACCAGCCCCGCTCGCGTCAGGCAGGCACCGCCATCGTTACCCACTGCCTGCAGCGCAGGACAGCACTGCCACAGCAAGAACGGGTTCTTCAATCTACTGCGTCTCAAACAACCGAACAGCCACTGGGGCAGAGACCAATGCATCTGAACACTCTGACTCCTCTGTATTTGTCTTTTGGTGTTGATATTGGACATGACTAAGACATTGGCCACACGCCTCATGCATTGCTCAGACACAGAAGAGGGCTGGGTTGCACTTGGTTAAACTGCACAGGGCAGAGGAGACCCTTACCCCTCTAAATGCTTAATCCCCAATCCCAGTGGTTTTGCACAAATCTGTTGTGTGCATGTTTCTCTTTTCACTTCAAAAAGTCCTGTATACCTAAACCCACTGCCAGTTCAGTGCTTCGGATAAGAAAAACACTGCTTATTATGAATGCCTCTGTTTAAATTAGCTTCAGAATGGAGAAGACACCCAGCACTGTTGCCAAATGTGTTTGTACTGATGTGTGCGCATGTATTTGTGTAGGATTTTTCCTCTCATTTTCATAAATAAATGCTGCCTGATTTTCCTCACCAGTTTCTGAAGGACAGAGCACCTCCTCTGTAACTAGACTGTGACAGCAAAATGTAATTCAGTAATGGAAATACAGAATCCTTAGTCTTCTTGCAGCCAAAGGAAAAGTTTTCTTCTTCAACTGTGGCACAGAAGAGTTGGTATGATACTGTGTTCAAAATACCACAGTTAAAACAAAGGGATGTATGGAATTACAACTAATTTGGTGTCTCAAAATTACGAAGTCAGCTCTCCAAGAATTAATCTCTTCCATTTTCTGTGCTAGTTTGCTTTTGCATCTATTAGAACATTTCGTATCTGATGCTACTGCTGCACAATGGACTAAACTGTTGACAGAATGGAAAATTTTAGTATAGACAACAGGACCGGCACTGCTGGCTGTAGTTGGTTTTATCTGTAAACTTTCCTGGTTGCATTTATGTTGCAAGAGAAAGACCCGCAGTAGCATCACCGTGATCATGAGCCCTTGGAGACAGTAAATACAGCACCCAGGATGATAAAACTTAGTCCTCTGCCAACACTTCTGGTATCTGTCAAACAACAGATCCTAAAAGGAGTCATGAAACAACTCATCTTCTTGTTACCATCCATCAATTATGTATGCACTAATTTTGATTAACTAATTTATATTCTGCTACCTGTTTATTATAGCCTTTAGAAGGTATCACTGGGCCTACTTTTCTCTTTGCTGACCTTTATAAACTGCTGTATGGACTGAATCCAGGTGTTCAATTGCTTATTACTTTTCAACAAATCTTCACTTTTCAACAAATAACCCTACTGTGTCTTAAAAAGGAGAAGAGAAACAAGTTTTGTGGAAATGGTTTCAGGCTAGTTTCAACAGTCACAGGAAGAAAAATTCTGGACACATTTTCAGATAGTATTTTCCTCATTTTTCATCATAATCATCTGCAATGACAGCATAATCTCTTTCATACATAGGCTCAGCTATCTAAGACACCTGAATCAGGTGGAATTCACCTCATATAATATAGGTATGTAAAATGTAGACATGCCTAGCTAAACTACTCACCCAACATCCTCACTGTGGTCAGCACAGAGAAATGGATACATTAGGGTGCAATTAACTTGATCTAGTCTAGAGTCTGATGAGAATCCCTAAACTCTCATTGACACAGAGAAAGCCTAAACCAATTATCTCCCAGTAACAGTTCTGCAGAATCCAATTCTTAATTGCTATCTTATGCAATCTGGCACAGCATACACTAATCGATTTTTGTTGATTACATTTATTGTCAATAGCTCCAGGCTATTTCAGAAAATAGCTACCAAACACAGTCCCAGTAGATTCTGCCCTGCCTTCATACAATGTATGAAACATTCCTGAATTATGTGGCATTATTTTCCTAATTGTTTCAAATAATGCCGTGTTGCACTGCTAAAAGGTGATTAGAAATGACTCATTACTTGAACTGGATTAATAAACCATTTTCAGATGAACTTATTTTGCATCTTGTTACATTCTCCTACCTTTTACCCTGTTCTTTTACTTTATTCCCCTGAATCTTTGGTTTTCATTGTCCCTTTTATGCACGCCCTATACAGAAGATCATTGCAAGAGTCTGGCAGAGACTTTTGAAGGCAGCATGCTACACAAATGTGCCTCCTAACATAACAAGGTGCTCTCTGACTGTAAGTTCAATTCTTGCTGTGCACTGGCACTGGCTATTCAGAGACTCCCAAACCTCTGATATCCTGGCTTGCCAACACTTGTGCAGTATCATTTGCTCCTGCCACTGATCCCATCAGATTCCTTCTCTCCTCTCCTCTCCTTTCTCTCCTCTCCTTCCAGATACTTGATGAAGTCTTTTGTTGAAGCCACGTAGTTGCAGTTCAAGGGACATATTATCTGTCAATCCAGCTGAACAAGGAAAGTGAGAAAGAGACCAAAATGGTCTCTAGCACAATTCAGTAAACTGGAGAATCCATTTACTTTCCCTAATTAAGGAAAATCAGTGCTATTTTTATAAACTTTGTCTCAACAGTTTTTTTTTCAAATATTGTCAGAGGAAGACTGGCCACTCACTTCTCACCCTCCAAAATGTGTCCAAATTAACTTTTAGCAGCTAACCTCTTCCAGTTACTGGCAGTGGTGAGAACCACCAATATGTAGGTCATTGCCTCTCTCTTTAAGAATAGAATAGACTAGACTATTTCAGCTGGAAGGGACCTACAACGATCACTTAGTCCAACTGCCTGACCAATTCAGAGCTGACCAAGTTAAAGCATGTTATTAAGGGCACTGTCTAAATGCCTCTTAAACACTGACAGGCTTGGGGCATCGACCACCTCTCTAGGAAGCCTGTCCCAGTGTTTGACCACCCTCTGGGTAAAGAAATGCTTCCTAATATCCAGTCTAAACCTCCCCTGGCGCAGCTTTGAACCATTCTCTTAAGAAGCACTCTCTCTTCTCCCCCTCATTTTCTTCCTCTGTTGTGATTTTAGTATTACGTTCCAAACTTAAATGTTAGGCGATCAAAGTATTACATCACAGTTTTTCAATGCATGCCATATAAAGAGATTAAGTCAATGAGAGTGAAATGATTACTACAGTTACCTAACTGGTTATATATTTGTAGGATTCTCTAGAGAAAATTCTATTTCCCAAGACTACCTATCTACCATATAGAGGTTTGGAAGAGACATAAGGAAAGATATTTAAATCTAAGTCCTTGATGTAATAATCTCAGCACTTTTTTAAAATATTTAAGAATCTTTTGCAAAGTTTTATGGTTGAGAAAGATTATTTGAACTAAAACAAATGATACAGTTTTATGTTCATTAGCGCTCAAGCACAATGAAACAAGATTTTTTTTCCTAGCTGAACACTAGTTTTCTCCAGTGGGTTTCAGCAGTTCTCTGCTGTTCCTAATTCCTTGTTCATAAGTCTGCTATATATCCAGAGGAAATTGTTCAACTTCCTGATTTGACCCCTTCTTTAATATAAACAGACCTTGCACGGTTTACATTGTTCTGAACTTTGGCTGAGTCAAGTTCTGGGTATTTCTGCAGAAGCCACAAAGTGGAGAAATGTTTTTCCTACAAGGTCACACAGACATTGAGATGACATGTCTGCTGGGACATCCCAGTACTCCATGAGCCAGGGACTGAGAACAGGGCTTCACCAAAGACCAGCCACTGCTGACAAGTAAGCTTTTATTACTACCTCCCGGATCTGCGGAGCAACCGATGGCCTTGGGGATGGGTCCTCCCCATCCTGGGCTACTTTCTAGATGTCCCCCATGACTCTGGTCAGTGGGCTGAGGAATGGCCATCAGAGAGTGCATCTTCCACACAGTAAAAGAGCCCAGATTTGGTGTGTGCCTTGAAGACTGGCACAGGCTGCCCAGAGAGGTTGTGGAGTCCCCAGGCCTGGAGATACTCACAGTCCTGCTCAGCGCCAGGGACTGGACTAAGAGATTTCCCTTCCAACCTCAAGCCTGCGGTGATGCTGGGACTCGGCCATCCTCCCTACTGCACGGGCAGCCGTGTTGCTCTCTGATATGGCTAGCCAAGCCTCACAAAGCAACGGTGCCCCAAAGCGAAGGGAGACTTCCTAAATCCCTCTTCTGCCCTGCACTCCCCTCTACCGCGCACAGCCGCCGGCTGCCCGGCACCTTGCTAGTGTGCAGGCCTGGGCTCAAAGCCGCGCAGCCTTCCCCAACGCCGGGGAGCGCGGCGGCCTGCCTGGAGCCTGGGGGCTGCGTGGCCCGCACCCCTTCCCACCCATCCCTCGCTCTCGCTTCCCCCCACACTCGCACC
>JAVJGG010000073.1:23428860-23463852 GCA_035590195.1 Aviceda cuculoides
CCCCCCCCCCATTTGTTTATTTATAACCTGTTCCTGTATTTGTGTATATCCACTCTGAATCTATATGCTGTGCCTTAAACAAAGGGCAAGTAGCGGGAAGCTACAAAAGACTGAGCAATCCCAAAGTCTAGGTGAAGCAGAAGATGGATGTTTTGCAGAGGAGGTGATGCAAGAACTGTTCAAAGAGGAGAGTTGTAGCAGCTGGGTATTGGGACAAATTAGAGCCCAAATTAAGTAAAAGAAGTATCCTGGGGAGTGGCCATCAAAAGAAACAAGAGTTTTATCTAAGGAAAAATAGGAATAGGAAAAGTAGTTAGGGGAAAGGCTTGAGGTCAGGACAGATGGAGTCAGGGATTTGTTGTGTCAATGTGTCACAGGGGCAGCACTGCAGGATTTCTCATTGTCACATAGTTAAATTATCCAAAATGTTTAATATTGGCTGTATTGCACAAGTTTGATCTGTGACAGTTTTTAGATACAAAGTAAGTAGATGAACTGACGGAGAAGAATGTGGAGGTAATTACAGTAGCTAGAGAAAGGATTTTGCAGGAAGATAGAGAAGGTTAAGAATAACAGGAGTGTTGGAGAGAGCTGTAGGACAACTTCCATAATTGCTGGTTTCCTGATGTGCTATTAACCATATGGCTATGAAACCCAAGTCATGATGCAGTTTTAAAAGGCAGTTGAGCCCATTTGTTAAATTGCTGAAGAAAATAATGTTCATACATGAATATACTAGTAACCTACAGAGCAAGGTTTTAGGATTCTGTTTGGTATTAATATGTTTTTGTGAGAATATATTTTCTTATACTGTTAAGAGCTTTCTAGCCATTGTCAGTTTTTTGGGTTGGTTTTTTTGGTGGGGGGTGGGGGTGGAGGTTTGGTTTGGTTTGGTTTTTTTTGTGTCTTTAAATGCAAAAGAAAGAGTATCTTTGGACCAAACAAAAATCCCTGTAGTAATATCCTCTCTTGTTCTTTGGTTGCTGTATTTTTCCTCCCTAGAAACTAAAAAAGTCAAAGAACACTGACTACTTCCAGTCATAATTAGTTTCAGGTTTTATCCTTGTTTGTACACAAAATTGAATCAATCATTAACTTAGTTCAGTCTATTGCACAGGAGCCCTCATATTCATTGAAATGTAGCTTGATTTTTAGTCAGTTTAAAATGAAAAATGCAAAGTTTCTGTATAACACAATAAATGATACTCTAACCTTTTTTTCTTCAAGTTTAGCAAAACCAGTTTAAATATCCCATTCAAAACTGAAATAATAAACATACATGTAAACAAGCCTGTAACCATGTACAGCTGCTGCCTGAGAAATATATTTGAAATTCACTGCTAAAAATGGAGGCTTGCCTAATGTAAGCTAGGTTTATTTGAGCTCTTATGTAGGCTCTGCTCACTCTAGTCAAGTGCTCTAGGCTGCACATCATGCAGTGACTGGCAGGACTGAAGCCTTATATAAATGTGATGGATGAGGTGTATTGATGAATTGAAGTCCAATAATTTGTGAGTATCTAGCTGATGTACTTTATCTGTCTTTCCTTGGGAAAATATCTCAGGGAATTGAGACATCTGTTGTGATGGATTTTGCATGGCAAATGGCAGTCCCAACCAGTGAGTTATTTTCTATATTGAAATTGGTTTTGGAATGGCATAAATTGCACTTACACAAACACATTTGTCAGTGAAATTCATCATGGTCCTACAAATTCAGCAAAGGTTTCAGTAATTCTATCTTTTGGGCATGCCACAATGTATTATTAAACAAAACAAACATGGTTAAAAAGCTGTGGTAACCAATAGCTATAACATTTTATTTGACAGATGAATAACTTATGGACAAAGAAATCTTTTCAAATTACAAAGCTTAAAGCACTCAGTATTTAGTTGCACATTTTTATTTTTATAAGAAGTCTTTTTTAATATTAAACGTTAATCCACTGCTTTGTATTAAACCATTAAGAAACTAATCTAGAATTATTGCCAACCTTAAGCAATCATTATGCAAAGTTATTGCAGTACTTGGTATCTTCAGTAATTTTACTGTTTTATCTTTGTTTTAGGTTTGTAGTAGAGAAATAGTGGGCAATTATAAGTGCCATCTTTTTAAGCAAAAAATATAAACCCAGTTCTCTCAACTGCAGTGAATTAGAGAAAGGTACAATTAATGTAGATCTCTGAATGATAAACATCTTCTGTGGTTGGTTGCTTTCAATGTTCAAAAGGACATGAATTTAAGCCTGAGCAGGGTCTTTAGCGTAGTGTTGTATTATAGCATAGGGAGAAGGAGGAAATGTGCGAAGAAGGGAAATTTGCCCAGTCTGCTAGTTTTCTTTGACATTTTCTACTAGTCTGGATTTTTATGGCAATGTTGCAAATCACATAGCAGAGAAAGGAACTGTGGAATTGCTACAAGTTTGAGATCATGAATATTCATTGGCTCAATTAGCAAATTAAAAATGAAAGCTTGGTCGGTTTTAGTGATAGTGTTGCAGCTGTCTTCCATATTTGTACAATAGTATGTAATCAAACTCTAAATGAATTCTTTGTCTTGATAATATTTTTTTTATTATGCCGTTGTCATCCTTAATGTTTTGTGTATGGTTCTCAGTGAAACATGATTTAAGAGCTTCATTCTTATCAAATTAAGTGGATTATTTATTAAATTAACTACTTAAGAAGGTGTTTTACATATCAGTTTAAGATTCTTAGTCTTGGGTAATATCCTGGATCAGTTCCCAATCTGAGTTATAGCTAAGGCTAGAAATTGAATTTAAAAAATGTTTACTTCATATGAACATTTAAAGAAAACAACATGGAACAAATGTCCAGGTGTACCACTCTTCTCTCCAGTTTCCTGCCTGTGGATAAGGCCAGATTCCTCTTTGAGCTGCTGGGATTGTGTGCTATTACAAAGAAGTCTAGGTTATAGCCACCATAAGAGGACCATCAGAATTAAAAGCCTGAATGGCCATTTTCTTGACGAAAGGAACCTTAAAAATTACATCAGTGATTACCCCAGTGCATCCCTGTCAAACAACAGAGTATTTTATCTTGCAGATGATGGGGAACGTAGATACTGTAAAGGAAACAGTTGGCCAATGTCTTTATACAGGCAAACACTATGTTTTAGGCAGGCTGACAGAACAAAGTTTGGCTACGTTGATGTATACACTCACATTTACCACCCTCAAGGAGCTAGGTGTTACCTAGTACTGCTAGCATTTCCTCTCTTCTAGCGTGTAGAACTGTGTTTATTGTCACACTTCTGCAAATCCCCACGGCAAGGCACGTCTGCTCTCGTGTGCGGTGCTGCTTCAGCAGCCCACAGCCCACAGCACTCGCTGTGACTCTGAACGTCTTGGTGCCTACCAGTTTAGCTATCCCATATCTAGTAAAGAGCAGCTGAATTTATGCTGACAAAAAAGAAAATATAACTTGAGTCTACAAAGGAAGTTAGTATATTTAGCTAGTCTTCTCTCACATTGGCTCACTCTAGAGCAGCTCTTTTCTGAACTATGTTAATAGTGGAAGTAATATATTGGATGTATTAACCTAGCAGTCCTAGCCAACAGAATCAGCCAGGATTGACGAGGTAGGATGTATCTATACATATGTCCAGTATTTCCTAGTTTAGGCAGTTCCTGTTTAGGTACAAACTCAGAGATCCCGGAGAGTGTAAGACCAGCCGTACATAAAGCAGCTTTAATGTGTTCTTGAGGCAATCAGTAACAGCTCTAAACTCCATTGAGCAGTGACTCACTTATTTGTGGAGCATTTCTCAACCCTTTGTCAGCATGATGGGCTGTGTCCCTGTCTTACATATGAACACTCTCACTACATTACTTCTGTATTATTAGTGGTGTGTTAACAACAGCTGGAAGCAGTCACTACAAAAAATAAAAGACAATATACTCATGTTTCCCATGAGTCACTGCATATACTGTTTTAATTTCTTTTGCTTTTAGGCTAATGGTGTTGCCAAGTGACTTGCATGTTGAAAATGTGCTATATTGCTAAAAAAGCCAGAAGAAAACAAAAGCAGACTGTATCCAGTGTTTATATGGAGCTAGCTGAAACCTGAAAGATGGCAACTTAAAAGGAAAATTACAGCTTGAAAGTAAGCAATTTAATTTAACAGTTCCAGTTTGGGGATATGTTATTTTCTTAAGTTGCCAAGGGTTGCATTTAGTGGGTTAGATACATATTAACAAGGAGCACTTGGAAAAATAGGAACATCAGGAAGGGGAGGAGGATTAAGTGGTTCAGAGAGATAGAAGTCACTCAAACAAGCATCCGTTCCTTAGGAAAATGAGAGTCAAGTAAAACTTGTCAGTCATCAACTCTAAACATTATCCTTTAGAACTGAATGTGTTCACACTCGGTCTAAGGTCATATTTAAATTTGTTAAAATTCATGAAGTTCTGTAGAAAATATCTGGATTATAAATAATTATTTTTATGAAAGCGTTCTGGTAATTTTCCTAATGTATACTCAACAGGAAGCAGTATCAACTCTGACTTTTCTGAGCTGAACGCTTCATGAAATTAATAATGGCTCACAGAGAATGTTCCCCAAGACACCAAGAAAATGTTTAGAAACAAGATTTTCTTCAGGAGCACAGGATACATTGTTCATCTGCAACTGTGGTAAATACAAGCAACATTTATTTGTAGTTTGAGTAAATTCCTTTAAAATGCTTAACCAGTCACCAGGTGAATCCATATTTAGAGCTTACTCTCATGTCAGCAGCAAGAGGCATCTCATTTTAACTTCTGATTGCAATGAACATGCTGCGGGACAGGACGCTTGGAAATAAAGATATGTTTTTTTCCTGCCCTCATCTTCACTAGTCATAAGCTTTAGTGTATGTCAAGCTATATTTATCTGCCACCCCCCCACCTCAGTACACATTTTCCTTATGTTGATTTTTAGAGCCAAGCACCTTACAAGACATGTGGGAGAAGGGCGGAAACTGTTGCAGATTACTGTCTTTATGCATCAATACCAAAGTTAAGATGACCTACGAAACAATATAATGATTCCAGGAGCAGTGTTATATTAATGTAGCTAACTAAATCAAACGCCTGCTACCGGTACTTGCTCAAAAATACGTGAGGAAAAGAAAGGGTTCTGCTACTTCTGCTAAAAAAACCAACTTAAGTACATTAATTTTCACCTGTGCAAGAGTGTGGTGTACTACCCACATCTTGAATATTGTTTGGAGGGGGAAGGACATGGGGTTTGAATGGGTACAAAGGCAAGTAAAATTATCTAGGGATAGAGCAACTGTCTTATAAGAGACAAACTAGAAGGAAAATACTTAAATCTGGATTGGAAAAAGCTGATGAGAGATATTGGTGATGGTTACAAAAACATGAAGGTTGTAGATAAAATGGATACAGAACTGTTATTGATCAAATTTTACAGTACACTAGTTGAAACTAATAGGAGATTGATCAAAAAGGGATGAAAGAAAATATTGTTTTACACGGTGGGTAGTGAATTTCTGAAATTTTTTAGCACAGGATCATATGAAGGCAGACGATGCAAAGAAGGATTAGGTAAATACACGGAAAACAGGTTTTTAAGCATATACTAAAGGCAACAGTCATGGGTGTACCCTCTAACAGCTAATTCTAATGACTACATGTTCTGGGGATATGAGGGGAGCAGACCACAGACAGTGTCAGACTTGCATGCACTGTCTAAATAGTATTTTCTATTGTTGTGATAGAACACTAAGCTAGGTAAAACATTGCTTAGAGCCAGTGGACCATTTTTTAGCCCTCATGGTCCTCTGCTCTGGGTGTCTTTTGGGTTATTCCTTTCATTTCGCTTCTCATCCTTCTCTTCATAAGGTTTGCCTTGCGGTTTTATGCTTATTCCAGTCAAAAAGTATTTAAAAATACTGAGCTTTATTAAACAGAATAAAAGTAACAAAATTCATGGACTTTTGCAGGGTTTTCCACAAAACCATGAATCCTTCAGAAAATGCATGGGAGGAAAAAAACCCTGCCTCATGTTTGTGAATGATGTCTAAATTACTGATGAGCCTAGGCTAAGGTTTGTGCTGGAAAATCAAAAAAATGTTTCATTTTTTGGGTATTGTTAAGATTCTGTGGGAAGCATCACAGTTGTCTATGCCTTTCATTAGCTAAATGTATGGGTGGTTTGATGTGTATCCATTTGAGGGTGCACTTGCAAAGGTATATTACCTCACCATAATGTAATTGGGCTACCCTGCAGTGCAAGTTACATCTTCCTATATAACAGATTTATTATTGTTGGGTGTATGGCATGTAAGAATAGCACTTTCTCCTGCGATAGATGGACAGATGGATGGATGGATGGATGGACTGAAAAAAAAGAGAGAAAAAGAGAACTATTGAAGACAAACTGTACTGCGACAAGGATATGAATTCATAGACTGTTCATGCTGTATTTTCTTCTGTTCTTACTGCCTCCTCATTTATAATGTTCATTGAGAGATGACATTTAACAAGACATTAACATTAATGCCATGGATATTGCAGCATGTTTAACTGAGTCAAAATATTTCTTGAAGTAAGTCATTCTACTTTACAAAACGAATTTGAGAATACATTTCTTCTACATATCATGTATCATCTTTGATAATCATTTATTTACCTTGATAATTTTAACTCGTACTGAAAAATTCACATTCATCTGTTGCCAAATAAACTTCATTGAAGGGTAAAGGAATAAGCAAAAGCAATCTGGCATATGCACTTGAATATCTATCTCTAAAACTAGTCATTCACTGGGTTAGTACGAAATACAAACGCTTGGAAACTTCTATACAGCAGAGGGCAGCAGTGGTAAAATGGCATATCAAGTAGATGATTACAGTATGTCTACTTTTATCATCTTTAATATAATGTAGCTCAAACAGTAAAAATAGTAACTACTAAATAAACCCAGGGTTAAGTCTCTTATTTCAGTTTTCTTGATGATGTTCATGTCAACATTTATTTTCATTAATAAGAGAAAATAATTCTCATATACAGTTTCCAAATTCAGGACTAGAATTATCGTGGTTTTCACTTCATAGAAAGGTCACTGAACGTCCTACCCTATTAACTTTGTTTTTTCTTTGAACAAATGAAATAAAATCTGGTTCTGAATTAGCAAATGGACATATTTTTTCCTGAGCTCGTAAACTGCTAGTTCCACAGATGTGTTTTATTAAGGATTGCTTCATTACATTCTAGTGGTCAATATCTAGTTATACTGCCTCTCAGCCAGTGAATTATTTTTCATGAGTATAAAAATTATTGAAAAGCCTTTATAAATTAAACAAGTAGCAGATGTAATGAAGACTGATTGTGTCCAATGGCTTTGCATCTTTTCTTTGGATTCTTCATTTTGAATAAGATGGTTTATGTCATTCATAACATTTCTTTTACAGTTTCTTTCATGCCTGTAGCTGAGTCTTATGTCTGCAGCTCTCCTGCATGTAGATACTGTTGGAATGCTTCTTCTAGCCCTTGTTTTGCACAGAACTAGCAGGAATTAAATATCTTCGTGATTTTTTCTCCTCTGTCAAATATATTTGAAAGTGGAAAAATTGTTAAAGACTTACTGGGGTGAAAGGAGTGGGGGAATTCATACAGAGACAGGGAGGGATTTAACTGGCAGAATGTAGTTGATAGTACAGATATCTACAACAAAGATAATCTCTCCAGGCTCTCTTAACTGTCAAGGAAGTTATTGTAAGTATAATCACAGAGGCTGGAGTGCAGTTCCTCTCATCAAAAACTTTATTGTAGAATAGGCCAGACAAACTGCCTTTTAGAATGCCTTTCTCTCCAATGACTATACAGGGAGCCTAGGGTGACTCGCCCAGATATAGACTTCCACATACATAAAATTTAGATAAAATCAATCCTGACTACAAACACAGATCTTGACTGCTTAAGCCTTGCTTCCTCAGGAGATCACACTGAAAAAAAGCAAAACAAATCCTCTTGAAATGAGGGGAAAAAATGAAAACAAAATAAAGAGAAAAGGTAAATAATTGAGACTGTGCTCAATTATGTATAATAAAGGTAGGAAAGGGTTTTTTTTAAAAAAGCACAGATGAAAGAGAATTAGGGGGCTTCATGCATACATTAAAAAGCTTCTGTGGAACTGTGTATTAGCTTTTATTGAAAACATTCAGATCAAAGACCAAAGAGTTGTAGGCAGGTTAAGGTTGTCTGTTTTACTGTAAAGTTTGTAGTTTTTTAAAGAATTCATTAATCAACATACAGCTACACATTTGCATTCTGAAAGATCTAATTTACCTTTATAGATGTATTAAAGAAGAGATAATATAAAGCAACATGCCAAAAGGGAGCAGATTATATTTTTCCCTCTCATGCGCATATACTTCCCTCTTTCAAAATGATGGTAAAGATAGTCTTTGACAGGTGTGTTTCAGATTTTTTTCTGCAGTAAGAGAGCAAACTGGAGTTAATACATACCCAGTTAGCACAGTGTGCAGACAGTCAGTATGCCTGTGTTGTTTATTGCTGTTAATTGACAAGATTTGCTTGTAGGAGAGTTCTGTGTCACTCAAAAGGAGGCATAGAAGCAATGCAATAAGAGTCATCACTCAGAAGATGGGGAGAAAATCCAGTACGTTGGATGTATCCATTCTCCAGACTTTCATCTGAAGGTACATACAGACTCACACTTCCCTTCTCTTCACTTTGCCACTTGTTTATGAAGAATTTTAGTTTTCTTCCTCTTATATAAATTTGCCTCAGCTTCCTCTTTAGTTTTTTTCAGGATTTCAGCAAAAAAGAATTTTTGAAACAAAATTCTGGTTAAAAACCCCACAAACCTCCTTGCAGAGAGTTAATTTAAAAAATCACCTCAATGCACTAACACTCTGCATACTAATCCACTTAGGCTTTCTTTTTCAAGCTTATGAGTGCCAGCCATTGACTTGTTCTACTTGGCTACTTTGAACCTTACACTGGGCTGCAGATTGTATGTTGTTAAATGAAAGCAAGTGTATCTAATTGTTAATAAATACTTGATTTAAGTTCATCTAAGTAAATTGTGAAAACTAAGATTACACTTTACATTTATGATTTTCCAAACTTGAGGGGGGGGGGGGGGGGAAGGGGGATTAGGGTAAACGCTCTACTTGCATATCTCAAAATCCATTTCCAAGTGTGTAGAAGGCAGTGTGGGAGGAAGAACAGCAGCAAGAGCAGAGCTGCAGTAGGCTTGGTTAGTATCACACTAAGCAGACAATTTTCTTGTAGCAGACCCTCAGTTCCAGGAAAGTTTCTGCCTCTGGTGTTCACAAGCTACTCACATTAGGGACTTCAGTATAAATCCCCAGCATGCATAAGAGCTTGCTCAGCTGCTAAATCAAAGTACAAGCACTTGCTCACCATTGCAGCATGGACTGCAATTCAAGATTACCTGAATAGTTACTGGTATTGGAGCTAATAAGAATTTGCCTCATAAATATAATTTCAATCTCTTTTTTTTTTTTTAGTCTTTTCTTTTGTTACAGATTTTTTTCTTGTACTCATCTGTACAGATGAGACATGAGGAGCAAAGGAGAAGCTAAATGCCTTTAGTTCTTCCTGTACTGTTGAAGGAATTTGTTCAGCAGAGTGAAAGGCTTGGAAAACCTTCACAGAGGAATATAGGTACCAAATTGTCGCTACTCTGCAGATTGCTACGTTTTGTTTTTTAAGACATAACTTACACTTACTTGAGTAGATTTCCAACTCTTGTTCTTTTTACATCCTTTTAGTCTTTTTTTATCTTTAAGCTGAGCATATTATCTTTAGAACACTGCTTTGAAGTTAGCATCAGAATTTTCTAAAATTGTAATTACCACAGACTCACCAAAATCTATATAGCCTAATTCTAAATTGAAGGCCACTGTGACAGATAGAGGTGGATTGGTCACTGAACTAAAAGTTGACACCTAAAGGTGTCTGTTCATTTCCTGATTTCATATAGGTGTATGTATATATGAATAGTTCTAAACAAAATATACATGGATGATACTTTAAAAAGGCTCTTTTCTTAAAGCTGAAAATAATGATGAGCAAAACTGGATGAGTGGAGGTTTTTAAAAATAAAATGAGAATTATTATTGGAACTAAGAATGTCCTATTAAACAGAAAGACCATGAATTCTGCATTCATTAAAGAAAGCAAATTTGTCTTAAAAAGTAATTTTTAAGACAGGATGCAATAAAAATCATAACAAATATTTTTTGTCAAAAATCCTGTATTTTGTTTTATCAGTTTTCTGAACATCATCTGTTAATTTGTACCATGTATCCTCTTCTTCCAATTGTACTTCCATATAGAGCAATATAAATATGCCCTCAAATAATGTACAAAATAACAAGGAAAAAAAAAAGCTGATGGCAATGAGAAAAAGTATGTAAACAGAGTCAACAATTATGAAAAAAAAGAATAAATAAAAGCACAAATATTAAAGGAAAAAGGATATTAGATACTAAGTTTAAGGTCAAGTAAAGATTTAATAGTATCTCAAAACCTAATTAATCAGTATGAAACCAAAGTACTTGCTAATAACTATCAAAATGTATATCAAAACCAACGTAAATTCTAGCCCTGGTGCAAGGTCTAGATAAGACTGTTTAAAAGTGTTTGTGTGTGTAAGTTCATATAAGTATATTAATATACTAGCTTTGGAAAGAAATAGTACATATAGTGCCTTGGTCTGATACAAAGATACTTTCTACTCTGTCATAACCAAATAATTATTTCAGTTAAATGTTTTTACACCTACCAGACAGGATAGCATATACTTAGCCAGCAGCATTAGTCACAGAGCATTGTGAACCTTTAATGTTTGTTTTTTAAAAAAACACATCTTGGAGCATGGTGAAATTTCACAGAATGGAAGAAAAGCTTAAATCGTTCCAATATTTTAAAAAAGGTAAACAGGATGACTGGGTATCTATAGGCCAATTACCAGACATAAATCCTAGCCAACAGCAGGGAAAGGCACTGTAGAATGCAGTCACTGAAGAGTTAAGAGACAGTAGCGTAGTTAATACAAATTAATATGTTTATATGGGAAACAGATCTGGACAAACTAACTGTGATAGGTTTTTCATAAGACTATAAACTTGTCTGACAGAGGTAACAGTGCAGAAGCCTAGGTTTCCATGAAGCTTTCACCTGATTCCTGAATGACTCTGCAATTTAAAAAAAAAATTACTTTGTGGGATCCCATAAAGCACTATTGATTCAATTAAATGAATCATGACTGGCAAGTTAATGAATATATAAGGACTTGAAAGTGAGTTGTCACCTGAAATTAGGAGAATAGGCTTTCAGGAAGGTGTTTTTTATCAAATGCCATTAAAGATTTCTCTCAGCACTAAAAAAACCAAACAAACAAAAAGAAACTACTAAGGCCAAAATTTATAGATAAGGTAGAAATTCCTCAAGGAAAAATGGTGGAAACATTGTACTCCATAAGAGGCATTCATTGCACGGTGAGAATTTTAGCAATCTAAGGAAGGCTTCTAAACTAAAAGAAAAAAAAGTTGGAGTCACACTGCCACGGTAAGGGATGGTACCCTGGAACACTGACCTGATAACATGGTGGATAATTGGCTGAAAATGAGTGCCCAGTGTAGTACTGTGGGTGAGATGGTGAACACAGTTTTAGATACAAAGGCTGGGATGTACTAAGTAGGAAATTCTATTATTTTCTTTATATATGATCTCGGTGTAAACCATCACTGGAATAATTTGTAAAAATTCTAAGCTCCAATAAGACGTGTAGCAAACTTGTGATATTATTCAGAAAAAAGCTGTAAGAGTCAGTTAACACCTTAGAAATACATCATCTTATGAGATTTAAAATTAATCTCCTTACTTTATCCAAGAAAAGGTTGATGTATAATGATAGTGGTCAGCATATGCTTATGTTTGTAACACTTCTACTGTATTTGATGTTTTGTCATGTTGAAGAAGTTAAAGTGAAAAAACATAGTACCTGAAGCTAGACAAATCCAGTGAGACACGTAAATGTTAAAGGTGAGGATAACAAAGCTCTGAAACTTTCCTGATGATTAGATCCTCAAATGAAGCTTTTGATAAGGCCTGAGTTTTGTACACAAATGTATTGTAGAATGCAAACACACAATGGGTTTATTTCAGAAATTCTTGGGTATAGTTTTTTGTCCTGGTTTTATGCACAACTGTGTAATAGTTCTAAATGATCCTTTCTGTCCTTAAAAACTGTGAACTGGAAGACATAGGTTGAAATCCATCCATGTAACACAATAGGAGTTATATATGCAAGACTAAGAAGGAAATAATTTCCTATTGGAACTATATGAAGGAAACTTCTGGCTTATCTTGAGTTTTCTAAAAGATGTTATTTTCAGAAAACATGTTTTCAAACAGTGTTTTTCAGTAAGTGGAGAGTGGAGGTTACACAGTATGTAGAATCTTCAGGATAAACTAGTAGTTTGTGGGCACAAATGTTCAAAAATTAGAAGAGTTATTTACTTTAAATCTTCAGTTGCTGTCCTGAAAAGACAACTTCAATACAGACTGCTACTGTTTCTTATATAGGAGGTTATAATTAGAACTAAATAGAAAATTCAGGCAAGGAGTTCTTGGAACAGTGTGTGGGAGATTACAGGTACTGATTAGTTGTAGATTGTCTGGGTGGTAACAGTTCAAAATCGGTAATTAAAGCTTAAAATACCAACCAACATCACAATGAGTGATGTTGTTACAAAGACTTGTGCTCGATCATTTGCAGCTGAGTATTATAAGGTTTTCCACGCTTGATGAAATTCAGGGCCCGCTGACGTGATACCTATCCCACTACCAGCTGCTTTAGGGAAAGTTCTCTTCTGGTACCTGACAGAGACGGGCTTCAGCCCTGAAACCCAGCATTCTGTATTAGTTCCAAAACATATCTACATTACTACTATTTATTTGTTTATTCCTACTCGTTGTCATCATGGCTAGGATTCCTACATGTGTCTTCACTGGTAACTGAAGTGAGCTCCCCATTATTGTTTGTGATATAAGAGCAGCCTTAATGCAAAAAACTGTACTGTGGCTTCATTCCTTTTCTGGAGATGGCAGGAAGTGTTCAGTCAATGAGCTGAGATTTTTGAGATTATTAAAAAAGGAGTCCAAGGTTGTCCTGGTTTTGGCTGGGATAGAGTTAATTGTCTTCCTAGTAGCTGTTATAGTGCTATGTTTTGGGTTCAGTATGAGGAGAGTGTTGATAACACACTAATGTTTTCAGTTGCTTTAGGTAGACTAGAAGGCCTTGAGAAACATCAGTCTTCTCTCAAGCAACGATTACCATGGTGTTTGCAATGACTCTCCCCTGTTGTGAGAATTTCTTTAGAACAACTGAACACTGACTCGTAGTTTGAAAAACAAAAAGTAATGTGAGCAAACTCTTGTTATCTTAATTTCTGTAATAGTAAAAATTGTTTACAAATATTCTATGAAATAAGACAAATTACATAAAGGGACTTTTGAGTGGTTTTCAAGCATAAGATGGTGACTATCCAACAGGAAAGGAATATTCCAATAAGTTGCGGTCAGAAGTCAATGGCTGAAGAAGCGACATACAATGCAGAAATCAGTTTCCTACAAGGTGAATAGCGTAACTGCCAAAAGGGTATTTTCAATTTTAAAACCTTAATTTTTTTCCATTGAAATATTACTTGGTGTTCTATGCTGTAATACTATATAATATTTCATTTGGGATATTTAAATTTATAGTTTAACATATGTAATTGTACCATAAATGCTTTGGACTGGATGAGACATCGTTAGTAAAATCAGCTCATATTTTTTGAGCCCAGTGTCTTTGGAAGCCTAAAGAAGCAGAAACAAACAATATACATAATAGAGTCTGATAACGCTCCAGGACATAACCAAACAGTAGGCAGTGAAAAGCTCAGTAACTGATTTCTGCATCTATTTAGTGTAAAAGGATGTGAAATAGCTGAAGCTGACTTGGTGGCTTAGTAGCTATACTTTAATGTTTAGATACCTTCAGTAAAGTTAGGCTGCTAGAGTTCCTAAGGACAAAGAGAATTTTTTCCCCGTATGTTTTTTAACTTAAAAATTAACAACATCGTATACAACCTTCTGAAGTCCCCTCTTTTTCTTGCCCAAGATACTCATATGTCCTACTGTGACTAAGTTCTTGATTATAATTAATGGCACTGTTGAATAGTCTGGATGGTTAACCCTACATCCCAATATTTTTTTTTTTTTTTTTTTTAAACTCAACCAGATCATTAGCAATGGAGAGGTTGTGTGAGGGAGAAGTCTGTAGTAAGATGGGGGCAATTAATGAGGTTTTAGATCACACTTTCCATATAAACGAACACTTTCTTTTTGTTAACCCATATATGCTTTCATGCCAGGAATATCTTAGGACAATAAATGTCACAGATTAATTCTGTCACATGTGGGAAGGCACTTCTCAAGGTGCATTTCTCAAAACATAAGAGGCTTTCCTGGCGTAGAGTGGAAGTAATCCATGAATTCTTTCTGTTCTATTTTAATGTAACTAGATTTCCAGGAACCTTCTTGGGAGACTTTCTGCTTACTCCCAGGTGAATTTTGCAATCCTGAACTAATACAAGACTTGTTCCAGAGACATGTATTAATATATATAACTCTGTGTTAATATATGTAACTCAGATAATTTCAATAGCATTTATTTATTTTAATTCATTGGCGATCTTAATATATGTGATATTGTTAGGAATGACATGTGAGGCCAGTAAAGCTGAATAGACTGTGTTAATTTTAAAGCACTGACATTTTTTATTACAGGAGTCTGGCATTAATTCATTGGCAAAGATGCTTTACATATTGAAATTCTACACAAATTACATGCAAAATGTAGTCCTTTCATATGTCAATATGCTGCCTATGGCTGTAATTATAGCAATGTGCAGACATCACATTAATAACATGGAGGAAATCTGCAGTACCACAGGATTCTCTTCTATTTGCCATAATTGCTGCGATTAGTAAAAGGACAAAAAATGCCTTTTCTTAGTCCATCAAAACAAGTTATACAGTATTTAAGGAATAAGATTTATATAGCTGCATTTCTCAGTAAGCTGTGAAGTTCAGCAGGGGTCTTGCTAAAATGATGCCTATATCCTCTGCCATTCTGCTGTACAAATAAAATGAAGCCATTTGTCAGGTTGGTAGAGCTCATAGGAATGTCTTTGGCATCTCAGAGTGAGTTCTCTAAAGAGTTTTCCTATTCCTACATAATTTATTCACCGACCCTTTGAAAACCAGTAAATTGCAGAGTGCGGGTATTCCTGGCATTTGTGAATGGGCAACTTGCTTTTGTTCTTGCAGCAGGTGCGGTGTAGGTGGGAGAAACAACAAGATAAGCTGCAGTCTTACTGGTTCACTTAAAATTAAAACAAAATGAAATAAAGAAATAAAAACCTTTAACCAAAGAGGGCTTGCTGCATGTGCTTATCATGTTCTGTATGTGGTTATGCCATTTGGAAATTGCCTTCACTCCTATTCACTAAGAATAGAAGTTATGACATTATTATATGAGTTTTCTAAGTAGTAAAAGATTGCATTTGTGTGAGGAGAAAATTTGATATGCAATTGTCTGAGATCATGAATGCAATCATGAAATGAAAATAAGAGTTTTAAGAAGTTCCCATTTTTTTCACTCTTCTTTTTATCTTATTTCTTCTGTTACTTTTTTTCCTGGGACTTGTACCTACGCCTGTCAGTAATCAGTTACTCTCTTGCAAGTATCCCTCCATGGTAACTGTTGAAACTGATTAAAAATGGTTGATTATCTTTGCAAATTCTTGAGCTCAGATCCTTGCTTGATCATGCCAAGGCCTTTAACTAAATGTAGAATGGAATAAAAAAAATAAGTTTCATTTGCTTATTTAATCAGGAAGTTCGTCATGCCTCTGGTTTTGCTATATACAGTCTGTCGTCATGTTAGAATGGTAAGCTGCTTCAATTTGAGTTACCTCAGTTCTCCAATTCCTCTGAGGACTCTTTCTTCCATGCATATTATCATTCTACAGTAAGCAGAGTCACTGGCTTATGAGCACAGTGCATGAACATTTTTTTCCCCTTTATTAAAAATCACCGAAATACATGCAATCGAATTTGAGCCAAAATGGCAGAGACTTGTAACACATGAGAGAACAATGATAGTGATAGATGCTTTGGGGGTTTTTAAGACATTAAGCTGTACCAGTGATTTTTTTCTGTCTGTGTCTCTCATCAAACTTCTAATAGGCATCTAACGACACAGCTTTGTTGTTATCACTGTCACACTTTATGAGTTGGCACAGCATCAGGATGGGTAGGTAGTAGAGGAATAATGCTACTACAGGAGGGTTTGGAAAAAGGACTTAGCAATCAATGCTAGCAATTACTTCAAAAGTAGTAATTCAAGTGCTGTGTAGACAGAAAAGTTGTTTGATGACAGTGGCATGAGTGAAAGCACAGGTAGTGCTCCAGTGTCAGGGTAAAAGCGGAGGTCGAGGCTTGAGCCACCATGAGTGATTTTGCCACCACTCAGAAACTCATTTACAAGCCAGAGGACATTTGCAACACTTAGTCTTAAAAAGGGAAGTGAATTCTCCTTTGAAATCAGCCATAGTAGCCTGTACCAATTATTATCTGTTGCTTTTTAATACACTGAATGTTTCCTTTTTTTACTATCACTCTGTAATATAAATGTTAATGTAAGATATAGCCAGTATTATTATGTAAATCTTCTCTCAGCAGCTTTCAATAGTTATAAATCATCAAATGTGTTTTTAAATGTTAGCTTCTCTCAGTATATTGAAACAATTCACCCTCTGTACACTTTAATTGGATTGAATGAATTCTTAGGTTCAGTTTGTAATTGCACACAAAACACCAAATTACATACAGATAAACCTATTCTGTGTTTGTTTGGAGATTGAGCAATCCCTGGAATTAAATGCTGGAAGCTATTCCCTCATTATCTGAGGAATTATTTTTATTAGTGGAACAAATCTGGACATAGTTAACTTTGTTTCACAGACCAAATTACAAAAAAGCTAGAGGAGATGCATATTATCATGTGTTTCTGCTTTTCAGTCACTCATATAAAAATAAATTTTTGAGATGAAAATTTCTGTAATTCTTGTTTGCATAAAGTTTCATATTTGGCCATGTTAGTTTAATAAATAACTTTTGTAATTTATGAAGTAAAATAAAAGATAATTTGATATAAATTGGGGGGGGGGGGGCTTGTACTGAAGTATCTAGTAGTAGGACTGACTTTTAAAATGCCAGCCTTGATCACACAAGAGTTTGTACATACTTCCATGTACTTGCATTTTGTATTTTTGAGAATATTTGTTTATATTTTGCATTTCCCTCAAGCTAGTGTTGTCAGTTTAATTTTTTTTTATAGTCAGTATCAGTTGCCAGTTCTCAGCCTCAAGGCTGTTGCCTTTGAGCTCTCAACCTTACATGCTCACAACGTTACATGCATTTTAGAACCCAGGATTTTTTGTCAATCTAGCTTTAAAGAGAATTATGATGTTTCCATTACTACAGGCTTACTGCTTCACAGGATTTGTTGAGCCAGCTGAGATGCTAATTCTTCATTACCGCATGGAAGGTTTGGAAGGTGGGAGAATGATATGACTGGTGTACCTGTTGCTCTGGAAATCTGTCAGTCATGACAGTTTTCACTAACTTCCAGTACAATAATATTGTAGTGGCATGGTGATGTAAATGGCAACTTTGTAACAGCATCCCTCTGGAAAATCTGAGTGGGAAGAAGAAATTTTTTTTCACTGCAGTCTGAGCTATCACAGCTTTTTTAATTGGTGCAAATGTGGCACAGAGTAAGTGGGGATGAAAGAGCCTGTTCTCTATGGACAGTGTTTCCCAAATAAAAATAACATTTTTCTATGGAGGTGCTCGAAAATATTTCTATTTCTATTCTGTTCACATATTTGCAAAAAGAAGTAATGCTTTGATGAAAAAAAGAAATTCAGGTTTGTTGTAAAATTGGTCAGATAATGTAATGTAGAGAACAGTTAGAGTGCTTGCATGTATTATTCATTGTAATGAAATACATTCTTCAATAGATTTTATACATCTTACACTGCTAAAATAGAGACTGTTTACATAAAATGATAACTACTAAAATATGTGAAATACATTCAACAACGTGATGCTTAGAACTTGCCAAGAAGAACATGTACTAATTCCTATCCACCTCCATTGTTACCTTAAGAGCAGCCCTCTCCATAGCAACTGAAAACTTTTCAAGGCAGCAATAAACTAATCCTCTCCAGCTTCCAGAGCACCATCAAGGAATTTTAAAAACATTGGACTTCCAGCAGCTAAATACTTCTGAGGATTCAGAAGGCCACAAAGCTAGATACACAAGCATTCTTTTTCCCTTCAGAAGGTAAGAAAATAATGTTTAGAAATAAGTGCATCGTCATTAACAATGATACAGATTCCTAATTGCTAACAGTAAAATATATCTAAACACCAAAAGACTTCCTAACATCTAAAACCATACTAACATTTATCTGAGTGAATGCCAATTTGAATTAAGCAGTTCTTTTTTCATTTTAAATGCTTTGTTAGCAGAGTTTCCTTTAAAATAGGACACACACATATCATATTGCAGTTAAAAGAAGGTGAACTTATGTGTGGCTGTTTAACACATGTGCATTATCATCTGAAAATGTATGTCACTGCCAGCATCTGCCCATCAGTAAAATGAAAACCTCTTTGTGGAAAACAGAAGTGAAACTCTTTTATGTTTCTTTCACTTTGATATTGACATATATTATTGTTAAAGCAGAGGTGATGGTATATTAGGAAGGATAGTGACAAGACAGATTTACAGTACAAAATGTCTTTTGCATCTCGAGTTAACAAGTAAAACTTGTTGCTTCTGATGCGTTTGTCTTGTTTATTCACAGAGTTCTATGAATGAAATTACGACCTCAGTTTTGTAACTCTTTCGTCTGATCATGAAATGTCTCTAATTTTTAAGTAAATCCTGTTCATTCTTGTTTTGTGTTGTATAGCTGGAGTTTGGTAATGTTGGTAAAGTGTTTTGAAAATAACACCTGCTCTATATCATTGCTGTGTAACACAATTACTGCACATTCATATAAAAATTGGAATAGTAATCTTTATTTACAGCTATTTTTGCTACTAAAAACCTGTTTCACAATGGAATAAAAGTGAAAGCTATGGTATTTTCCTGTTCTTACTGAAGAGGATTATTAGTGAATACAATAACATAAAACTGAAATGAAAACCATACACTTTACTTTTATGAGGAGGGAAGGGCACTTTGAGTCAATCTCTTGTTGGTAATTCTACAGAAGTTTTAAGGCCATGGTTGTCTTAGTTTCCTGCTGTTCTGGGCTGTAAAGCCCTTACAGGCTCCCTGTTGTTCAAAAACAGCTTGTCACTGCAAATCAGCTTAGCCAACCAATTAATAAATCCTTTCAAACATATTGCATTCACACTAATTAAGGGGTTGGGGTTTTTTTCCCCTTTACCATTCAGATTCCTCAGGTTTCAAGTTTAAGCTGTGAAGTGCAAACAACAATTCAACATTCAGTGCAGATCACGCACTGCAGGAAGAGGAGATGTGTTTTCTGACCAAGCATCCAGCTTTTGGGGTGGTATGTTCTGCTTTCATATTCAGCGTGCTCATTGCTGAAGGACAGCCTGGGGAAGAGCATGGGCAGGATGGCAGCTATGCTCCCAGCCGAGGCTATCTGATGGAAGTTTTACGCGTTCTTTCAGCTGACAACACTGAGCTCCACATGAACCACTCCCGAGAACTGGTGAAAATGTTACTGGAGAGAGCTGAGTGCCCACAGCGGATTTATGGCATGCAAGAGGATTGTAATCTGGTTAGTGCTTCAATTAATGAGGGATATCTTTACAGGATTGTCAGTGAGTTTTAAAATTATTTATTAGAGTGATACTCTCCTGAATACAAAACCTAAACATGTAAAGGGCTTGTTGTTGCATCAAAAAATTGTCCCTGCTTTAGTTGTTTCATTCTGAATTATTAATATTTCTTGTTTAAGCTCATGAAGAGATATTCAAAACATGACAGGCATTCCTGAAAAATGCCATGCTTCAGTCATATTAACAGTAATAATTTTTCTTTGAAAGTTGTCAAGTGTTTATTTTCCAATGAAGATTTTTCTGCTTTACCCTGATCTAACTATAAAAGCATGAGCCTGAATTTGGATCACAGAGGATTTCCACTGTGGCAAGACATAGGTAAAACTTAGGACCAGTTCTGCCACTTTTTTTTTCGTTATGGATTTTAGTTCATAAAAATAAAACCCAGACAGGATTGTCTCAGATTTATGTGCTGCTTCACTGCTTCAAGTTTTAGGGGAGGGTTTTGGTAACCAGTTCAGGTCAAGGAAAATCAAAGGCAGAACAATGAATCCACAAATCCAAACTGAAACTGGAAATAGTCCAGGGTACAGTGTCACAGAAGGTTTGTTTGTCTAGTTGAGTTGAGAATATTTTCAGAACTGATTCCTGATTTGACAAAGAAAGCAACTGTAAGGTCATAGGTTTTGGTAGGGCAGAGGCAGTGATAAGTGAGCAACTTAGCTGAAGGGGACTACAAAGGGCTTGGTCATTCTTGGCTTTGATTAACGTTACTCTAGCTCTGGCATTGTTCAGTGACCTACATGCAGCAGAGTGTCACTTTATATCAGAATTATGAGGATGGTCATAAAGGTGCACACTTTCACAGTATACTATGCTTGGCAATCTGCCAGGCCAATGAGGTCTTTTTCTCCTGTGCATTAGACAACTACTCACTTAATTGGCCCCTTCTGCAAACGCTCCCATTTTTCATATAAGCTCCAGTGTGAAATCTCATACATAAATAATGTAGGGGCCTGTTATTTCCTAAATGGGTAATTTTTATGAAGGAGATTGTGTAGTTTTTCTCTTTACACTTATAGGCAATGGTACCAGATATGGACCCAGATCAAAAGCTGAGAATGTATTAAACAGTAATAGGTATAGAGTCCTCCTAAACTTCACAAAACAGGGGTCTAGGCCTTCTTGTTCTCCCTCTTTGTTTTGCTTCTCTGGATTGCTGTATTTTTTCTTGTATCTGTGGAGAGCATGCCCACTGTGTCCTTGGATGGAAGAAATCTAAGTGAAACTTAGCTGGGGCTTACTTTGGTTAGGACTTCCACTCTGTTTAGGCTTCATCTTGGAAATTTCCTGTGGGAAGAATTTGAGCATTTTCACTATTTTCAGTACTTCTCAGTGTTGGCTGTGTCAGTAACGGCGCACACATCCTGCGCTGCCAGTGCCACATGAACACCGTTGTCTATAGAAAATCCATGAGAGAGAGACAGCATCTTTAGTCACATGCAGCCTGCAGCCCACAGCCCACTGTGCTGAAATCTTCCAAGATGATTTAACAAGGTTTGTTAAACCTAAAGATAGCAAAAACTGTGCAAGAAGCAGTATCTTTCAAGGTCAAAATTTGAAACAGAATGCCCCACTTTAGCTTGGCATTTTCTTTCCCATACTTGTAGGGAATAACTAATTGATTTCAGACTCAGCTTTCCCTTCTAAATCCAGGATTCCAGCCACAGAATCACAGAACAGCCCAGGTTGGAAGGGACATGGAAAGATCATGTAGTCCAACCTTTCACACAACTTACTTTTCAGATATTTTTTTTTTCTTTTTTAATAATGTCTTCAATGGGTATTTAAAAGCAGTGAAGTTTAACTCTTTTTTAGACACTTTTTTGTTTTGTTGTTACATATTGGCCCCAAGACTCTTTGGGCAGGGGCTGGCAGCTATTGAATGGCATCTGACACTGCTTTATCGCCTAAGCACATAAAAGTAATATATTTCTTGCAGTGGTAAGGTAATTTTTTCTAACTTCTGGCCTCTTAAACAAAAGAAACACAGTGTTCAGTGCCCAGGTTCAAAGTTGGCCTCTTTTTCATAGCAAATACATGTTTCTAAACCAAGGCCATGCAGACGGTTATGCCTGTAAAATATTAGTAATAGCAAAATAACCAGTGATGAACCAATTTATATTCTGTTGATACCTCTTCAGTGGTCACTCTCTACGGGTTACCCATATACTATGGAGTAGCTGCATCTTTTACAACACATCTGCTTCCTTCCAATTTCCTGTTCAGTCATCTTCCTTGCAAGAGCAAACGATAGCCTCGCTGATTACGATTTATCCTCACTGGGTTTTGAAAAGGTATAGAAGACCTTGAAAATCTTCCACTACATGCAGTATGTTTATTGTATTACTATTGAGTGTTTGAAAAGGTTGGCTGACTAACTTGAGGTCTTTGGGGACAGAAAACAGAATAGGTATATTCCTCCTAGCCCAAACACTAATGCTCAGAGACATGCATTTGAAAAAGAATTATAGATCTTGATAAACAATGTAGGCAGGGCACAGTGGATCATACTGTAATCTAGTTTATTTACAGTTATAAATACCTAATTTGGCAATTACCATCCACAGTTCTCTTTTTTTTAGACAGTATTTGTGAGAATTTTTCTTAGAATTATTTCTATTAAAAAGCAGCAGCTCTCTCAATTCCTCCAAGGAACATTGGCTTCTGAACATGACAAAGTGTATTTGATTCTACTCAGCTTCTGTGTAGGAAAATGAATGAACATACAAGGTGAGGCACACCAACCAACATATCATGCTTGTAGCCACAAACAATTTAGTCTGACAAACTAGGTTCTGTCTGGATTCTTGAATTTATTAGAGTGCAGTTTTGATCCTCCCATAGTACATTCATGTCTGGTAGTTTCCTCTCTGAAATGTACAGTCTGGCTGCTCTACCATAATAGTTGAGATTAGGTGACACGGCTATAACATGCTTGGAAAAGAGCCAGTTGGAAAAAACCAGCTGCACGATGAATGACAACAGTTACAGGATCTCTTCAAGAAAGATTCTTTATTCTGGAATTCAGTATCTTGTTTCCCATAGCCTGACATAGAGCTCCATTAGTCTTCTGGTCTAATTTTAAAGACTGACTTTTGCTTGAGCTGGCAAAAGTTTCTGGAAAGTGTCTTTGTATCAAGAAAAATTGAGGGTTTTATATATATATATGCATCAGAAAAATCTGCACTCAGATAGAATGCCTGCACATGGTGAATATATGATTACAGTCCCTCTTGAAATGCATTCAGAGGACTAAATGGTGTTGAGACCTTGTGCTGGCTCTATGCACTGGGCTGAATTTTTCCATTTTACAGAATTAATTGAGAAAAAATAAAAATAGCTGTGTGATTGCAAGGTCAATTAAGTCTCTTAACAGTGCATTAAATATGATATAACTTCTGTTTACATACCCTGAATTAACTTCAGTCCGAATACAGTCTTTGTCTTGTAGTATAAACGCATATAGAATGCATGGGTGAAAATATGAATAGCCCTAGCCCTTATCTAATGTATTTATAACCAGAAATACAATCTGTTGAAGCCAGTGGAAGACTTTCAATTCTCTACAATGACTGATCAGAGTTAGTCCTGTTTTGTAGTAAATCTTAAATCCCTTGAATACTTGACATTTCTTATAAACCAGAAGGGGCTCTGGAAAAAAACACGATGTGATCTTGCAGCCATAGAACTGCAATGAATTAACTGCATCCTACTCCTGCCATTCTATCAGCCTGCATCTGTGTAGGCATGGGTTTGATCCCTTAAGTACAAGAGTTGAATTCTGTTCTCCTCTCTAATTGTATTTGCAGATGACTGGCAATGTGTTACTTGAGTTGAATTTCCACTTATTTTTATGTTTTCACAGTGCCTTGAACCAGAGGCTTTGTTACTAATAGCTGGTGGAGATTTAGAAGACCATCTCAGCGAAGAAGTATTTGAGAGAATTTCTCTTATTCTTCTCTACTACATTCTTCACCATAGCAATGTGTGTTCTTCAGAACTCAGCTTGAATAATAAGGATTATAAATTTTACCTACAGAGTATGCTCAGTTTAAGACATGATGAAGACTGTTATTATTTTTCACGGAATGAAACTGAAGATATTTTGGCAGCAGTAAGACAACATTTTAAAACTTCTGAAACCCAGGTAAAGAAAACATAAGTAAAAATAACTTCATATTTGTTAGTGATATAATGCCTTTAAGCTAGTTCAGACATTGTGTCAGTATCATGGTCCCCCAAAAACCTGGTAAATAAAAGTGTGAGAGCACAGGCTGAACATTGGTCTTTTGTTGTATGTTCTGTTTAATACTAGCCTTCTTGACTTGCTTTTGGCATGTGCTACCTAGCCCACTGGGACATAGTTGGGGAGATAGTGCATATTGAGGACTATTCCTAATAGGTAATTTAGGTGCAGTTGTTCTGCTTAGGGCAGATGGAAAAGAGCATAGCTGTGTGGATGCAAGGTCTTGCGCTTGGCTTCAAGGATAGAAAATACTTTCTCATCTCTTGTATTTATTAGTGTAGATACACTAGCAGTGATTGTATTTAAATGGTATAAAGCAGAACAGCTCCAAAACTGATCTGGCTGTATAGCAGAAATGATGAATCATTTGGCTGTGATGAAATCCTTGCCAGGCCCTGCACTTCCATGTCCATCCAAAGCAGGGTGGAATAAGGAATCTGTCCAAAGATATGATGGTTTCCTTCAGCTGGGACACATACATTTGTGATTAATTATCTACCAGCATGAGTATGCCTTGTAGAAAGACTGATACAGATAAGCTTAAATTTAAAGTTAAAAAAAAAAAAGCATAGTGAGTATATGCAGCTGAAGACATCCTTTTTAAGTCAGGAAATATGCAGTGAGTTTTCTCACCACCATTTATTATTTGTTATCTCAAGTAGGGTCTATAAAATAATAGAATAATATTCTAGAGTTCACAATCTAAAGAAAAACTTTTTCCTTGTAATGGACAATAAAATAAGTTTTTGCCAGATTTGATAACTCCTAAAGTACAGGTTGACCTCCTGTGAAAGCCCCTTAGAACTGTTTGTAATATACAGTTAAATTTGGTTTATTGCAAAGTTTGAATTTGCCCTTGTCTTTTTCATTTAATTAGATTTTAATTTACACCATACTGTAGTAGAGTTTCCTACGCAGACAGAAGATGGCTAGGAGTCCTGGCTGTGCAGCAGGATGTTGAGGGCCTCCAGTTCCTCTTTCTGTGTTCTTTGTGTAATCATTTCCCATCATAAATTATTCATTGACCAGTACTTTTGGTTCTGAGTCTTGGTGAACGTGCCGATTTCCAAGAACTCCAATGGTATCTGGGCAACTGTAAAGAGGCATCAGTGGGTATTTGGCATGTCAAGATAGAATAACAATCCATAAAGTGGTTTACTGTGTGGTCTGTTTGTTTATGCTGGCAGTATAATCAGTTGTCAAGCCTCTTCAGTAACTGAGACTTCACTGCTCACTGACAAGAGGGAAAAGAGGGATTTTTTTAATGAAAGATACTCAGAACATTATAGACTATCTAATGCTTAGAATCACAACACTTGAGTTATGGAAAATGGCTGATGATACAGGGTAGTAATAGAAGAAAAGCATTTTTAGTGGCTCTTTATATGTTTTGGTTTCACAGAAAATATCCTCTCAGTCATAATTATTTATATTCAAATAATGTATTATTTGAAATGAGGGATGAAATTTTGGGTTGTGGAAATTTAAATGCATAATGGATGGACAGGAAAAGAAATGCCAGCCTCCTCTCTGCAGTGTTTAAGGGATATATAGAAAGATGAGTATGTATAAAATAAATTATTACTGTACTGGCCTATCTAGTTGACTTTTCAATTTAGTTAATATGGGTTACAGACAAATGAACTTAAGTAATTTTCGCCAAATTTTTTTGTTTCTTTCAAACCCCAACTGTTTGCAGTGAAAAAAACCAAGAAAGGCAGAAATGGAAGAAAACGGGGATAAGTTTCCAGGTAACTGAGAGAGCTGTACCCTGCTCCCTCACTTCAGACCTGCACACATCCACACACATGGGTGCACACGACTGCCTGCTGCTCCTGTTTGGTCACCCAGCAGGGAAGTCACCCTTTATCTGCAGAATTATATCTTTCCATATTGTCCCCCGGTAACTGCCCCATAACAAATTTTGGATTTCATTTAATAGATAGGGAACTAAAAACATTAAGAGAATTCTTTCTGAAGTTTGAGATAAAGAGTTAAAGTCTGTATTATTTGAGTCAATTTCTTGTGCCTTAACAAAAATTCCTCCCTTTTCTGCCACTTTCTGGAAGTAGATGTAGATGCAATTGAGGAGGACACAGGAATAATAGAAACAGCATGAAAATAACACCAAGGAAAAATAACCTGAATGAAGGACTGTATTTCTTCACTGTCAGACACTGAGTAAAATTTTGGGCTTTTTTATTCTATGCCTGCTCTCCTGGAAATGTCTGCTGTTTTGCATTTGCTGCCCTGCTTTCAATTAGAGCTTTAATCTTAGTATTTTTTCTACTCTGGCTGTCTGGGGAAGTGTTATCTCCAGTTTCTCCTCCTGTCACTCTGATTATTTAAATGTAGGTGACCAGGGTTGTCTTCCTGCTGTTTTCTCCTGATTTCAGTGTGTCGATGTGAGTATTCTGGAGAAAAATGCTGATATAATGGACAGAGATGGTGCTGATGAAAACACTCTTCCACGCCTGGCTGCTTTAATCATTACTCTGGCTCTTCAAGGAGTCTGTATGGGGAAAGCAAGTTTGCCCTCCCCCGAATTCTTTATAAAATATATTTTCAGTTCTCTAAACAGTACCACTGAGCTCCAAGTGACAGGTAAGCTATTTATTCATCTCTAGTTAACTTTTGCAACACACATTTGATGTAAACTATCTTTAAATGCCTGGAGGTCTTACTGTACTTCATTTTAGAGCTGTTAAGTAGTCTCTTCTAAATTTAAAAACAAGGTTGGAAAATAAACTTATTTTGCTAATTCTCTGAGAGGTATAAAACAAATTGTTACTGAGATTGTTAAATGTGTGCCTTCACATTAATTTATTACTTAATTACTACCCAAAAGAGCTCTGAGACTGGCAATCTAGCTGTGAGGGTACAGTTCACTGGGGCCTTATTTACATTGTTTCTTTATGCAGATCTTTATACACTGCAAGACTCATTTAGGGGTAGATGGATAATTCATATGTGGTAGCCAGGCTAGGCGCTTCAGTCAGTCAGTGTAGATGTACCCCCAGCAGAGATGAAATAGATACGGGCCACTCTGTTTTGACCAAATGCTCTCTGATACCTGACTGCTGTACCTGAAAACATCATTGTGGTTCATGCTTCCTTACCCACCTTCTGATCTTAGTACCCAGTCAGTGAATCTGGAATATGCAAAGTTCATTTTCTTTAGGAGCTCTGTTGCTAGATATATCAGAAATGCTACTTAACCATAAAAAAATACAAGTATAGGAGGGTTCTGAGTGGTCCAAAAATTGGAAAAAAAAATTAGAAAACACAAGTGTTGAGCTCTCAGCAGCTGCTATTATGTTCTGTAAAGGCCTCTGCATGCGTAGCAATTTAAGAAGCAAAACTATCAACTCAGGGGCCTACTATAGATTTAGAAAGTTATTATAAGACATCTACTTTTCCCTGTTTGTGGTAACTGCGAATAGCAACACTTTACAAGCTTTTCAAAGCACTTTTTAAAAGTTACATTAAGTATGGGTTAAAACAGCTTAAAAAGTTGAATTAGGCACAGGTAAAAACTTTTTTACCACTCTTAGGTTACACAGAAGTACATTGAATCACAGAAGTGAATAATTAGAAAAAGAACAAATTCCTCAGCCCTAAACTTGGACTCCTAGATTGTTCTTGCATAAACTGGTTTTGCAACAAACCCCTTCCTTTAAATTTGCCAAGCCAGATCTTCTAAAATAATAGACTCACAAGAATGGATGGAGCCATCTGGGCACAGTGCTACTAAATAGCTATATATGGTGAAATCCAGGCATCAGTGAAGACAATAGCAAGACTTTATGGTTGGTGGAGTTAGGGTGTCATTGAGAGAAACAAAAAAATATTCTTAATCAGTTTGTTACAATGTAAGTATAATTTAAGCTGAAGATAATTAAATTGTCCCTTTAAATTTATTTAAATACTTAATAGTAACTGCAGGAAAGAGCAAGGAACTGGCAGCATGGAAAAAAAGAGTTGACTACATTTAGAAAACAAATCTAGATTCAGATCTGTTTGCTCAAGAAAAAGAAAATAGACAAACAACTTATCACAAGCCTTTTTATAAGATTTACCATTAAGATTATTCCATTTGCTTTTTCTGAATAACACCATTAAAAAATAAAGCATTATCTCATGGAAACATTCTTAATCTCATTGATCTAAATGCCTTTGAAATTTATTTGTGGACTGCTTTTGTTTCAAATGGACAAACTCAGGTTTACAGAAACTATCACTATGGCTTCATCTTGAAAATGCAGGGGTGAAGGAAGGTGATAAGTAAGATAGGATAGAGCATGCCTCCTCATACAACCAAGCATTGACTTCATCAGCAGGCACACCCACTGCACTCAAGCTGAGTCGTGGGATACATCCCCGCATTGTCTCAGGTTTGGATCAGGGCTCCCTCCCTCCGACCTCAGTGCTGTAAACAGGCATGCTTCCAGATTCACCAAAGGAGAGAGAAAATCTGCTGCCCCGTGTTCCACTTCTGGAGTGCGAAGGGCAGCACAGCATCCTGAGGATTGCTTTCAGGACACCCGATAAAGGATCTGTCTTTCTGGTCTTTCTGGACTACCCTGGCCATGGCGTCTTAGCATGGTGTTACATTTACACAGGAAAATTTGAAGAACAGTGAAGCGATTTAGCAGTAGTTTGTAGATATCTTTGGTGGACTTCGATGATTAAATGTGAGATAAATTGCCTTTCAGTCACATCTGTTTTCCTCTGAGATAGTCACAGGCAAAACATCTGAGTGTGGTACTGTAAAGAAGGAAAGGTTGAGTACATAGATGTCTTGAACTTCTAAAGCTATTAAGCGGAAATTCCCTACAGTACCAAACTGAGGAGAGAAAAAAGTATTAAAATGAGGTTGAATTAATGGTAAAACTAATTTTAACAATTACTTTTGGTTATATCTTTTTAAGTGTGTATTTTCCCATGGTAACATACCTGTTTTCTAATGAATTACTAGAACTAGAACAACTACTAAATGTGCTTGCAGCCAAAAAGACCTGCACTGTAAATGGACAATTCCACAGTCACAAAAGAAGACGTTATAGTATGGCAATCAGAGATATTGGAACCAGAAATATTCCAGTCAAAGGAAACCATACAAAAGGAGACTATCTGAAAGGTTATTTCGAAGATCGTGAAAGGAGCACAGATTGGGACCAGGTTAATTTATTTTATGTTATTATAGTATTGGTCACAGAATTTCAGTAATAAAAGTTCAAATTGGTTTGCAAACACTACATGATTTCTGAGGTAAAATTTATTAGTTTCAAAAAGTCATGTAGATACTGATAAAAATATATTTTTATACAGTTATGTTTGTTTAAATATTAATTGCAGGAAAAACTTGATGGATGTTAAATGTGTGATCAAAGTAGCTGGGAGGGGCTAACAGAATGGCTAGTGTTCCGTGGAATCAGGTGTTTCTTCAAGATACAGAAGACTGTAGTGCCATGGCTTCAATGCTTTCACACATTTATTAGAGATTTCTTGTGCTCTTATGTTGCAGAGCTTCTAGGTCCCCTTAAGTGATCTTGTAGACAGAATGATTGTTCTGTACTAAGGAAAAAAAGTAAAATAAGGTTTCCGTGTAAGTTGTTTTTAAAAGGCTTCTGTAAACTGAAGATTGGGCATTTCCAAATGCTTTTAATAGCTGTCTATGGAGTCCAGAAGCCTCCTTTAGAAAGTATAGAGTCTGTAGGACAGAACTTTAGCTACTACCCAGTATCCTCTTTGAGGGCTTTGAAGGATAGTGGCTCATTGCAGGTGATTTTATCCTTATTCTAAATATTTGAAAATAAATAAATTTTGATTATCGCAATGATTAAGATGGTAACTGACTTCCATCCTTTAGACTGGAAGACATACCTTAGACAAAAAAGGAAACTTCAAAGTATATACCTTGTATATAATTTGATGCATACATTTGAAATATATACTTCAAAGAATATGTTTATATTGTTGTCTGTTCTTTACAATTTAAGTTAACTCAAAGACAATGTTTCTTCTCCATTTAGGAGAATAAGTGACGTGCAATTGACTTTTTCTGTGTGGTCATTTTATGATGTGGAACTGAGACAAACAGCGTCTGGTTAAATGTCATTCTGATAGATATATATCTGTCTGTTTAATTTTATTGCATTTGGAATACAGACTCTGTCAATATGTTTATTCTTTTCCAGCTGACCACAAGAGACTCATGCTGATCAGCATGATGAGGCATTTAATGGGATCTCAAAATAATTTTAAATGAAGGTCATTTTAAATGTGTTTCATATTAATTTTAAATTATGAAGGACAGAAATCAGTAGTGATAACTATCTCTACAAGAAGTAAAATTGTTCTCCAGCAATAGAAGAATTTATAATTGAACTTCTGATACTGACTTTAACTCAAAAGATAAGTGTGCAGGGGAATTATCTGAGGCTTGGAAGTCAAACTGAGAGCCAAATATTCTGTATAGATGAAAAAAAATCACAAAGATAGATACATCTGGAGAGAAGAGAATTTCCCTTCTGTATTAATTCCTAGGTTCTCAGTTTTATTCCATTCCTCTACTTTCTAGCTATGTCTATTTTCTTTGACATATCATTCCATTAGAAGGCTTTGTGTTTCAGTGTTGTGTTGATAATTTTGTCTCCTGCTTTCTGCACAAACCTATGATAGCTATTGTGCTCCATTGGTAACAGATGCTGCTACATATGAGGTATTGACTCATTTATGGCTTTTGTTTGCTAACTACATTAAGATCTGTAATTTTATTTTTAGATAGGAGTTATATTTTGAAACATTATCACAGAGAAAAGGTCACTGCTTTCTTTTTAAGTCATCATTGTCTCTACCGATTTAAAAAATGCATATAAAACAAGTAGCAGATGATCTAATAAGAGCAATAATATTAAGTTCCATTAAACTATCTCACAATATTGTATGTATTAATTTATTATTCCTCATTAAAGAAACATGGATTTTGGAAACAAAATCATCCATCCATCCATCTATCCATCCATCCAGTTTTTCATATGAGAATATGCAAATTCTATTCACTTGATTCTTCAATATCATCCTCCAGGAGTACACATATAGTTGCTTTACTAATGGAGACTTAGTGCTCTGCCTCTGTATGTTAAAAAGCTTAAAAGGCTAGGTCTTGCAACTGGAAAAGATGCAAGTCCCCATGCCTCAAGTCTTACAAGAACTTTTTACTAAATAAGCATTAAGAACTACTTTTTTATGTGTGGGTGGACAGTTTATTTTCCAGATGAGATCTTGCTTTTTCATTTAAAATTCCTGATTACAAAATCACATTGAAATTTAGGTTCACAGTAATCCCAGACCTCGTCTTGTCTATCTTACTTCTCAAAACAGGCCAATGTCAAAGTCAGATCAAGTTTCACATGGCTGCGTCCAGTTGAATTCTGAATGTCTCCAAAGATGGAGATTCCATAGTCTTTCTGGGAAACCTGTACCAGTGCTTTATTGCCCTCATTTTAATGGTTTGGGTGGGTTTTGGGGTTTTTTTTGTTTTTTTTTTTGTTATAGCAAATTGCAATTTTCCCTCCTGCAATTAATACTTATTGACTCTCTTCCTTTTGCTGTACACCTCTGAGAAGACTC
Organism: Aviceda cuculoides; assembly: GCA_035590195.1. NCBI lineage: Eukaryota > Metazoa > Chordata > Aves > Accipitriformes > Accipitridae > Aviceda > Aviceda cuculoides. The sequence goes on from JAVJGG010000073.1 coordinate 23,460,768, forward strand.
TGGCTCTATTTTCCCTATAGCCCCCATCAGATAGTTGAAGATTTAAGATACCTCCCAACCATTCTCTTCTCCAAACTAAACAAACTCAGATCCCTCAACCTCTCTCTGCACATCATGTCCTGCAGTTCCCTAGCCATCTTGGTGGCCCTCCATTGGACTTCCCCCAATTTGCCAATGTCTTTCTTGTACTGCTGGTTATTAAACTGGACATAGTCCAGATGTGGACTCATATGTCCTGAGTAGAGTCCGATCATCTTTTTCCACTACCTGTTGGCTATGCTCTTGCTAATGCAGCCCAGTATGCAGTTAGCCTTCAGTGCCACAAGGGCACACTGGTGACTCATGTTCAAGTTGTCTGTGAGGACCCCAAGGGCTTTTTCTTTAAAGCTACCTTCCAGTCAGTTTTTCCTAGCCTTTATTGATGCATGGGGTTATTCTGTTTGAAGTGCAATAAATTTGTCTTCGCTGATCTTCATGAAGGTTCTGTCAGCCCATTTCTTTGGCTTGTCGATATCCCTCTAAATAGCAGCCATGGCCATCAGCGTATTGACTACTTGTTCCAGTTGGATTTCATCTGTGAATGTGATATGGTGCACTCTGTTCTGTCACTCAGGTCATTGGTGAAGGCATGAAATAATATAAGTCCCTGTACTGACCAGTGAGGCATGGTGCTCATAACCAGCCACAAGCTAGACTTCCATCTTGATACCACTTGACGTTCCCTACTTCTAGAGTCAAAACCACTGCCTAGAACAGGCAAACTGAAGGTCTTCTCCAATATGGTAGCTCCTGAATTGTCTTCATGCTCTCCTTCTGCTTGGAGGCAGAACAGAATAGATCCAGGTGGCAAGATCACCTGTTATCCTGAAGACTTGAATGTGGTATTTAGAATGAATCAGTGCTCAATTCATTCAGTTCCTTAGTGAGCTACAAGGCATATTTTACTTTACTAATGGATGAATGAAGGCAGGAAGGTATGGATTTTAATTGGTTTATTTAAAAGTAATGATTATTAGAACATTTTTATTTAAATAGTAATTTTTTTCAAAAGAAACCTAAGCTTCAGTGATTAGAAAAAGAATCCCTTGATTCTCAGATGCAGACTTCATTTAAATGAAAGAAACAAATATTTATTTTTTAATTGAATCACAACCAATCAGATGAGATTAAGAAATGAAGATTATTCCTTTAAGTAAAATAGCATATTTGATCTGGACTTCTTCTTTTTAGAAGTTTTTGCAGAAATTGCCACTAGAACTGTTCTAATGCTAACTGCTCACTAGAAGTTTATCCTGGAGATGAAAAACCAATTCTTCATTAAAATTTTTCAAAATATACAAGTTCCCAAGAAAAGTTCTTTTTTTTGACAAAGAGGCATTTCTAACAAGAACAAAAAATAGTTGAAACTCTTAAGTAGCTCTAATAATACAATTATTAAGTAATCTTTAGACCAAATTTAGACTACATAACATCTAGTTTGCTGACTTTAAAGTGACATGCCATTGTTAAAAGAATTAAAAAAAAAACAATTTAGTTCCATATCTTAGTAAAGATGCAGCACAAGGACAAATTTCAGTACTGCCTTGATACAGGCAGTATCTTACATTAATAGCAATATTATTGCTGTTAATGCAGTCTTATATTAATAGCTAAGAATTTGATTTGTGTTAGCATTAAAATATTTTTTGTTAGCACATATGACAATAAAATGTTTAGAGATATTATTGTGTCAGAGATATTATTGTGGCTTCAATAGAAATTGTGCTACTTCATCCCAAAGATTCTGATCTTTCTGAAATATATAGTAGTATCAAGTTTTAACTGGAAAACCAAAAAAGAATTAGAAATAATTGAAGTGATTAAAGTAATTTAACCAGAAAAGAGTGTATGGAAAACAGTTTTTTTCTAGGGTGTATAACCCTGTGTTCTTCTAAGATTCCATATTTAACCTTGGCATTAAATGCAGGTATATGCAACATATTCAGTAACTGTATATACTCTTCTACATAGGTTTGTTTCTCTGCCAATGAACTTGTGAAGATATTTTTAAAAAACAGTTCTTCCTCCATTTCTAAGGACCACTTCAAGCAAATCAGTCCAGCTATCATTCAGCAACTATTAAGTTGTTCATGTCAGCTTCCTAACTCCAAGCAGACAAAGCTTCCACCAACAACTTTGGAAAGTGAGTTATGTTGTTATCAGTGAAGTATTGTGAAAATTCAGATAAAGGGGTGCAGGGGCTTAGCTTCTGAAGACATTTCATTCATTAATATATTTAAACCAAAACATGATGAGATTTATGCACTCTGTAATTTATGCACTCTATAATTTCATAGCATACATGTCGGATAATGGTACTGTATTGAGAAGTGAGGAGTTTCAATGGTTTCAATTTTATATTAGAATTCTATTTCAATGTGTAAGTTTTTAAGCTTTTTCTTCATTTCTTAGAGGGCTGCTTGATGTAGGCAGCAGATGAGCCATGACAGGTCCTTATCAGTGGATTGCTGGGCAGTAATGACCAATTTTGTGAAATTTTCATCAGGTTTATACAGGAATCATTTCATTGCTCTTACATATAGCCTCAAGGTTATGTTAGTTGGCATTTTATACCATGATGTGGAAAATGCTTGACATAACTAAGTTCTGTGCTAGTTTTAAAATTGTTTCTAGTTTTTCATGTGATATTTTACAGCAGAGAAGCTTTGGGGATACTACTGTGGGAAGAAAAACAACCAGAAAACCAGTCACATGGGCAGCAGGACTTGTGTGACAGAGCTGGAAATAGAACTGAGAATATAATCAGATTGTTCCCAGTTGCAGTTGTAGCCCTCACATGCCACTGCTTCCAGGGATTTCTGCCCTGTCTGTTCTGCTGATTCAACTTCTCCTGTAACCAATCCCTAGTCCACGCACTTGAAAAAAACACCTGAATCTGGCCTGACCTAAGGCCTTCTTAATCAGCACTTAACTTGACACTGGTGAGGCCACACCTCGAGCACTGTGTCCAGTTTTGGGCCCCTCACTGCAGGAAAGACATTGAGGTGCTGGAGCGTGTCCAGAGAAGGGCAACCAAGTTGGTGAG
>JAVJGG010000073.1:23463865-23522352 GCA_035590195.1 Aviceda cuculoides
AGCACAAGTCTTATGAGGAGCGGCTGAGGGAGCTGGGGCTGTTTAGTCTGGAGAAGAGGAGGCTGAGGGGAGACCTCGTCACTCTCTACAACTACCTGAAGGGGGGTTGTAGTGAGGTGGGGATCAGTCTCTTCTGTTGGGTGGCTGGAGATAGGATGAGAGGAAATGGCCTCAAGTTGCAGCAGCGGAGGTTTAGATTGTATATTAGAAAAAATTTCTTTACTGAGAGGGTTGTCAGGCATTGGAACAGGCTGCCCAGGGAAATGGTGATGTCACCATCCCTGGAGGTGTTAAAAAAACATGTAGATGAGGCACTTCAGAGATGGTTTAGTGGGCATAGTGGTGTTGGGTTGATGTTTGGACTTGATCTTAAAGGTCTTTTCTAACCTAAATGATTCTATGATTTATGTTTTTACTTTAAAAAAGTAAAAACTTTACTTAGTGGTTTTGTTTTTACTTTAAACCAGTGATATCTGGGAAGTCGTTAGAAACCTAGGTGTTCTGATGTATTCCAGGGGACATTAATTTCTGGTGGGGGATTTGGGAGCCAAGAGTGAGCAAAAAGGAATGGTCATCTAACCAAAATCAGCTGCATTTAGAGCAGCACTTTTAGGCTACAAATCAATGCCTTCAATACCTTTATCCTAATATCTACATGGCCCGCTCTAGATGACTAGATCTTTTAGGAGCTCATAAGCCTTCCCCACACACTGTTGGCCAACAATCCTTATGGAACAGCACTTTCCATCCCTAAATTCTGTCTGTACTTTAAGCTACACATGTTAAGCAGTTTGTGGTAATGAGCTGAGCTATCATTCCATGGTGTACAAATTAATTGAACTATGAGTTTGAATTAAAAAACTATGTTAGATAAGGGCATGGTGGAAACTTGTGGATATCCCAAGAATGATTATAGGAGAAAGAAACACACAGAATAGGAAGAATCATTATAGGTCCCTAGAAGGCAGCAATCCTTCTTTCTTATGTTATCTCTCTTCTCATTACCTGAACACCATGCAGTCTTTACTGCTTTTATCTTTTCTATGCTACACAGATATGCCCTTTTTTCAGATGGGGAATCAAGGGACAAAGAAAGAAAGGAGCTTACCTATGTCATATAGAAGGTTCATGGCAAATTCACAGTTGAGTGAGATTTGCCCAAGTCTAAGGCCATCAGCCCGGTCAATGACATTTTAGTGATCTCATAAAGGTGAGAGATCTGTGTAGATGAGAAAAGATGAACTATTCAAACACAGAATGGAATTAATAAGAGCCCTTTCTGCAGCCCTTTCCCTGTGTTTTTTGGCAAAGGAAGATTTCCATAACCACAGGAACACTTCTACTGGCTTGAGACAGTCAAAGGTCTTCATGTTTGACCTATGTGTGACCTAGTGACCTGAGCATAGGCTCATTAATTTTATTCTCAGTGCTGTTTTACTGACAGACTGTGCTGGCTTGGCTAAGTCACCAAGGCCTGACCTTCCATAAATATCTACTATACCCTTGTATTTGGATGTGCAGTCTGTGAAATTTACTGTCTGATTTTATGAGGTGCTGAACACTTGCAGTGCTATTAAAGTGTGAAACATTAAGTGACACTTTTGAATATTCTGGCATGAGTTCTTTCATGTCTGTTTCTCATCAGTGTTTTACCTCCATCATAAGACTTTCATACAGATTAACCAGGATTCATGTTGTGCAAAAGCTTGGAAATGTGAGCAGCATGTAACTCTGAAGAATTATAAGAGCAACCTTCCAAAAATCCCAGTAACCTGGGAAAAATAGGTTGGTGGTCCTGATGTAGTAACTAGAGAAGTTTATGTCCACAGCACATTTGTAAACATAATTTGGACCAAAAAGTTTATGCTTAAAATCTAAATTAGATGCCTACATTCATCTGAGGTTTTAGGCCTTGGTTTGTTTACTGAATATGATTTGGTTAATAATGTTGACCGTAAAGATACACAGGTGTGGCATGTGAGGATATAGAATAACAAGCATAAATCTGTTAAGAGAGGAAACAAATGCAGACCAGCATTCACTGTGCTGCTCTGCGTATCTCTAATCTGCACAGTCACAGTCTATTTAGCTCTTTAAGGTCTGAAATTTGGAAACATTAGACTGTATTACCTGTAAAGCCTGAAAATATGAATATTTTTAGGCTTCCAATTCTGTCATCTGTATCACACATGACTAGAAAAATCTATGTGGCGCAATGAATCATTTCTCCTCTGTGTGCTTGTACACAGTGGTGGCAAAACATAGCCTCAAAAGCAAATAGAAACACAAATACAAAACAAATACTCAAACACAAATACAAATATTGAATGATTAAAGGTGCCTTTGTTTTGTTTCATTTGTTTTTCCCTACAGAATATGGTTATAGCACTGTTGCTGTTTTACTTATTACTATTGGATCTATGTTTGGTACAACCCTCATTTTATTTAACTCCTGTCAAGAAATCTATACACTCATTTTACAGCTGTTTGTCGGTTTGGCTGTTGGGACTCTTTCTGGAGATGCATTGCTACATCTTATTCCTCAGGTAAGTAATGCACACCTTTGTGTTTTTAAAATATTGACACATACGCACACAAATGCACACACACACACACACAGAGAGAAAAGTTTCATTTAAACATGGCTAATGCTCATCTGCTTAAAAATAAAGCTTTCCATGAAATCTGTGAACCACCTACCCAGCATTCCAATTACATTTGCACTTTGTAGTTCAGAGAGAGATTCCAATTAGTAAGAAGCAGAAATCGATGAATGATGAATCCAGAGAAAATAAGGTTCCTGTCTTCACAAAAACTTTTCAGAAAACCCACAAGTCCTGTGCAAGCCAGGTTTCTAGATGTGTATTAAATCCTTTCATGAGGCAGATTCTGTTATGCTTTTTAGGAGTAATTGTTCAAAGGTTGTACAAGGCATCCACAGTCCCCTCCACGCATTGTTCCAGAGAACCGGGGGCTATCAGCCTAATTAATCCTGCTGCCTAGAACTGTAAGAAAATGAGTTCTATGATTTTTTCCTAAATTAATTAAATAAATTTTAAGAATAGGCTGGCATGTAAAACAGAACTAAATTTTCCATTTCATTTATTTTTCATTGAGTCTTCTCTGATGTTACACAGCTGTTATGAATAGACTTCAACTGGTCATTGAAACAGGGCTTCACACCTTCACTTGAGATTCTGGTCAAAATGTTCTTCATACTGAATACACCATCTCTGGAAGCAGAACTGGGAGAGTGGTTTAAGGAAGGCAATTCTCAGTGATTGTCAGACAAATGTAGTTTTTTAGAAATGCCTTTCGAATGTGAAAGTATTCTCCTTCACCAGTTTTAAGTGATGTATCCAGCAGCCTTTAAAGTGCCCACTTTCAGAGCAAAGAAGGGCTGCAGCTGGGGAAAAAATGGAAGCACACCCACCAGCAGAAAGCTTTATGGATTATTTTCAATGCGAAGTTTACATCTGAAGATGATAAAAGTAACTTTTTAGACTTTAAAGACAAATATACTCCAAAGAAAATATACACCAAATATAATATATACATATATGTGTAATGCAATTTCATAAAACTATCTCTAAAAATAGTTATTTTCACCTTTGAGAGATGATGAAGTCTAGCAGAGGCTTGTAATAATTAATTTCATCCACCTACTATTCAGCTGATTAGCTTGAAACACAATTTAAATTTGAAAGAGACAGTAAAAGAACATTTTGAGAATAAATTGAATTAACACATTATGGATTACTGTAGCAAAAATTTAAAAATTGACATTTTAATTTTTTTTACTTTATCTCTTTCTTTTAGACTCTTGGTTTACATAAACATGAAGCACAAGAGGTAGAAGATTTCTATGAGGGGAAAGAATATATTTGGAAACTTTTGGGAATAATTGGAGGAATTCATGGATTTTTTCTGATAGAAAAATGTTTCTTTCTTTTGGTAACACCACGTGACCAGGTAAAACTTTGTACAATTTATCCTTTAAAGCATCTCTTTTATTTTGAGGTTTTACAGTGCAGAAAATGTTAACATGATCGGAGAAAATAATTATCATCTGTATGAGTTAAATGAAGCATTAAAAATTGTTTTCCAAAGTGCTCCTGCCAGACTGACGTTCAATTTCTATTTTGCTTTGCTCTGTGGATTTTGTATGCTTCATAAATGTGTTCCATATATTTATAACCCAAGAAGGGAACAGTTAATTGAATGTGTTCTGTAAGCATAATTTCATGACTAGCACTGGACCAGGTGAAGAGTAGGTATCCGTATGAAACAGCAATGACAGTTGTTTACTCTAGGCCCTGTTTGAAGAGGAGGAAGACATAGAAGTAAAAACACAATATTATAAAAAACAATATCTTAAAATTTCCAATTTTTTTTGACTCCTATCCCAATAGATTTGAAAAATCTAGTATGTATGTTGCAGTCAGTAGAACCCAATCTCATATTAATAATATCTCTTTGCTCACTGCCATACTTATAGTAATTCTATTACTTTATTTCAGTGTGGCTGTTGCCTGAAAATATGATTATGCACAAGGATATAATGTAACACAAAGTGTGATGGCTCATTAAGTTTCTCAGCATGGGAGGCTATCTTAATGTCACTTAAGAAGGCTAAGCCTTTGCTTGTTCTGTTTTACAGAGAATGTTTAATGACTGGCCTGATTTAGATACGTAGCAATGAGTCCTTATTCCCACTAACTTTGAGTCAGCCATAAGAATATTATGTGAGATTAATAGAATGAGAATATTTTGCTGATGGTGACGTTTTGTTTGTTTGGTAAAAAGTAGTCCTTTTTGTTACTTATTTGGAGAGAAGGGCTTTATCATCATCCCACAAATTTTTAAACTCATCCTACTGAGAACTACATGAATTCTCAAAGTTAATTTTTATATCAATTTCAGCTTCAAATTTTAATCTTTAGTTTTAAAACAAAATATGATTTATCTGATTCACTTTTCAGGGTTTTTTTAACCAAATAAGCATTAGGAAATGTTGATGCCAGCCAACAAACTTTTTCAATAGGCTTTGTTTTGAAAAAAATAATTCTTACAAATGCTAAACTTTCACAAAAGGCTGAGAAAGACTGCACCTGTGTTCGTTGGGTTTCAGAACTAATTGCAAAGCATCTTCATTCAGCAGGGCCTTTCTTTAGTTAATGGGCACTGGGGACATTCCCATGATCTTCCAGTGGAATCTGAATTAAATGAACATTCAGGCAGAGGCAAATCTACTTCAACCATACAGTTGGTAGGTTACCAATATGACGTACTTCCCTGATTTTATATCCTTCTTTCTCTGTTCCTCAAAAAAATGAACCAAATTAATGTAATAAATCAGTATTATTTTTCAATCTTTATTGATTTGTCCTTTATTACATGACATGATTGTCAGGAATCTCTGGAATTTGAAGTTTATAATGAGCTTTTACAGAGATTTCAAACACAGATTTTTACAATAATTTTTCTTAAGTGTGTATCAGATTGATATAACAGTATACTTCCTGTACCATCTTTTGTTGATAAAATTCTTGAAGATTTTCCTCCTCACTTCTTTTTAAAAATTTATTCTATGTAAGGGTAGACTGTCCCATGGGAAAAACTTCAGGATGTTCTGCAGTGAGAGTTAAGTGCATAATTAGTGACCAGATGAAATCTTGGACTGTTCTTGGGCATTTTTCCACAGATTTGAAGAGTAACATAAACAAGCTGGATATCTGGGTATGGTGCTTAACTATAAGAAGTTACATAATTTTCTATTGGCCTGTGGAGGGTATTCAGACAGATATATCTTTGCAAACTAAATTGACTCATACCTTTTAACCTGTTTTCTCTTTTTCCAACAAATCTCCTCAGTTTATGTGTAGTATGTAGATACATAGGTTCCTGGTTATTTAAAACAGAATCTCCAGAGATCTTCTGTAGTACAAACTCCATTTTACTAAAGCAGTTGTGATGGGTAAGAGCCTCATGAGCCACTGCTAATCTCTCAAACACAGTTGGGAAACTCTCAAATGCAGAGCAAACAGACAAGTGAAGAATGTTTACTAATTTGTGAGCCACATCATAGCTTCCTGTTTATGATAATGAACGACCCTGTCATTCCTCTCAGCTGCAAGGTCCCCCTAAAGTTATGTATAGAACACACGAACTAGCCTGGTTTAGCTAGTTTGCACAAGAGCAGCCAATTTTTCAGAATCATGTGAGTAATAGTAAGACAAACACTGGTTGACTAAGAAAAGCTTATAAATCCTTCAGGTCAGTGATTAGTCTTGCAGTTTTGACTCAGAGTTCAAAGAAGTGGCATGTGAATAAATATTATAAGAGAAGTGGAACAATTACTGGAATTCGTATGACTGGCTGCAATCATGGGAATTAAAGGCTTTTATTTTTCCTTTAAAATGTAGAATTCAAACCCAGATCCTTTCCCCTCCTTCCTCATGCTTCTACAGTACGTATCCCACATCACAACCAAGCTAATACCAGCCAAGAAACATCTCCTGTTTTGCAGCCAGTACACATCCCTGCTATAGTTTTTGGAGTGATGACTGGTGTCCCTGACAAAGCACTCTTTCGTGCTGCTGTTGACTCTTCACTGGCTGCTGTAATACCTTTATATGTAATACCAAAATATTAAATGTAATACCAAATATGCTTTTGGGGCCAAAAAAAAGAAAAGATAGTGATTATAAATTCATTTTTTCTAGTTTCAAAGAAACAAGGTTTTTGGTTTATCTCATCCTTGCACAAATTTCTAATGATTTCTCTAGTCAGAAAGAAAAGCCCCAGGGAGGTAGGGGGAGAGAGAGATATTCGTCATATTCTCCCTTCTTTTCCCACAGTTGCAGTTTCTGCTAATTAAACATTAGGGCTGATGCATCAAATTAACTCTCTAGGATAAGGACAAAGACACTGTCTCTTTCTTCACTTGAAATAAGGGTAAATTTCACTCATTGCAGTGGAGTGTACTCATGTGCTGCTACGCCCAGCCAGTGATGCCTAATGCCGAGACAAAGCCCTAACTAAAGGCCAAGGGGCAAGGCACTGGAGCCTGTACCACTGTGAAGAAAAAAACCCTATATTTTGGAAGGCTGTGAAATCTAGCTATGACGATCTTTTTTAGTCTTGTGTTTTCACAGAGTAACTGTGAAGAACATGAACTCCAAAGAGACTCTGGTGTCTACCCATGTTTCCTTGGAAATTCTACAGACACCCTATCCAGCAGGAAACTACGATCATCCCGTCATAACAAAATAAAAAAATACAATTTGGCTCAGATTTTTGTATATTCAAGCAGAAACATGATTTTCTTGGGTTACAACAGTGCTTATGAATGTCTTTCTTCCTACCTGAATTAGACTGTAACCTTTTCTGGGCAAGGGAGATTTCTTTTTTTTGTGTTTCTGCAGTACCAATCACACTGCCAGTGCTCAATAAATGATTCTAATATCTATGAAAATAACAGTGATTATCTTTAATTCAAAAAGCTTGAACTTATTTGATATTTTCCTGTATTTATAGCAAGAGCTGGAAGAGCCCTTTAACACTGATCTATTATCTTTGCTTTTAACTAGAGAAGCCCAGAAGATTCTGAGCCTGCTGAAGTTCCTCCAGAGAGTAAGGCAATCAGCAAAAAAAGTTAGTATCAATAAAAAGACTAGACAAGTAACAGGAAAAGCCTTCAGACCTAAGATGGAATTGAAAGTGTGAAGCTGGCTTGGCTCTGCATTTGCTATGTGCTACATCACCACATCTGATGGTGCTTGGCTACATAATTTAATCTCTGCTAAAAGACCTTTTCAGCTGCCAACCCTGTAATTGTGAAGTTCATTAATCTTATACTGTCCATGCTTTAGTGTTTGTTTACTCACTGTTGCAAAGCATTTTTCTAAAGCCTTTGCTTAAAGGGAAATATTCAAAATTTAACACAAAACAGATTTTTATAATTGTAAACTTTGCTTGGGCTCTTATTTCTGGAGGTAGTGAAATGGTTGTTTTCTTGGCTCACTATACTAATATAATTCTGCTTCCTTCTGTTCTTACATGGTAAAGCAATAACCTTTTTAAACCAGTTATGATTTATTACACGTATGGAATTACAGGCTCTCTGTTTTAGGACAATCATCTGTTTTCTTGAGAGTTTCAGAGTAACTCCTATCTTCTCTGTTTTGTTGCTGGTTAGTCCAAAAAATGGTAAAATAGAGCATAATTAAATAAATAAAATAGAGCAAAGGCAAATTCTGCCTTTGACTGTACTTGTGTGACCTTTGTGAATATAGTAGAGTTGTAGTTATTCAACTGAGAGAATAACATTTGAATTGAAATCTGTTTATTTACTATAATCAACTCCCCTTTATTTTGTGATCTCAGATCTCAGGTCATCAGTTTGATTTATTTAACAATGTCATTATCTTATTCTAGGTTTTTAATATTCTTCTCTGTTCTTGTGGACTTAATTTCCATTTCTGAGGCATTTGAAATCTGTTTTTCTATTTCTTCAGTCTCACCTATCCATCAGTACACAATCCAGTGCTAGTTTCAGTGTGACTATATCTAGTCTATCTCTAGGTGTTTCCATTCTGTTCAGTCATCACTACCTGCTAACCACAAACAAATTTCTAGTGATCTCAATGTTATTTGTTCCAAATAACTAAATTTGGTGTAGAACTAAATTTGGAATAGTATCTCAGTAATGATCTTTGTTTGGTTCCATTTTTTCCTCATACCTCAGTTTGACCTCTGTATTAGAAATCAGTAAGGGAAACCATAGTAGGGAAGGGGGGGTGTTTTGTTTTAGGGTTTTTTTGAGAATACATATTTTCAAAAGTTTCTATTGTTGGAGTTCTTATGAATAGCTAGATGCATGAACATACCTGGTTACCTTGATACCGGGCTAAACTTTTAGGTGTTTTTTTCTCCCCAACTGGAATGGAATCTGCAGCTCTGAGACAGAAGCCTGACATCTCCAGAAATGCCAGACTTCACTGTAAACGCATGTCAAGTAGGTCTGCGAGAGGAGTCAGTCACCTTAGATAGCCGATGACTAACTCAGAAAGCAAGAAGCTACTGGAATAAAAACATGTTTCACTGGCCTTCTCCTCATTTATCCACACTTATTCTATCAATATCTGAACAGATCAAACAGTAGCATTTTATATTTGGTATACTCAGTGAGACTTTACATTAACTAGAAATATTTTTGCTGTATGAGTAATGAAAACATTGGAAAAAAGATCTATTTATGGATAAATGTTTGCTTTAAACTCTTATTCAAAGCTTAAAAAGTGTAATCTATGATGGGAGTCCTGCACCCACTAGCTTTATGAAAATTATGGTGTAGAATCCCCTATTTAAGCAGAGAAAATTATCAAAAGTAAATGTAGGATTGTTTAAGAAGAGGCTTTGTAGAAAGATAGGGTAATAAGTTAATAGTTAGTATTGCAGCAATATAATGCAGTGAGATAATTGCTAGTAAAAAAGTTGCTTTAAAATAGGCTGAAAGTAAATTAAGATAAAGATTCAGGTTTGTTTCTATATGCATCTTCTTAACTTTCAGTCAAATAAGTTCACAAAGCTTACATTTGCAATTGCTCCATAATGTTAACCTGATCCCTATTATAGACAGCATGCTGGAGTGAGTTCCAGTAACCATGGTATATCTTTTTCAACAATCAGATACTTGAATAAAACAGACTAATAGTATCTCAGGCCATGATTTTGTCGTCACCAGTGCTTATTACAAATCACAAACTTAATGTAATGCCCCAATCTATTATTTCTATGTAATTCATGCTCTGCACTATTGATTATAAACTGCCCATAGTGTTTAGAAAAGAACTGTGCAAACTGGGGACATCCACGTCTGGCTCTGTAAGCTGGCAGGAAAATCTAACAAGCCTGCCAATTTTTCTGAACCCGCAGAGCTCCCAGGCAACTAGGGAGGATTTTCTGAATACAGTTGTTAGGCTTTTATGTGCTGTGTGTTTTTTAATAATAGTCTGAATAGTCTGAAGACTGCAGTTCTAGCCAGTTTCTGTAAGAAAAACATCTCCCCCATCACTATAAAATGGTCATCTCTGGAAAAACATTACTGAAGTGAAACCTTGTAATAACTATGTTCAGACAGTTCTGTGCAGCTCCACATTAGCTCCTTAGACTGTCATATTATGTCTATGTGGGACCAAAAAAGTCAGGAAAATACCTGATGTTTAGGGCCCAAATCATGACCCTGCTTCTTCAGGCATAAAAGCAACCCTTTGCAAAGTGTTCTGTCCATACTGTGTAGAGGGAAGATGGATGAATTTCCTGAAAGGCATTAGAAGGTCCTGCTTGTAAGATTGTGGATAAAATGGATGGATCAAAGTACAGCATAGGGGAGCCAATTATATGTTGCTAAGCCTAGACATGGAGCCTATGTATCTATGAAGAATTAAAATCCCTCTCCATGAATCCATTCAGCATGCTGCATGGCTGTCTGTGTTACAGGCTAGCTGGAGAGACTGGCCCTAATTCCCTCACTTGATTTCAGTACTTTTGTAACTAGTAGCACCTTTCCTCTCATGTCAGAGGCCTGATCATGAACATCCAATGTACTGTTCCACACTAAAGCAAGGTCACAGAACAATATGGGAAAGAAAAATAGCTGTCTACATCCATGAGTGATGCTGCAGACAGGGGTACTATGAGTATAAGAGCCATTAATTGATTGGAACAAAAGTTGGTAATGAGCATGTTGTAATGCTGTACTACTAGTGATATTCTGGGGCTTGTTGCCTTTCATCTCTGTCTTTCACTGTAATACAATCTCATAAAAAACAGATACTGAAAATATTACTCAGTAGCAACATGCTTTACAGTATTACAGTGATCAGCTGCATGAGACCAAGTATTCATCTTCATTATAGCTGTGCAATTCCATGAAAAACTCCCACCTTTTAAGGAAAAAAAAACCATCTAGAATGCAAGAAAACTTGTGTGAATTTCAGCCACCAAGGAAAGATTTATGGAAACCTTTAGGACATATCATGAGACTAGGGTCAAACTGAACTCTAAGTTTTTGTCTAGTAGTTGACCCAGTAAAAAAAAAAGAAGCTACTTCCTGGTATTTCCATCTCTGAATTATTCTACGACTTACTTTTTCATTTCAAGTGTATTGAAAGAAGTATAATAACAAGGACAAAACAGATAAAGACTGTTGTCCTCTGATTATTATGACTTTTCATAATGGTGTACGTGAAAAACCCCAAATAATTTGTAATATAGCAAAAATTACAGCATCTGTTTTTGTTAAAACTTCTGGGCTTTTTTATTATTTGCTTGTTTGTTTTTTCCTAGGTAAGAAAATTAGCTTGTTAGCAATAATGGTTCTGGTGGGTGACAGTCTTCACAATTTTGCTGATGGCTTGGTAATAGGAGCAGCATTCTCATCCTCAACAGAAACAGGTGTGACAACGACTATTGCTATTTTATGCCATGAAATTCCTCATGAAATGGGTAAGAAATATATATGATATATATGTGTATTTTTCCTGATTGGCTTTGTAGTTCCAAGTTTCCCAAAGAATTCTTTCCTGTATGACATTAGTGGAAATTCTTCTTGCTTATAGCATCATGAACTATAACATTAATGTGTAAGATGGATATATAAAGAGGCTGTTTTCCTCTCTTTCCCCTTCACAAAAAGGAGGGGAGGCTTCTGCCCTCATTATTGGATGCCATCCCACCTCACATTCTCCAAATGTAAATGCCATCAGGTCAAGAGTTATTCTCATGTGTACAGACACAAAAAAATACTAAGCTGTGAGCAGGAGCCATGTGTGCACAATGGGCATGCCTGACACAACAGGCTATCCAAGAGTTTTAATATGCAGTAGAGCCATTTAACAATGTATTCCTCATGCTACCCTCACTCCTGCTGCTGATCAAGAATAACAAGATAATAAAAGAAGATATACGACCCATTTTACTAGCAGATAGGACAGGAAGATCATTCTATTGAATATTGCCCTCGATTATCTCCTTGTGGTAAATCTTTCAGTATGGCTGAAGCTGTTCCTGACATTGTGCTGATGAACGTACATGAGTTGGCAAGTTTGAGATGAGAACTGCAGATTCTTATTTCTGTTCTTAAATGACTGAAGATTTCATGTGCTGTCTATGTAGAAAACTTCCCTAAACAAAAAGGTGGGATGGGGAATTGCTGTAAAACTGATAACTCTCGTTTGTATAGCAAAGAAATTACTAAAATACTGAACTGTTAACTCCAAAGACAGACCTTGTTAATTTTAGGGAAGTAGTGCCCCAGTGTCAAAGTGGCATTTCTACGGTCACAGAGAAGAATTTTTGAAATTTTTATTTTGGACCTGTTGCAAAATTGTTTATTTTAGAAGAAAAACCTGTGATGGGATTCTGATGTACAATTTAACGAAGTTAATTAGGTCCGAAATCCATGGAATTAAACTCAAACTGGAATCAGACTGGCATAAGTTTTTCTGACTTGCAGCACCTGTAAAACACTCAAAGACCATGCTGCAAATATACTCACATGGTTTGAACTGGCAAGTTCCCAATCGAGAAAGATTTAGAAACTGTGGGAAAGCATGTGACTTCACTTTTGCATGTATCCAAGTTGGAAATGTCACAGAACATCGAGAACTAACAGAAGGCCACTCCTGTATACTGTATGCTATCTTTAGGAACAGCTAAACAAATACAAGTCAATATGGGGTTTTTGTTTTAGTTTTTTTCACACAGGATGGGTTTATAACCAATTCTACAGAAATCTAAAGACAGCCCTTCATCATTCGCTATCTTTGTGTATATCTTAATTATTTTCTTTCATGTGTTATTACTGAGAGTCTTACGAATATATTTATCAGCTAAGTAATAAGTTTTCTCTCTTTTTCTCTATGCAGGAGATTTTGCTGTGCTGCTAAGTACAGGACTCCCCACGAAGATTGCAATTTTGATGAATTTTATAAGTGCACTAACAGCATTCTTGGGACTTTATATTGGCCTTTCTGTATCAACTGACTCATGCATTCAAAACTGGATTTTTACTGTTACAGCTGGAATGTTCTTGTATTTATCTTTAGCAGAAATGGTGAGAACTTCAGTCTATTGTTATATTTTTTTTTTAACACAGCCACATCACAGATGAGTGTCAGACAAGTACAGGTGAATGAACTTGGAAGGAAAAACAGTTCATAGGCTTCTGGGGAAGAGCATGTTATCTGTCCTGTGCGTGCACAGTGCTTAGAACTATAGTCTGGTTTTGTTTCATGTCACCGCCATGCTAGGTGTAATTGGCAATACAAAGGTGAAGTAAAGACCATTAAGAGGGTAACATATGAGAAAGGCATAAGGACTTTTAAAAGGGGGAAAGGTAAACAATATCTTTTCTAGGCCTGATAGAGTTACTTAGTCTAACATAAAGAAACATTTGGACCTGCAGTGTTTTTAAAATCTTGAAGAAGTTGGTTACTTTTTTCTTTTTACTGCCCTTTTCTTTATATATTTTTCATCCATTGTTTCAAAATGAATTTGCTGTTTCTGAACTAAAATGCAAGATGCTTATCCTGTGCTCTTTCTGGCCAGCCTTTCTATCTCAGAGAGGTTTGAATGAGCTCCTAAGCAATTAAAAACCCATCAGATTGCCTCAACTTTTTCATATTTGCCCAACATTTTTCACACTCCCAGTTCCATAGCAATGATCTGACTATAGAAAAATAAAGTATGAAGATATACGGTGGGAGGAAGGGCTGTGGAAGAATGTAGTGGAATCATAAATCATGCAAGATGCCTCAGGCCACATAATTTATTGAAGAGATGGCTAACTGTTACACTTGTAACAATGCAGAACTTAATTACCTTGCCAGCTTTGCCACATGGCTCTTTAACCAATGTGTGTTACTGTAAAGTTGCTTGCAAGCTTCTGAACAAAGATGGAATATTTTGAGTGATTAGATCACAAGAGGGAAAAAAAGAGGTCCGTCTCTTCACGAATTATTACTGTTTTTCCCAAGTTGTGTCTGTGTCCCTGTTGTGTTCAGTACTACCCCCCACCTCATGCCTGAGATATCATTTACCAGGTTCAAGCATAATACTTTAAATCTAATATGCCATGCCAGTATTATAACCTATATAAAAATCTACTTTTAATAATTGACCTTAGACCTTGCATGTATTTTAGTCTATTTTTGCTACTGTAACAAAAGTAAAGTGAGTATAAAGTGCTTCTAAGAGCTTATGAGGGAACTTCCTAAGGACTGTGGATGTGTCAACAGTCCTGGCTGAGGTGGCAAATAACAGACAAGAACACTGTATACCAAGTTACATCTTGTTCTGACACAAAGAAATTTGTAAATGAGGCTGCCTACCTACTCAATAGGCATAGTTTTACTAATGTGGCTAAGAATGATTTAGGCATATTTTTCCTTCAGTGTAGGATTGGCATCCATCAGGGATCCACAAGCTCCTAGAACACCACCATGTTTTTCCCTGAGTCTTCAAAGCAATGTGCCAGCTGTAAATCCCAAGAGATGACATAGTTCCAGGCAGAGACAGGGACATGTTTTCCCTTGTTCTCAGCTTGTCACCATAATCTTGTTCTTGATGTGAAGAGGAGAAGGAAGGGAGATGGGAGGATCTTATTTCTCTCACCTTCCTTTTATTAATAAGATTCCAGTCCTATTGCCTTTCTCTGCATTTTGTCGAAAGAACTGCCATTGGGTTGCTCACCTATGTTCATCTGAAGTACAAGTGTTGAATATCACAGAGATTATTTTATTTAAAAATATATTCCTATAGCACTTCAGGAATCTATAGATCTGAAGAGTTTCGTATGTTTGTACAGTACCTCTCAAAAGAAAATCAGACATGCTTTATGTATTCTTCAACTTTCTGCACAGAAATAACATCTATTCTCTGCTACATTCTCATCTACAAACAGCAGTCATCAGTGTTCCTGCCAATGGTGTACAAATACTTAATGATGTACAAAGCTTAACTATAATTTTCAGTATTTGTTTTATGGGCTTTCACATATTCATGTGCTCGTCAGGGCACCAGTTAAATAAGAAAGCAGCAGTTAAATAAAACTGAACAGCCTCACTGGTTTCTCCACTGAGGAACGCTGAGAGGTGTGAGGTGGAGGTTCATTGACAGGACAGCACTGTGAGACTGCTGCCGCAGTCAAGGTTGCACAGAACTACTTCTGTGGCTAATCAAAGATTATTCATTTCTACAAACGGCATTCTAGCTCCACTAACAAACAGGGTAGACTAATCTTCTTAGACATTTGAGGAAAAGGACAAAATATAAACTTATTTATATCCTTCATCATTTTTCACCAAGGAATTCTGCAAAACTTCATCTTCTCAGTAACTGGGGAAGGTGGAAGGGAAGAGTATTTTGTCTTGCAAATGTGTATGCAGAGGTGTGATATTGCAACATAAATTGTTTGTTGCTTCAAGATATGCATGTGAATAAACACCTGTAATATTGTGGGTTTAGTTGTTGTTTAACCAAAATTAAATCCCCTGAAAAACAGGTTCTTATGAGTAGTGCAGTGAGATTTTTTCTCCTTGATATCTGTTTAGAGGTCATAAGTATAATCATAACTTTGCACTATTTCCAAAGATCTTTTAATTAATAACACACCTTTTCTTTAACATACCTTTAACCTGAATTGAAACTTGAGACACCGATATATGGAATGGAACAGACTAACTCCGAATGAATTGTTTCTTTGACAAAATATGTCCCCTTTTCCTCTTGGGAAACAAACCTGAAAATCTTGTGTCAACCTCTTAAATGAGTATCTATGAAGTAATCATTATGGATAAATATTTATGAAATCGCATGCATTGTATTAAACCCCAAGTACTGGGATGTAATTTCTGAGTGATTGTACAGATCATATTGGTTTATATGGTTACTGACCAGAAAGACTTACTGTCTAATTTGAAAGGAGGGAGACAGAAGCAAGAAAGACAATAAAGATATCAAGAAGTAGGAGCTAACCAACCACGCCCTGAGGCAACTAACTGACATTTTCTCTGACTAACCTTAAAAATCTTTTTGATTTTGGAGATAAAAGAGTATTTTTAAAGTTACTTATTGAGCCGTTACAACACAGCAGTCATGTCATATATGCCCCAGCTTGCTAGAACTCTTGTTTAGCCAGCACATGGTTGAGAGACCCTCATGCCTTCTTTCAGCATGCTGCTTCCTAATTCTTCATATCTTCTGTGTGCTGAAGATAACATGAGCTGGAGTGGGAATAGAGTAGTCCCTTGATAAAAAGTAACTCTTTTGCCTCCAACAGACTTCAAGAATTAGTAAGTATGATGGGATCTGACAACTTGGATATGATGCTATCTTCCCTTAATTTGTGAAGTGTTTTGCATCTGCCAGTTGAATAGGCTTATGCTTCCTAAACAATAAGCTTTTCTCTGCTGTACCACACACATTTGTGTTCAGAGAGAGTCGGGGAACCATAGCCGATACTGTGTCAGCAATCAGATTTTATTTTCAAGAGATAAGCAAGGATGTCACATTAGGTAAGGCTATAGAAATGGTCTGTGCACTTGATAACATTCACATAGGTTAGGTGGAGGGAGCAGACATCTGCATTGGACGTAGGAAGGATACTATCTGCTCAGAATTCCTTTTTTAAAACTTTCTTAGGAACCTACTGTGGATGTGTGTAACTCATAAATTGGCACTGACAGCGATAAGAGAAAATACTAGCTTTTGCAGTGGGAAGGGAAAAAGATTCCTATTTAGAGAACTTGTTCACCCAGGCACTGGTGAAGAGGACAAAACAGACTGATCGTAAGGATAAATAAGAAAGGCAAAGGTCTAGGCTGGAACCCTGGGTTCAAGCCTAGATCTTGATTAACAGTTCTAACTTATGTACACAACAAAAAACACATGCTCCAAACACATACAAGCTGTCAGTTCAGATTTTGATTTATGTCAGAACTTTGAGGTGTTTACATTTGCTTTAGATTAAAAGTTTCTGATGATCCTTAAATACAAATTAAATATAACTACACGAGTTTCTAGGATGCAAATTTGTATGTAATTTAAACCACTGCCTAGTTGTTACGGAGACCCAGGATGTTTGGGTTTGCCTGTTATTTTTATGCAAATCTTTAAAGTGGAGGCAGATTTTTCACTATAGTTTTGTTTTGGGCCCATGCCAACTTCCAGAGAAAGAAGAGTGCAGGAGAAGCAGACCCAGAGACCCTCCCCTCTGACAGAGGGAAAGACAAGCATAGCAAATGGTGTAAACATACCCTGTTAGCCTCCTTGGTCAGCACCACTCCACTGTCTCCCAGTGGCTGATGCTGTTACAGCTCCTGTGAAGAGCAGAGGAGGAAAGTAGCTTCATTCAAGCACAGGCTGTGAATGGAGCAGGAAGGGATGATGGGAGAGTGCCAGGACCACTCCTTGTTTGTGAACTTTTGAAGTTCACAAAAAATAGACAAAAAACCCCCAACCAAAACCAAAGGTCAATACAAGGCCGTTGCTCTACATTTATTTCCGAAATTGGTGTGAAAGTATCAGCAGTCATTAGTGTCTCCCCTGGTGTCTATAATACATAAAGCATAAATACTGAGAGAGTCGGAGCTTTAGGCGTCATTTTCACAGGCTCTGTTGAGACATATATTTTGTTTAAAACTTTGATAAAAGAGATCATGTAGGGTGGTAGGTCAACATTAAGGAGTTTTTAATATGATTATAAACAGCTGCTGCTCCTTTACTTGATTGAAGACTCACAGAGAAAAATATTAGATGAAAGTTTTTCAAGCACATTTAAAAAATTCTGTTTTCTACTTGTATGTTTACTAAAGCCCAAGTAAATAGGAGTGTCGCCAGTGATTTCAGTAAGAGCAGGATAGACCCTATATATAGTAGTGAAACAAAAAAACTCAAACTAGTTTATTCCCACAAAAGGGAATCACTAATTTTACTAAATAAGCATTTCCTTACAGACAGCTGTATAAAATTACTAAAAACTATTAAGTTAACAAATTTTGGAATCTCAGTTATAATTCTTGTTGGTGCTAGTAAAAGAACCAAAATGGGTAGAATTTGATTAACTTAAATATTTCACTGTCAAGATTGGCGTTGTTACAATGTACAGAACATGCTACAGATTAATAGCTATATTCAGAAACTCAGTATTTTTAAAGTTTTTTTTAATGAAGTTTGCCTCGTTTTCCCATAAGACTTTTTTTCCCAGAGATGAATATATCTGGCTCTCATTCTGGTGTCTTATTCTTTTTTTAGCTTCCTGAAATGACTCATATTCAGACACGGCGACCCTGGTTGATGTTTCTCCTACAGAACCTTGGATTACTATTAGGCTGGCTTTGCCTCTTACTTTTGGCTATATATGAACAGAAAATTAAAATTTAAGTTTTCTGTTGGAAATCTTGAAGTACCACTTATGACAGTGGATAGCATTATTCACAATTTTGTCATGTCTGCTATAGTGATATATAAATTAAGTTGCTGGGATTTTTATATCTGAACAGTAGATAACTATTTCACTTTATTAACTTATTGTTCAGATTTTGTAATTTTTTTTGTAAACATGAATGTTTAGAATTATGTTTCATTTGTTACTGTGTTTACCAGATCCCATGCTCAAACTCACAGGAGCTTTTGGTTAGTTTTTACTGAGACTGTTCTAGTTGAATACTCTAAGTGATCTCTGCCAGTCTGATTGAAGCAAAGAATAAAGCACTTTTATATGCAATAATTAAAATGGACAAACCATAGTTGAATAATTTGAAGCAGAAATGTCTTTTGCCTCTTAGTACAAAGAATAAATGTATTTCTATAAAACTAAAAAATATAGCAAAACTAAACTGTTAAATGGCATACAGCAATCTCATAATATCTGCACTACCTACTTTGTCAACATAAAGATCCTCAGTAGTCGTATCTTACTGGTCCACTGTGGCAGGTAAAAAATGACAAGTGTAAATGTTGAAGTTTATGACCTAGAAGTCTGAGAATGCCCTTTTCTGACTGTAATGTAGTTTCTCATACGTGTGATGGACTCTGTGACAGTTAAGCATTGGACTATAGTAACTGCCAGAGTTGCTGCCTTCTGCATTATCCCACCTCTGATGGTTGCTCATAGCAAATACTTATGAAGGATTATAAGAAATATGTTTAAAGTGGTTTTCCCTGATATCCCTTCCAGGCTCCTCAAATCAAGGGATGCCTTGAGCCAGGTGTTGCTTCTGAGCCATCATGTTTAATAAACACCAATAGTGCCTTCCCATCAGTAATTAGCTTATTCATACATATGTGTTGTCCATTGTGGAAAGAGCTTTTTCAGTTGTCTAAAGTGCATGTACCCCATAGAACCTCACAGCAACTCCTTCTAACCTGAGTGATTTTTGTGTAATTAGTCCTCTTGATTTCAAGGAAATTCTGCATAAGCTGAGAAGACTCATTTAATTTAGTATTGCAGGATCAAGCCTGAAACAAATGTACAAATTCTGCCCTGACTCTGAGGTGCTGAGCAACTTCCAGGAGGTACTGAGCAACACTCAGCTTTGCGATTTCTGCTACTTGCTATCAATTTTTGGTGTAAGGACTCCCCCCTACCTAATTTATATTTTTTATGAGAATTGAGATGCATTCTTTCTCCCTTCTCTGATAAACTGTGGAAATAGGGAGAGCAAGTTACAGAACGTGTATTCTTTATGCAGAAAGTGAATGTTTTCTTTTCCTTGTCTTAACTCAGGCTTGAAATATGGCTACATTATGACACGATATGACTGTATCACAATGGGTCCTGTGTTCATTTGACAGCTTCTAATGAAAGTACAATTATTGTCATATTACAAAGGGGAACAGCATCTACTCTCCTAGAGTAAACTGTCAGAAGTCTCAGTTCTCAAAGGCTTCATGGGCACCATACTGCCTTATAAAAAAATGTAAAGTGAAAATAATTCTGAATTTCATTGTTTGTAACAGCACAGATTCATGGGCTTGTGAACCCCTAGACGTCCACAGACTTACCCTTGGGAAAAACACTTAAAGATCATTTTAAAGGTAGATATGCACTCATTTTCAGTGCCTGTTAGTTATGAGAATCTGTAGCAAATACCCCAATGCACATCTAAATGTACCTTCAGCCATTTACATACCTTCAAAAACCTTGTCCCAAACAATTTATCCAAGGTCACATTGGAAGTCTCTATCTGACTAGGGAAATGAACTGAGCTGTTTTAAGCTCCGAAGTAAAATCCTAGCTTGTTTTATTTAGGTGTGCAAATATTATGACTGCTTTTTCTGTTGATTTAACTTTGAAAGATGAGCTGAGAAGCCATGACTGATGCTTCTCTTTTCAAAGTTTACATTTTTCAGGAGTTTGTACTTGCTTTTAGTAAGGTAAGATTTTTTAAAAGTGGTTTCCCAGTATTTCATCTGTTTGTATTGGCACAGAGTCAATCCATGACCTTCAGCTGTGACAGTCAATTCAAGCAATAGCAGGACACCAGTGGACATGAGCAAAATCTATTCTTGTATCAGATGGTACAAATGAATATTGGAAACATTTGTTATATCAAAGAGAAGAGCTAACATAGTTTGAATGTTTATGTATGCATAATGTTCACTACCACAGAAAACAAGATTACCAATATGATCATGTTTTGGCAATGTTATTTTATGCTGAAGTACTTTTCTACTATTTATTAACGTATCTGAAAGAGGGCAAGTAATTTCTGGCAGTGTGTTACTTTAAAGTTGCATATGAGCATAGGTTCACATCCTGACATGATCTGTGAACATATTGTATCTACATCTGTTCAGAAAATGCCATCTTTTGGCTATATATATTTATCAGGTTTCTTCATCACATTTAACAGCCAATTATATTTATACAGCTTCCACCACAGGCACAAATGTGTTGATCAGAATGCCAGTTAGTCCTTATTTCTGCCACAGAGCTCATGTGCTTTTATGGTATTTGTCAGCAAGTGAGCAGTTCAATCACCATTTTGCCCTGGTGTCAAGTCTGAACACCTGAAGTCTTGTTACCATACGGAAGTTGGAATTCCTATGACACTTGTGAGTGCCTCTACTGTAATTCTCTTGATGTTAGTTTCTTATATTGAAGGTGGAGTATTACCACACACAAAACAAGACTAGACTGTGTATTAGGAACAATGCATCATACAGAGGGCTGGAAACTGTTCCTACAGGTCATGGAATCAGAAAAGTACATCAGTTTAAACTCAAAGAGATCAACCTGCAGGATTCATCTATTTTGTCAGTGTTCTCTGAAAATCCCAAGAAAAAGGGTAGAAGAATACAGTATTGCGTCCTTACAAAGGAGAAGGTGGTGCACAATGCATTCTTATGATGCATTCTCTTTTGTTTGTTTTAAATTCTATAGCGTTTATTCATACAGATTCAAACAAGACTCTATTTAAAGCCATGTATTTCTTTGTGTTGCTCTAAACCTAACAGACGAAGAACATAATATGCCAATACTTTCATTGACTCAAATCCTGAGTGAGGACTGCAGAACTTCATCGCTTGCAGCCCTTAAATCATGACTAGGTATCTCTCTAAGAGGTATGAGATTACTCAAACAGATGTTATGTGCTTGATGGAGAGATTACTTGGTGAGGTTTTACAGCCTGTCAGGCAGTTCTGAGTAGATAATCATAATGTTCCTTTGAAACCCTTAAATATATGAATCTATAGATACAGAAATTTTTCTGGAAGAAGCTGGTTAGTATTTCTCTCTTTCATCTATTCTTAGTTTTCAGGCACTCTCAAGATGAAAAAAATAGGAAATATCTTGCTTTTCTACACAGAAGATGAGAGAGAAAAGGAAAGATTGAAAGAATTTGTTTGCTACAGTATTTTTCCTAGAAGTTAAATGGCAGAGGGCCTCATAAAAAATACTTCCAATTCCAAACTACCAGGGCTCCTAAGCATGAGCGAGCTGACCTCTCTTTTCTGTATATGTTACACGTTACCCAGTGACTCCTAAGATAAATAGTACTTTCTTTGCAGCCAGCTATGCTAATGCCCTTAGAAGTTTCTGGAGCTCATCTGCATGTTTTAAATACTGCCATCTCTTCCTTCACTGTATTTTATGCTTTAGGCATGAATATGGCATTTCTCCAGAGACAAAAAAATACTTTTTTCATATAAGAAAACACGGTTACTTTTGATATGTGTATTTGGATTGTTTGTCTTTCACCTTGCCATGGCCTTTGAGAAAGCATATTATCATTCTAACAGTTTTTAGCCTGCAGCTAGAAACCAAAAGCAGGTTTATATCAAAGTAAGGATTAGGGCTGATAATTTTATAAGGGCATACTGTATCAATGTTGTTAGGTTTTCTTGCTTTACTGTTAACCTTTTGTCAAGTCTTCCTCTCATCTTAAAAATAAGCTGCCTTCTATTGTGAGTGTAACTGTAGGAATGGGACTACAGAAAATACAAGCAGTAGTTACACAATGGCTTTAATCAAAACAAAACGTCCTGCAATTTATTTTACTAGACACACCTTCGTTCCCTTCTCCCCGAAAGAACAAAAAATCCACATGCGGAGCTGTTGCTCTTGGTCACGTAGGGGAATGTAAGAAGTGCCTTCCTCCTTTTATGTCTCCGATAACAGGACCAAGCACAACGGGAGACCCTGCGTAGACGTCTGGTTGCACTGAAGTCACTGCCAAGCTCCCACGGCGGCAGCGCAGAAGGGCGTCCTGCTGCAGGGGTGCAGGAATGGCAGAGGGCCGGTGCTGCTTCCTTTGGCAGAGATGAGAGGAGGCAGAGCAGGCAGGGCGACTCCAGAAGGGCATACTTCAGCGCAGCGCTTCGACAAGTTGTGGCAGAAGGATCAAAGGTTTTATAGTTGTCTCTGTGTCATCCTGCAGGAGCTCACTTCAGCGCAAATCCTCAGACGGTTCACGTTGTCTTGGCTTTGGATCTGAAGGATATCGTGAAAGCAATCTGGCTGATAACGCTGCGAGCACGGGCTCCTGCAGGGCAATAATCCACAGGAGCCCAGCAGTCAGGGTGACCCAAGGGAATGCCACTTCTCGGCAGAGGAACCTCCCACGATGCTCTCATAAATAGAGGTCAAGGCCTGTAGTATTGTAGGCAGTCAGGCCCACATTACAACCACAGGGCACCTAAACCAAGCATGATGTGGCAGTCCCTCCTCCCCAGGGTCTCAGCTCCGACATTGCCAGAGAGCATTAAGCACAGGATTACCTGGCGACCTAAATCTGCCTAGCAACCATTTGCATATTGGCCCAAGATAATGCTGACCAACCACTAATCCAGTGCTATAGATGTGTCTATATGTGACATCATTTTGTCTGACTGCAGCTGGCCGGGGAATCCTCCCTCATCCTTTTCCCAGGGGCCAGCAGAAACTAACTTGTTTCTGCTAACTAACTAACTAACTAACAGAAACAGCAGAGAGATGACAAGAGATATGCATAGAGGAATAGACTAGTCAATTATTATGACACATTCCACTCCTGGTTTAAGACCGTGCCGAATTCTACTGTGTCTCCATGGACTCTCATACTGCAGGGAAAGCACCAAGACAACACCTGCACAGGTCTGTTGGGTAGCTGCCCAGGCTGTCCTCACCAGGGTACATGGTGGGCGAGCAGAAGCCATAGCTCAGGTCTGACAATTGTTTCAGAGTATTCCAGGTGTCCCTGTCATTTCGTACCAGGTATGGCATCCACCAACACATGACCTCACATGAAAATTTTTTGGCTTTTCTTGCAAGGATTTTTAGCGTTTGTCCTGCCACCTGCTTGTCTGTGCTATGCGAATATCATAACCCATATGGTATGGGCTTTTACCTGTTCTCCTCCACCATCCATACTGATGTTTTTGGAGCAATATGTTGCAACTTTTTGTGACTTCTGATGTTTGGAAAGGGCAACAGAGCATTGGAAATGTCACTGAGAACCACACAGAAGGAGCTACTATTATCTACACTGTGGTACCAGCAATTTGACTCTTCTTATTTAAGAGACACTGCTATGAGTACTGCACACAAACACAAGTCATTCATTCTTTCGTATTCCATGCTGAAACGTGTTGGTGTTGTCTTGGGTGGTTTTGTCACTAGCAACTGGTAGTGTGTCCTGCTTCAGGAGTTCAAAGGCCATCTTCATATTCCTGTGCAAAGGTTTAGTATGAGCTCCGGAGCAAGAGTACACCTACTTTATGGCTGCCATCTCAATCCAGAAGTGGGTGGGTATTGCACATCTAAGTATATAAGTAGAAGTCATTTATGTACATGGTACAGCAGCTCAGTAGCAAGTAGCTGTAATTATCAGCAAGTTTAGAAAGGTGTAAGTGGACAATATAGATCTGGTGGTTTAGTGTGCCCAGGACAGCATAGCAGCATTCAGAAAATGTGACATCCACAACTGAGCTATAGCCATGAATGCAATTCTTTTCTCAGGTACTATCCACATGAGGAGTCCCATGAGTATTAGAGTCATTCTGTCCTACTCCGGGGCTTCACCGATGATAATTTGTTTGTGCACTTTGCACAAGGTTTCGGAGGAAAAGATGCAATGGACAATGAGGCCTCTTCTGTAATTTGGTAAAGAAATGAATACAAGTGGCAGTGCACTCTAAATTGCATAGTGATTCATCATCCTGCACAAATGCAAAGCATCTCCCTTTTCACTTTGAGACAAATAAGGCAAAACAGGTACATAACAGAAAAGCCAGAACAAGGAAGTGTCCAGGAGAATGTTCTTGTAGAAGACTGTAAATGCTAAAACAAACAACAAATATGCAAAGAATATGACCCCCTCCTCATTGTAGTTCATTCTCACTGGTAAGCACAAACCCCACACAATTCTCTGCAGATGTTGCTGGAAAATACCATGCCTAAGAAGTTGAGCTTTAACACTGGAAATAGTTTAAATATTACAAAACAGATAACTTTTAATAACTCTTAAACTTGAGACATGCATTGAAAATATGATCCATATGTTCATAGCTATATATTTTGGAAAATACATATTCATAGTTGATGAAATCAGTATAATTTTGTGTGCATGATTTCAATTCCATCTCAAGTAATGAGAAGGAAAAAAGCTTATGAGAGCCTAGTCCATTTTCTATCATTTCCTACTACCATAAAGTCTACTTTTTAATTTGGCTTTTTGTACTTCCAATTAGCAAGAATATGCCATTTGTCTAGACAACAGAGTAGCTGACTGTCTGGCATAGCGTTTCTGGCATTATTAGGGTGGACTAAGAAAGCACATGACTATTTGTTGTAAATTCTTTTCTAGCACGTAATATTTTAATACGCCATCAAAATTCTTAGGCTGGATTGCACTTAATTAACCCTCCTTTCCTGACCTTGATTCTCCTTCATGGAGCTTTGTTTTTTAGTAGTTATAATGTACTTCACTTGAGTGAAGTGGGGTTTTTGTTTCCTTCCCTTGCTCTCATTTAATTTCTCCCCCAAAATAATTTATGCTATGTGTTAAGTTTCAGTATTGGTGGAGAAAAACTAATTTGTCAGAAGATCTTTTTCCAGACATTTCATAATTATAGTGTGTGTTGGATCATGGGTAGGAGGGACCTCAGAAAGGATGGTCTGAATTCTAAGGAAGCATGAGTAGAGCAAGAACAGTTCCTACCCACTTTTTGTTGGTATGAGAGAGCACACTCCCCCTTTAAAGGAAAAACAAACAAACAACAAAAGATTTAAATGATGTGGTGCAAATACCAGCACTGGTATTCACCAGTCAGTTTACACCAGACTACAAGTGATCAGATCTCCTGCGCTTCTTCCATCACTCTTTCTTAAAGTTTTTACTTCCCAGCTGAGACATATTAGCTGACACTGGACATGTGCCTGATCTTTTGTAAATTCTCAGTAAAACAATTGCTAACCACTTTCACCTCTACAGCCTACTAGTATTACAGATGAAGACATAGAAAAACAGTTTCTAAGAATGGATAATTATTTGTTTAGGCAATATAAACTGAAAATTCCTGATGACTTGGTGTACATACTAGTGAACTTGAAATATGCTCTTGCAGTTCACAATTCTGGTAGGAATGTAAACTATAGCATTAACAAGAGTTGCTTTTGATTCTCTCATATCTATGTCATATAAGAGATAGTTCATACCTTTCCCTCTTCCCTGGAATTCACAACACAAAAGTTATCTCAAATCGAAGACAGTAGGCACAAACCTTCAGGTCCCTAGCTTTCTCAAGATTTACATTATTGTATGTTTAAGATGGTTATGTGAATAGTAAAAAGGCCCTTTCCTCTCTTCTGTGCTTTCATCCTATTTATTTCAGAAATGGCCACCTTTGATAAAGAATTGTCAAGCTTGTTCCCCAGTGAAGTTGATGGTTCATGTGGTAAGAAACAGTCTTGGTGGAAGAGACATTCATGTTCACTCTATTCATGGTTACAAAATCACGTCAGATGTCAGATTCAGACTTTGCTCTCTAATGCTCTTATAATCAGCAGGACTTACTTTGTAGCATGTAAATGCATAAACCATTTCTGAACTCTCCGTTTTATACTGGTGAAACTTTACTAAAGGCAATAATTTCTGCTTTATACTATTTTAAACAAAAGAAAACACAGGCTTTTGCATTCTTTGTAACAAAACCCCCATGTCTGCACAGTGCCTCTGTGGCTGAGATCTACATGATAAGGAGATCATCTGAAATACAGCCAGCAACCAGCACTGTTTCTCAAGTACTGAAAGTTCCTAGGCAGTATGTTTGATGAAAAACACATTGCATGTTCATTTATCCCCTATGTCTATTTAAAATGTGAGATATAAACATCTCTTCTACAAACATACTCAACAACCTATATCTGGTTTACATCCTTCAGTCACTGCAGTGACATTTCATTAGCTAATCCATTGTGGAACTGATTTTTAACAAAATAGAAGCAAATTCAATTTGTTAAGTTTAACCTGATCATGTAATACCCTTCCAGTAAGTCTACCGCTACAGTTCTGGCTGCCTTATATTATTGTTTCCTGGTGACAGATAGGCTGCTGCAAATACTTCCACCATAATTAATCTGCTCCAAGGAGGAGGGGACGGGCAGGGGAGGAGGGGGCAGGGAGCGTTGAAAGTAAACTTCTAAATGTTATGGTAGTGCACCTTACAGTGTGAATGGGTCCTTGCGATTTTCAGCTCTACAAAGATAAGTTAAATAGGACAAAACAAAACCCCATGCAGTGACAGGGAAGAAGCAGTGTTTGATATCTCTGTGATTCCTAGATAATAATAATCCATGACAATGTAACAGTTTTGGCACTAGGTTGCTACACAGTGTTTCACATTACCTACTTAAATGAGAAAATAATTGATCAAGCTGTCTCAGGGAAAATCTAGTAGAGAAGAGAATTCCTTCTCAAATGAGATTTTTTTCCATGCCTTGTCTATCACATTATCCCATCAGTTGAGCTCTTCAGAGAGCTAAGAAAGTGGAAAGACTTCTACAAGGGTTCAATGAAAAATTCAAAACCCAGGGATATCCTAACAGTCTTAAGCAGCACCTGTGGGCACTGCAAGTAACCCCTAGGGCTTAGTAAGTTTGTCAATTTGTCTATCAAGTTAGATACAACAAAAGATACTTCCTTAGGTGCATGGTCTTATCTCTGCACTGGACTTTGGAAGAGAGCATGAGGACAGTAGAACAGAATAGAATTGTCAGTGAAAAGCCCCTACTATCCTGTACAGAAACCAGCCATTTCTAGGGATGGCTAATGCAAAAGGTAGCAACACATCTTAATCCCACCTTTCTCTCTACAGTTTAGAGGCCTTTGAGAATGCAGGGATAATCCTTTAATCAGTCTGGATCTAGTGAACTGGATCTAATCCTCTCCTGAGAAGACACACCTTATTTTTCAAAGATCTGAACCTAGTCACTCTTCTCTTTTAGAGATTGTCTGAAGGAAGCTCTATGTCAAATTTTATAAAACAGCATGGCAAATCAGAATACTCCAAAGCTAATCCGAAACCAGCTACTCCCAACTCCAGAGACTGCTTATGCATTTTCTCCAGGGCCTGTGAAATGTGAATACAGAAACAGTCCTTGGAGTAAAGACTAGAGTCCACAAGTGATTAACTGGTCACTGGGTTGGAGAGTAACAGAATCACAGAAGAGTTGAGGTGGGAGGGCACCTCTGGAGATTGCCTAGTCCAACCACCCTTGCTCAGAGCAGGCTCAGCTAGAGAAGATTGTCCATGGCCACATCCGGATAGGTTTTGCGAATCTCCAAGGATGGAGACTGCACAACCTCTCTGGGCAACTTGTGCCAGTGCTCGGTCACCTTCACAGTAAAAAAAAGTTTTTTCTTATGTTTAAGTAGAATTTCTTGTATTTCGATTTGTGCACATCACCTCTTCTCCTATCACTAGATACCACTCTGTCTCCATCTTCTTTACCGTTTTACTTCAGGTATCCATACTCATGGATACGATGCCCCTGACCCTCCTCTTCTCCAAGCTGAGCAGTCCCAGCTCTCTCAGCTTCTCATGCAGAAAATGCTCCAAGCCCTTAACCATCTTTGTGGATCTTCGCTGACCTTGTATGTCCATGCCTCTCTTGTCCTGGGGAGCCCAGCACTAGGCCCAGCACTCCAGATATGTCTCACCAGGGCTGAGTAGAGAGGAAGGATCACCTCCCTCAGCCTGCTGGCAATGCTCTGCCTAATTAAGCCCAGGAGGCTTTTGACCCTGTGTGCTGCAAGGACATGTAACTGGTTCACATCCAACTTGTCCACTAGCATCCCCAGGGCCTTTTCTGCAAAGCTGCTTTCCAGATGGTCCCCAGCCTGTACTGGTGCATGGGGTTATTCCTCCCCAGGGGCGGGACTTGGCATTTCCATTTGTTGAACTTTGTGAGATTCCTGTTTGCCCATTTCTCTGGCCTGTCAAGGTTCCTCTGAATGGCAGCACAACCCCCAGGTGTATCAGCTACTTCTCCCAGTTTTGTACCACCTGCAAGTCATATTCTTTCTTAGATTTCTCTCTGGCCTACTACCTTAAATTAATTGTTATAGAGTGCTAACGGGAATAGAGGAGTGCCACTCCTCAGAGTAGCCAATAAGCGCGACCTAACATAGTCCTTTGGGGAGTAGGAGACAGGGATTTCATCCTCCTTCTGATGAAAGCAACAGGCCAATATCCTCAGCAAAGTTTTCTTCGTATTGGATATCTTGAGTAAGGATAGGGATCCATGTTCTCTGTCAACCATTTCTGGAAAGGCAGTGGCCGTACTTTTTTTTAGAGGCCAGTTCACACATTAGGCAATTTTGAAGCATGTCTTGACTGAGCCCTAGAAAATGCTTAATTTCTAGATCCTGAATCCTTGAGAGATACATTCTGATTTGCTAAGACTGTGACAGAAACTGAATTTTAGGGAGCTTACAAATCAAATGGGAATTACTCAATGTGCTTATGTACCTCTAAAAATTATGCATCAAATGAGTGGATGCTCCAGGATTGCAGCTTTCAAACTTGGTGCTTTGGTTCTGCTTAACTCCTGCTCCAAACATCTTAATAGTCTATGGGTTCTAGAGGGACTTGCATAGGGAAAGCAAATATCACAAGCTTTTGGTGCAAGGATATGACATACAGCAACATTACCCTGACTTTCACCTTTCCATCCAGCCTTACAGACCCCCCACAGTGTACAATATTTACTGTCAAACTACTGCTGCAGACTCCAGAGAAGGGAGGAGAATGAGAGATGAGACAGGTATTGCATGGTTATTTCATTCTGTCTAACACTCCCAACCAGTCCACATCCCTGCAAATTAGAACAGTTTGTACTGTACAAAGAGTATTAGAGCTACAGATTTTTAGTTTAGTTTTAAAAGTTTAAAAGTTTAAACAAGAAAGCATTTTTGAAAAATAAAAATAAAAGTTGCAAACTCTACTTACTACCTGTCATCTCCAGCCATGTCCATTTCTGCCAAAGCTATGTGAATATGTGAAGTACCCAAACTTCATTTCATTAATAAGCTTGTTTGTAAACCTGAAATTCAAAGAATGACATCTTCTTTTCATAAGTTAAGAGTTTAATTGCTATCACTAAACTTCTTCAGTTTCCTGCACTGCACAGTTCTGACTGCACGATGAGCTTTCCACGCTTTTGTTAATCCCCAAATGTGCCCATCAGATAAAATTTTCTATTTGGATAGCACTTGTTGTCTTTCCAAAGTTGTTCATAAGTCTGGAACATATGCTTTAAAATGTGAAGTTACTAAGATGTCTCTTTATCTGAGTGAATGTGTCCTCAGTTAAAGCAATAGTCCCTTACGTTTCGGAGATTGCCTTGAGAGAAACCAGGAAGAAATTAAAGATAAACATAAGTGAACTGCAATAATGAACCAAATGTATCTCAAAGGTGATCTCAATGCATTTTAATTGTATAATTTAATTTAATACAAATTGTATAAATCACAGACCCTTTGATTAGGATAGTTTTCAGAGCCCCTGCTTCATTTCTATAGTAGTTGCAGGCCTGACTTCTGGTTGAAGTAATTGAAATTCATCTACGTAAAAGAGTTTTGCATCCCCACAGGCACTCAGAGGGGTCTTTTTAACATAAGTACCACCTGACAGTCTTCAGGGCTCCTCTGGTGTCCTTGAGGGTCCAAAAATAAGAAGAAAAATCTGTACCCATGTAAGAGAACAGGTGTAGTACAAACAGATAATATGCGGAACTGTGATTCCTTCAGAAGACCACAGACATTTGTGGTAGAATGAAAGTAGGATTTTTGCCTCGTTTAGTATTTTATCAGAACAGAAGATAAACAGTAATCAGGTAAAATATGGGACGTGCGAGGACTAGAAGGTATTAAACAAGACAGGCTGTACCTGAGAAAACGGTTGTCCCATAAGCAGCAGCTTCTTTGCCTCCTGAACACATGATGACTGTCTCACCTCCGCAAGCTGAGAGAGAAAAGCGTCACCAGGTTTTACCCCACTGGCTTCTTCAGCCCATGTTGTAACAGCTGAGTTGTTTGCCTTGCTGTTCTCTGGGAGGGCAGTCACTGGGATAGTGCTCCTCCATCTAGTCTAGTCTTTTCAGAAGGGGTGTCACGACTTAGTTACCCCTAACTCTGGCAAATTTAGTTGAGAGAGGGAGCACGGGACAGACTTATTAATAGGTCAGTTGATCATACAGCTTTTACATCCCCTGAAAATAAGCTAAAAGAATCACTGTAGGTTGTAGTTCACCCTAATGTTCAAGGCTTTAACAGCAGTTTGAGTTTCAACAAGCAACTCCAAGCTACTCTCTTCCTACTCAGGAAAGTTTGTTTAAAGGCAAGTCAAGCTTATACAACACTATTCAAACACGACAATATCCAGACCAACACTCCCATTCTCAAAATTCAAATTCAAAATTCAAATAAAAATTTAAAAAAATTCAAATTGGGCCCATCTAGTCTGGCTAAAGCCTAAAGGGCTAATGCTAGCTAAAATACGGTAGCTGAACCTCTGGTGAAGATTTGTGCTGTACTGATGTTGTAAGTGTTTGTATTTTGTAGACTGAAGAGCAAACACTTAAGTTTAGATTGCTTTTGCGTTATGAAGTGCTGTTAGTCTCCCAGCTCCTCAGCTGAGCTTTATGTCTCTAGTTAACCTCATAATTATACAGGCAGGAAAAGAAAAAGTTGTTTTGCTTTGGTCTAGAAAATTATGAGATTAAGGATATGGTAAGATAATTTTAAAAGATAAAGAGAAAATGTTGCCTCTTTCTAAGTGTAGCAGTCAGCTCATATATTTATCCTTCCACAAAAAAAAAAAAAAAAAAAATTGCTTATTTCTTGCTATCAAAAATTTATCAGCATTTATAGTTGTAAATGTAGTTACCTGCCCAATGTTTCCTCTGTAGAAAACCAAAATTAAATTATTTCTTTAACAGCGAAATGAGTTCTTTGGAAGTTCACAAATGTGCACTTCTGTGCTGTTTCAAGTACTTTTAGTACTTTGATCGTATGCTTTCTCAAAGGTTTGTCGGGTGACAACAACTAGTTAGCATTTCACAAAGGTGCTAAAAGATAAAGTGGAGGCTATTCAGTGCGTTTATTGCAGCAATATTTGCTCCTGTTGACTTTTTTCCAAAATGTTCAACATGCAGTTGCTCCAGGAAAAGCTCTGTTATTCACCTTAAGACTCATATTTTACTGTGGTAAAATGAAAGACAATGTCTTTCTTGTGCTGTAAACAGCTATGGAATTGCAAACAACTCCAATTCACCCAAGGAATGCTATGTTTCAGTAATATTTAATCCCAAGTAAATATACCAAAGGATTTATTTAAGGTGAAATCTTTAAAATGCTGTTTCCTTAAGAAGTATAATTCCTATCCTCTTCATGACACAGGTTAGTGGGTTTAGAATAAAATCCATTATAAGCTCATTGGTTTGTAATCCATTCTGATTTTGTCACGGATTTTTTTTACATGTTGTTTCTTGACATCTTTTAGTTATAGACATTAAAAACCAGAAGTTGATGATGTGGCTTCTGTAGACAAACTAGTCTCTATTTTCTAAACGCTGTGATTCTTTCTGGGTCAGATACATATTGCTCATAAAAACATAGCTTATAACAGTTCATATCATAAATCATATGAAAATACTAACATTTTTAGTGAAGTAACCCCTACCTGTATATTGCATGTTTGCCTTCAGAACACATTTATGGTCTGAAGAAAATCTGGAGATAATGAAAGTGGTAGTAAATGCATTCTTAGGAATACTGTATACTTCATACTAACCACTTATTTATGGTGTGGGCCAGATCCAAGATAGTAGAAAAGAAAATTAATAGCTATCTTCTGGCAGAAGAGTTTACTCCATTATTATGCACTGGATATCACAACAAAGAAGGGCTGTTTCTATTTGGGCTCTCCTAGTGAATTAACAAGACATTTGGCTGTCATCCTTAAAATTTTTGGATATACAAAACCAGGCTTTGCAATAAATATTTACATTTGTTGTTTTATGTAAACTACTGTGCCAAGACCAAATGAGAAAAAGGCTTTAAACCTCCAAAAATGTTGAAGTAGTATTTACCTTTTCTCATTTTAAAGCATTCCTTTCTTTTAACTATATTTGTGCTTCTCATTTGGGAATTCCTAGCAAGATCAAATTGTCTGAGGCTTTTAACATAATGGAAGAGAAAATTTGGAAGCTGCCATGGAAAACAGGTTATTATCCTTTGAACTTGTTTTCTACCCAAGATTTTATAGAGGTTCAGAAGCTTAGGTGGATATTTCAGGTCTCTTCAGTGAGATTATTTTGTAAGGAAATAATAATCTCTATCTGAATAGATCTCATTTTAAGGGTCTGAGTATTTTAAAAGTGGCTGGTACAAAATCTTGAAGTGAGATTTGTATTTATTTATTTATGCATGAGGATCGCAACCAAAGTAAACTAAGTTGCATTCATGCGAAGTTACTACTGAGAAATGGAAAAGATGGCAGTAAACATAGCTATAGCATTTCCTGCTTTTTTTCATCAGCCTGTAGGGTAAGAGAGTAGCAGGGTGAGAGCACTGGATTTGCCCGGAGTGCCCAGCTCAGGGCTAGGGAGTGCACTGCTGCATTACTTCCCCAGGTTTCACATTTCCACCAGCTGTGACTGTACAGAGCAGCTGTGTCAGGATGGGAATTAGATAAATGTGTTGCTCAGGTTTGCTGATTATGAGCCAAATTTTGATTCTTTAGTATTACAGTATGACATTATTGCGTCCATATAGGGAAAAGAGGTACACTCGATATTCCAGCCTGTTTTTCAGGTTACAATGCAAAAAGGGCTATCTAATAGCTGTCAGTGTTATAATTTCTCTGAAGAGCAATGCTTCTAGCACATTTAGAGAACTGCAATAAACGAGCTTCATTTTATGGTAGTTTTAATACTTGATAGAAGCCCGGAGCGCTGGAACAATCAAAGTAGAAAAATCTGATCTCCTCTCTGGAGTGACTTATCTGGCAATGCTCGGAGAACCTAACCTAATTTCAGCAACCCTTCTTGCACTCATGCTAATATGAAACGTGACAAGAGCACTTAAAAACTATTCCTGATAAAATCTCAGGGGCAAAGGGTGGCTTGGGTCTGTAGCCTATCTCATTACCCCAGCAGGCAGCTCTACAAACTGAGCTGGTTTAGCTGGGATCCAAATGACTCATCACTTCAAAGACAATTATGATGCCAGCATAGATTTAAAGCATGTATTCTATAGCAGCTTGAAACATTCCCTATGGACCATAAAGGAGATGACCGTTTATAAGTAAGAGTGCATATTTATATTGTTAATGTCTTCGTTTTCTCTTAAGGATTTATGATGATCATTCCAAAATTGTTCATCTATATAAAATATATAAGAAGAGTTTTGTCAAGAATAATTCATTGTTTTGAATTATTATTAAAATAGCTAGAGCTTGCATGGTCTCTGCCTCAATTCAGAGCACTCCTATAGGAGTTTATGAATCAAAATTACAAATAAGTTATCCCAACTGAATGTTATTCAGCTGGCCTACTAGTAAAGGTGTAGTCATTCTAGGACAGCTGATGTCACAGGAAGTTTTTTTAATTATTATTACTTTTATACCATCCTGCTTGATAAGATATCTTTTATTAGACCTGATTGGCATTTATGGAGCTGAAATAAAATACTGCCTTTTCAAGAAGTTGTGCCTAGACCTGGTACAGCATGGTGTGACTGTCTGTCAGCACCACTGGTAACATGGGTATGATGTTTACAAGTCTCTCAAGAGAGTTTTGTTGCTCACAGCTAACACTAGTGAAATATTATTTTTGGAAATATTATCATATGTAGAGTTTTTATTAGCAGTACTCTCGCGCATGAGTCACGTGCTGTTAGAAGTGTGTTTGCAGCATCACTGTTAATCTGAGAAGCTTCTGTGAGTGCTGCAATGCATATCTGCTTAAAATAAATATGATGCAAGTTCTTTAAGGCTCTAGTAATAATGTCCCCACATACAAGGCATTGAAAACACAAAGTCAGAATAAGTACTAGAGCGCAAGGCGTGGAACAACATGGAGCAAGAGAGAGCAACTACTCCTTTGATGAAAATGTAGGAGCCACCAGAGAGCAGACTGAGGAATTTTAGCCTCAAGAAACAGATCAGAATTATTAGGCAATAAATTATATTTTCATTCTATATGATGGCTTCAACAGCTGTTGAATCAAACAGTATTTCAAAAACACAGATATCTGATTGTCTGGTACTCAATATGCCAACCTGGTAGGTACATATAAGTAGCCGTCAGATAAATTTCAAACTCTGAAAAGGAGAATCATACTTATTCTGTGTCAGTGAACTTTGTTTCTTGATTCTGCTCCCCTTATAGCTAAAACTTTTTCCACGGTACTTATCAGCAAAGTGTAGCCTTTTGACATTTTGACCTTTTTCTGAGTGGGATGTATATCTCTAAACATGTTTTTCTTTAAAACTTCGTGAGAAGCAACTGAGGAGCTGTAGAAGCAAAGTTCTCTTGGCATATACATACTTACTAGAGTGAAAGGGAATTAGTCATATAAACCAACATTTTAAAATCCTTCCAAACTAAGATTAATTACCAGATGTTCCAGGATCTTTATCATCAGTCCAGTCAGTCCTGATGTCCTTGCTTTGTGGTATATGTGGCAGTTGCCTTTTTGGCACGGTGTAGTATTTTCTGGAGGGCTTCAAGGGCTGTAGTTACATGGCTCTTTGCATGAACTGATTTTACTGCACACATTCGTAGGCTGCAGGAAATACGAGAAGTCTATATGGTTTCTCTTTATTATAGTGCAATCTGGAAAGTACCACCACAGGAGTCTAATCTGTCTTTGCTCTAAATGCATGGGGATTAGTGCTAACAGACGTTGCATGTGAGACTCACTCACTGTATCCAGAGAATAGCCAAACATCATTTCCCAGTCATGAAATCCTGCTGTGTTTATCTTAGGGCGTGTTAGCCTCATAGTTTCCATGTATGTCGTCATAGCCACATGAAGCAATCTTCAGTTAAACCATCTCCCCTCTAAAACAATGAGGAAAATAAACACCAGAAACGTGGTGTAAGCCCTGTGCTTAGATTACCTGCGACTTTCAGCATGTATCCGCTATAGCCAAGGGTCGCACAGGCCGCAGCCGTAAATCAGAGCTAGTTTTACAAGAGTTGCCCAGCACAGGAGAGGCGTGCTTGCAGCAGGACGGAGTGCGTTACGTGCCAGCCACCCGAGTGCTACCAGCTCGCTCAGGCTGAATTTACAGCCCCCGCTGAACCCCGCTGCTTTCCCCCTCTCCCCTCCGGCTCGCTTCGGCCATTTGGGGTACAGACTTCTGGCTGCCCGGGGATGTGCCGTGAGACGCCTTTACACGCTTTGTTAAACCATGTTGTGACAGACCAGTTGCTGTTCCACAGCAGGCTTTCACTTGCCCTTGGCTTCATAAATCTTTGTGGATCAGCAGTGGCATTTCAAAACCATTTTGAAGCGGGGGAGAAGGTGATGAAATAATTTGGATTTCCAATTTGCAGCAGTTCGCTCTCAGCAAAGCCACTGACTGACAAATAGTTAACAATTTGTATGTTTTTTGCTAGAAATGCGAAGACACAATCTATCTGCAGATGTAATTATTCACAGTATTAACAAGATCTTGGGGTATTTTTGCAGAGAGCAATGTAAATTGATACAGAGATTATGAAAATGCCTCGACGCAAGGCTGGTACTTGTTAATCATACATCCCACAGAGAACTGTAATTTCTTACCGACAAAGAAACGAAGAAGTTTCAAAGATCACGTGGCTCCTGTCCGAAACACCTAACAAACCACGAAGGGTGCTGCTTGCACCTCGGTGTCAGCACAGCCTCAGGGCTCCACACCTCCTGAGGACCTACAGTCCTGCTCCCACACCAGTGAAATGAGACAACCTGGTGGAGTCCACAGCCTGTCCATGTTAACAATGTGATTTTCCTATTGCTAGCCTGGATGGCTAAGTAAAGACTAAAACTGTTTGGAAAAGATTTTATATTCTATAGGAAACAATAGCTTTTCATCCAAAACCACCTCTGTCTGTGCTTTCACTTTTAAAGTCTTGCAGGCCTTTATTATTTTTACTTTACCATCAATTTTCTTTTTTTTCTTTCTTGTTTTTCCCCTTTTTTTTTTTTTTTCACCAAACTTGGCCTTCAGTCACAGACAGATGAACCTGGGCTAAGGGTTACAAGTGGGGTTTACCACATGCTTTTGTCAATAAAGTTGTCCAGTTAAATCTAGTACTCCTTTTTTGTACGAATGATAAACACAGTTATCGAGTAATTGCATCGAATCATTCTAAAGATGTTTGATTCCACTTGTTTGGGTGATGGCAGCTGTTAGGCAGCAAACAATTTTAAGATACTAAACCTTGAGAGACTTGGTTTTAGTTTTGGGGGGAGGGTGTTTGTTTTTGTAATAAACTGATCTTTTACACTTGTTGCATATGGCTCCCAATCTGATCATTAACATTGAATGTAACACAATGCTACTTCTAACTCTCTGAGCTCTGAAAATATAATCTACCTTTTCATAATATTGTACCTGTTACCTAACTTTATTCTTGAGTACTTGCCTTACTGAAGCATATCTTTAGTAAGGAAGATGTGTAAATGTTAGTGAATACTGTATGTTCCTTTGCATTAATGGGTTGCAATACATCATTTTACCTCCTGGACAAAGAATTTTTTTTTTTTTTTAAAGGAATTATTTTTAAAACACTGCATTTATAGTTTTTGTACTTGTATGTTACATTTACAAGCAGTCTATCTTTTTAATATTTGTGTTGCTCATCATTAAAATATGTATGTGCATAGACCAACTGAATACATAGTAACTGCGCTGAAAGAGTTTTGGGTTCTGTTTTTAAGGATATTTTGTTATATAATCTGATATCTGTTTTATTACCCAAAACCCACAAAAGGACATTTTTAGGTATGTAATATCAGCTTTACCACCTGTGTTTTCAATAATTTTTGTCATATTTTTCTGCTTGGAGTTGGATCTTTTTGTTTGATTTGACAATCAGATTGATTTCCTCTAAAAGGTGTTGTGTAGTATCTCTGAAATTTAAGCTACTTCTGAAATGTAAGGTCTGATGTAGAAACAGGATTACTCTCATAAAATGTGACCTGAATTGAGGTTCCACAGTAGTAAAGAGCAAAGCTGAAACACCCTGCTGGGGTGCAAAGTGATTTCAGAGGCACTCACCTCAATGGACATTGTATTTCTTTTTTGATTTGCAGCTTTGAGCAAAGACTAGATAACTTTTTTCCCTACGAAACACCTGTAAGGATGCTTAGATCCGTGTTATTTGTCCGCCTGGAGGTTCCTGTAACCATCGTGATTGATCTATTCTGAAAACAAGGTTTATTGGGACTAGGAATGAGGGGAAGAGTAAATATTAGTTTTTAATCTAATGGTTGAATATTCCTAGAAGATGGGAATATCCTGAGATTTGATTCCTGTTCTTAAAGGATATTTTAATTTATCCAATGCCTATTTTGGTTAAAAAGCCAGAATAGTCTCACCTTGGAAACATTTAACTGTTCTGTACTTTTGCCTAATCTGTAAATTATAATTTCATTGCCTTATTATACTATTATTTCTAATCAACATTATATAAAAAAATGTTCAAAGAAAAAGACTTCATTTAAATTATACAGTGCAAGACAATTAGCAAAATTACTAACTCTGTCAGACATTCAGAATAATGAAAGCATTAAATGTACTGGAACACATACTTGTTGTGCATGAAAGACACCCATCCTGAAGCTGGTTTTCCCTCTCTAGCTGAAGCATGGGAGCAAATGTAGGAGACTGGTGAATTTTCTTACAACACACAGAATGTAGGTATGCAAACAAAGAGATTATATATAAACACTATACTAGATTGTGGTAAACTTTCATTGCAGTTGAAATCAGCAACGTGAATGCTAATTAAAAAGAGTTTATAGGCTGTTTAGCACAACAGCCTATGTGCAATCAAGAAAAACAGAGCAGAGACTCCACTACACAGTGAACTGAGGGTGCAGTGTGGAGTAGCAGCACTTTGTGAGGAACACTTATGAGCATCACCTAATCTTCTCTTTCTGAAGTCTCAGAGCAAGAAGGATATACGAAGTTTCTTTCTTCTACATGATCTTCATGTTCTGCCTGATACTTTGGCGTGCACTCTGTTTGAATTGCTAATTTATAAGAAAAGCACGTAAGAGCCCTTATTACAACTTTAACCTTGTTTATATAGGGGAAAAAAAAAAAAAAGAGAAATATTATCTGGTATACTTACACTGGCAGAAGTTCCTAGTAAAAGCCCTTTTAGTTTACACTAGGGGCTGAACAAACACTGCATTCAAACTAATGCTTCTTCCAGAAGCAACTACACAGCAAATGAAGTTGGAATCACTGAATGGGTGACCACTTCGCTGCTTTGGGACATTGCTGTCTCAGCAAAAAGGATGGCCAAAAGGTTATTTTACTGGTTGGAGAACTATTGCACTCAACATATGAGTGAGAACCAAGCATTAATCTTGTTTTAAATTAGCATACTGGATTTGAAACAGCAGGAGTTCAGGAGTTGATTCGTGAACAATAGTTTGGCTGCAAACAGCTAAAATTTCGGTCCGGACTATCTCACTGTGTTTACTGTCATTGTTTCCTTTATGCTGGGTGACATATATAGCAAAACTAAATAAAACAGTATTGTTTTTGGTAAAAGCATGCAGTAGAGTTTTTTTCTCAAAGAAAACAACTTCACAGTGAACCAAACTGCAAAACCCTGAGCAGTTAATCACAAGATTCACACTGATAAGTAATTCTTATGACATTGGCCATACTACTTATGCAAGTAGCCATTCACCAATGTATATTCTGTTGTTAGGAGACTTACTCTAATACATAGTGTTGTCTTTTTTCATGTGTGTTTGGTCTATTCTAAACGTTTTGTGT
The DNA here is from genome assembly GCA_035590195.1 of Aviceda cuculoides. NCBI lineage: Eukaryota > Metazoa > Chordata > Aves > Accipitriformes > Accipitridae > Aviceda > Aviceda cuculoides. The sequence continues at coordinate 23,503,928 of JAVJGG010000073.1, forward strand.
CAGCCTGTAGAAACAAAACCATGTTTTTCACGATGTGTTGAACAGTAGATGAGCATTTGGAAGATATAAAAGTATTTACTGCAGCAAATATTGAATTAGTTTGTATAAAGTGCTTTGGAAAACTTGCATGAAGTAAGAATTGTGTTAGCATTTAAGCCATACCAAAATATATCCAATGCAAAAGAAAACTTATTTGGGATTCTGGCATCCGGTTAAAAACTAGTGTAGAGCGCTTCATAACTCATAAAAGGTTCTATGAAGCTAATGGAACTACTTACATGAATAATTTGCAAGACTTCTTTTGGTGTCTTTATACACAGCTTGTTCACAAATCTAGCATAACTAGGGCTTAAGTAATAGATGAGCATGATTTGTTCTCTTTTTTGAGGCTTATGTCTTCAGGCTAGCCAGCAGCTAAGCACCACACTGCCACTCACTCACTTCCCCCCACTCAGGGGGATGGGGGAGAGAATCAGGAAAGTAAAAAAGTAAAACTCCTGGGTTGAGATAAGAACAGTTTAACAGAACAGAAAGGAAGAAAATAATAATGATAATAATAATAATAAAATGACAATAGTAATAATAAAATAATTGGAATATCCAAAATAAGTGATGCACAATGCAATTGCTCACCACTCGTCGACTGATGCCCAGTTAGTTCCTGAGCAGCAGTCTGCCCCCCATGGCCAACTCCCCCCAGTTTATATACTGGGCATGACATCACATGGTATGGAATACCCCATTGGCCAGTTTGGGTCAGCTGCCCTGGCTGTGTCCCCTCCCAACTTTCTTGTGCCCCTCCAGTCTTCTTGCTGGCTGGGTGTGAGAAGCTGAAAAATCCTTGACTTAGCAGAAAGGCTACTTTTTCACATGAAAAAAACTGAAATAGAAGTATTTAAAAGCTAAGATTAAAGTGGTGAAATAACAAGTGGTTGTAGACCATTTTCTATATTTTCTGCATTCTTAACTTTGCCAAGTTTTGAGGAGAATTCACAGTCTTTCCCAAGTCATTTCCGCAGCGTTCTGTCAGAGAGAATTGTGTGCAAATGATCCCAAAGGAGATTAGGAATGTGCAAAATTTAAACTTGCTTATCATGCAAGGTAGCAAATGAACTAAGCAAAGTACAGGACAACATAGCCCTCAACAGGTGGGCTGAAGAGTAGAGTTTAAGGTTACTACAATGTGTGAGGTTGTGAACATGATAGGTGAAATTGTACAAAAATGCACATACTTTAGTGCATTTCACTCTTTAGTGAAGAGAATATTTAAAGGAATGGAATAATGGTGAGTGGTTATTAAATGTACAGGCAAAAAGTTTTAAAGGGAGATGAAGATACTTTATATTAAATGGTTGTAATTGATAATTTTTAATTTTTCCTCTAAATCAAATAACCTTTTAACTTCAATTAAAAAAAATACATTAAAAAGGTTTTATAGCAAACTCTACAGGCTGATGATAAATTGGGACGAGATAGTTGCAACAGATAGGGATGTCTAAATGATTCTGCAGAACCTACTTTGGGCTGAGTAAAATCCGCTAATGGGTGCTCAGGGCTGGTACTAGCCTAGTGAGTGGCTCTGCCCTGCGCTCTTCAGATATCTCTGCTTTGAAAGGACTTTATAAATTTGAGAACAGCATCCTGGATGCAGGCAGAGACTACTCCTTAGTCCGTTGTATACTTAAGTCCTTGAGGAGACTTTGCCTAAATCTAGCCCACGTGCTGTTTTATATGTGTTTGATTATTCTTTAACTCTAGTGCAGATACGCTGGAGAAGTTTTAGCTAAAAATGCTAACCCTAATTTCTCTCAGTAGGGTACCATAAGTTACTTTGCTTTTGTTTTTTTCATTCCAGAAAATACTGCATAAGTGCCCATTGGGGGTATGTGTATCTAATTTGACAAACTTTTTAGGTCTAGAAGAGAAAGCCTTGCAACATGGAAAAATTCTGTAGAAATCTGAAAATATTTACAGTATTAAAGGTGGTCATGTACATTTTCTATTCACCTGACGAAAGTTTGAGAGATGTTCTTGCATGCCAGAAGTTCCTGGCAATGAAAATAACCGATGATGCTGGATGCCAGATCTTAAGAGTTATTAAAACAAAATATACTGATGCTAGGTTCTGCTTTTTCTCCGTGCAGTGTAAAAGCAATGCAAGGTCTCATAACACTTCAGTATATTTGGAGGCAAGACACAGTATTTTCTGGGAATTATGGTATCACAACTGGTCCTGTGCTTTATTCAAACGTAAGAAGTGGTCAGGGGCATACTGCTGCAAAGCACACTTAAGCCTGGAAGTGTGTTGCCATTTTACTGTAATACTGCAGGCTGACTCTTGTGCTGAAATTAAAGTAAAACAGAAGAAAAAAACTGAAGCTGGTAATTGGCTAGGATGATGATAATGTGAGCTCATCCCTTAACCTCAGGGAGGGAAGCCTGCTTAGTCATAGAGCCAGCAGTGCTCAGCCAATGAAGCTGCCAAGTGTGAGCTTTCCTGGAGCATAGTCATGCTGCAGCTTGAACATCTTAAACTATGGATTATTATTATTAGGATGACCTACAAGATATTTTTCTGCATTTTTTTCTATATAGAAAGAAATTCTTAAAAGCTAATTTTGTGATGTTTTCTTTTACAGTCTAATACAAATAAGCTAATTTGGATGCACCAAATCCTCTTTTTGTCGTGGTGATCTCTTAGGATTTATTTATTTTTGCATGCAATTGCGAGAACCAGAATGTTCAGTAAGCATGTTTTGTTCAATGTACCTTAAATTTCTTTCCTTCCTGGTAATGTAATTTTCACTATCCTGGTTTTTGTTCTTAAATCACTACAGTCTTCTCAAGTGACAAGATAACTTCCCTGAGAGGCATATAATATTTTTTAGGACTCCCTTTATGGAACACACAAGTACATAGTCCTTTCCTTCCTTTAGGTTATCTCTGAATTTACTTTTTTTTTGTAAACTTTGCATCTTAATACTTTTGTTATATCTCTTTCCTAGATAGGTGCAGTTCTAAAGTGGCCTGAGTTAGGCTTTACAATGCTGGTGGCTTCTTATCTAGCAATGGAAAAAACAGAGCCAAAGTCCACACAGGTGGAGGTTTGGAGAGCTGTGCTAACGCAACGCTTTCTCACTAACCTGAAAGCCCTCTTTCTAAAGGTCTTCTGGATACTTGTGTTTGTGGTAGTTGCAAATCTCAGCCACCACTATTAAGAACAGCATCAACTGTCTGGTTTTTCTTCTTTAAGGGTTAAAACCAAGGACCCTTGAAGTTGTATGCCAGCTTTTGGGCAGTTATCGTTGCGTTCTTCCTCAAAGTGTAGAAAATGTATAGCAGAGCTTCTAAAGGTTGTCTGGCAGGTTTAAATTTGATCTAGTGGTAATGTCTTCTGATATACAGAAAAACTTGCATTCTTTTTATCAGAATTATGTGACTGATCAATGCAGAAGCATCAGTGGAAGGAAAACTGTTACAAGGTTGTCTAGTTTGGGGAGAAAAATAGCTTCTGATTATTTCAGAAAGTAAGATAGTGTCAGAAACTACTGTGAGTAGTATTCCCTCAGGTATTGTGGTTTAGTTGTTAGCTCTGTTACATTCGTAGCAGTGCTGCAAAAAGCAAGGAGAGAGAATAACATTAGTGCTCCTGAGAGGCATACAGCAACCTTTCCACCTCTACGTTTTTGCTACCAGGGATCCAGTTTCCTGCTGTAGGATGTTTTTTCCTCTCCTAATGAAGTTTTGAAATAGGAAAAACTTACTTTATGAAATCCTCATTTGTGTACTAGTTGCAGTTTAGGAAGAATTTTCCATCTCACGTGTCCATAATTTCTCCTAGAGTTATTTTCGTCCTGTTGAGAGGGGACTGGAAAATGAGCCGAGACGTTGTGCTTAGAGGAGGGAGGAACACCCTGGCTCCGTGATATGGGCTGGCAGAGGTCCATGGTTTGTAGCCAGGACGAAGGGGGAGGGAGTGTGGGGGGAACAGCTATGTAACAGCCTGAGGAAGTGAGTCACTTTGCTCTGAAACACAGACCCATGGTTCCAGTAGCACTGAAGCCAAGCTTGGCCTCTGAGGTGGAAGTTGCGTAAGTTAATTTAAACTCTTTGTCTTTTCCTCCTCATCAGGCTCCCAACCCCACCTCGGTATTAAAATCTGCACTGTAGCCATATCCATTTAGAGGAAGCTCATGTTACAGGACTTAAGTGTGCTCTATGATTTTGTTTTATTATTTTTCATTTTACAGAGGGAGAGAAATGTATTACAGGTTTCATTGGAGGAAATGTGTGTGTTAGTCTTACCCGCTCCACTCAAGAGAAACTTGATTTTTTTAGCAGAAGGGATGCAATAAGAATAGGTTTTTAACAATTTATTAAAATCTTTCTGAAATACATTGACAGTGTGATTTGAAATGGAACAGAGTGCATATTGAAAAGAGATAGTAGTAGAGACTTACACTTAATAACTTGAGTGTTAGTAGTAGTTTAAGAATTGAATTAAATTTAAAACTAAACTTCTTAAAAGGTTTTAGGTGTCCTAACAGAAATACTGGTGTATGTGTTAACACATTAGACTTTAATCCTGCCAACTAGGTTTTTAAAGCCTAAGTCTGTGGATAGCTTTTTTCTGTGGAAGGGAAGGGTAGAATTGTCCTAGGCTGCATGTTCTGGAAAGGCTTTCTCCAGTTATGTTTGTAGCTTTACACTAACAGATACTCGCTGGTGTCTGGGAGCAGCTGTAACAATCTGCCTGAACTACTTTCCATGAGTGTGACCTGAACAGGAGCAGTTGCTTTCAGCTGTTGAAGAAAGCATCTGAAAGGGCAACAGGTTGAGCAGGCCCTGTCTTCCGTGCTTGGATGCTTGGTGGGCAGTTCTTAATTGGAAAGCAAGTGTAATGATTGGGGGAGGGGGTGTGAATAATGGGCTGCCACCTGATCCTTCCCTTCAAAACACTGAATCGAGCATCTTGCTGCATGTTTGGTTGCAGCCTTTGTGTACATGTGTGTGTTTTAAATGTCTTCGGGAAATGTGGCCTGACAACATTGTTTTTCTTTTGGTGATTCATGAGGGGGTTTTTTGGTTTGTATTTTTGAGTTCATATTAAAAACAGATTTTTCTGGCTGCAGGAAGACATAGTAGTTGGCCAGAGGAGAGGGAGTTTTAAGAGAAAAACCTTCAGGATGAGCTTGAGTGATTAGCCAAAAGTCTGTGTGCAACTGGAAGTTGCATCATGCAAATACAGTGTGATGCCTGTTTTGTAAAACTAAGTTGTTTTGTTTTACATTCTTCTAGCAGGTCAGATCTATTATTTCTCACACATATTATCCTGATCTTCATTTCCTTGGGAAATGGGACATATGCATTGTTGTTTATCACGTAAGGGTTTATATGCCAGTTATGTCTGTTGATTCATTGCAACTGCTTCTCTATTTCAGGACCTGTAACTAAGTGGACCCTACTGACCTCTGAACCACAAAGGATAAGAGTGAAAAGAAGTGGGAGAAACATACGAAGAAAAAGGAAGTGGATGCACTTTCATCTGGACTTCTTTCCTGTCCTTTACTAAAACTGAATGGAAAAGAGAGACTTCCGTGCCTTTCCTCCCCCACCCTCAGGGATGGGTGGATTGTAAATACGGTGTGTGCAGCTGGGAGAATAGGCTGAACTATGAATCTTCAGGCTCAGCAAAAGTCTTCGAACAAAAGGACTGGGAAACGAATTGCCTATTTTAATGAGCAGGAAATAGCTGTGTCACCAAAAGAACCACAGCAGCAGCTTAAGGAAGGACAGTACTATGGTCACGGAGGGAATATACCAGTCTCCCAAACTATGGAGATTTCTCATGCAGGAGGATTAACAAATGCCCCCAACAATGTTGCTTTGATGAACACTGTTTACAGTCAAGATAGGGGAGAATCAATGATGATGTCCCAGACGGTAACAGCTGTCAAATGGCAGAATTCACTAATGGGAAACCGCTTGGCAGAGAGGGGTGACAGCCACTGGCAGTCTCCACCTTCGATGTGGAACCACAGTATGGTTTTTGGGGGCAACCCAAAAGGACCCCACTCCAATGCTGGTGCCCCAGGCTTCTATGGCCACCCAGAAGCCCTTAAAAGAAATCAAGAGAAAGGAGTGTTTGTGTCACAGCTGGACTTGTATGGAGATGCTGTCCAGCAGATGATGTCCCAGAAGGCTCAGCTGGAGCAGCAAGCCCTGGTTAGACAGCAAGCTCAGATAAATTCTTTTCATCAGATGCAGAAACAGCAGCAGCAGAATCAAAGTCTGCCACTACAGCCTTTCCAACTTGCATTTGGTCACCAAGGCCAAAAGCAGGGTCTTCCTGAATTGTTACATGTCTTTCAAGAAGCCCCAGCTTCTTCCAGTCCAGCATTTACTGCTCAACAAAAACAGCAAGCTCTTCCCCAGCTACAACTGTTTGAAAATTTCTATCCTCAACAGCAGCAGCAGCAGGCGGCTGCCACACAAGCCTTCAGTCTGCAGCAAACTACTTCCATAGCACAGCCTCATGTGGCAGCTGCAGCACCTCAGCATCACATGATGGCACACCAGTTTCAGCAAACAGAGAGGAACCAGGAACTATTCAAGGCTCTAACAGAGCAGAACCAACAGACTGTGCTACCTCAGACCCAGATTCCCTTTCCAAGAAGGTCACGGAGACTCTCCAAAGAAGGTGTCCCACTGACATCTGCAGGAGAAGTGTTGGCTTCCAAGCAGGCAGAAGAACAACCTAGCAATTTATTTCTGCATCACTGGCAAACACATCAGCAAGAGGTCCCATTACAGCAGCCGCCTGAATCACTGGCCCACAACAAAAGTAGCTATTCACACCCCAAGAGAATGGATCTGGGGCAGAAGGATGTCCTGGTCAAGAGTGAGCTGTGCCAGGTGGAAATAGACAGGCAAGCCACAGCCCAGAATGGTAGAGATGGGGAGAAACAGGCAGAAGCAGTTGAAGAAAACACTCAGAGAACTAATGATTTTCAGGGTGTCAGAGGTGGTGTAATTCAGAGTACACGACGGAGACGGCGTGTTTCTCAAGAAGCCAATTTGCTAACTTTGGCCCAAAAAGCTGTTGAGCTGGCTTCTCTTCAGAATGTAAAGGTAAGGTATATACATCCTAACCAACATAGCATGTTTTAGACTACAAAATAGGGCTGAAATGAAAAGAATTCATGTACATCTGCAGGATAGGGTGGTATCTTGATGCAAGAAATGTTGTAGTACAGCAAGGGCAGCTCTGGAGTGGTGGCGTGTAAATTCAGCTACTGTAATTTGTAGATGTGGGAGAACAGAGATCTAGTGCAGTGAAACCACCTGGGGCAGTTTTATTTCATTAATACTGAATGTGATTTTATCCCAGGGCTTCAAAATACAGATGTTTTCAGCTTAGGCCTCAAGCTGATTAGGAATTTAGAGAGACAAGTGTAAGTAGTTCACTTGGTGTCTTTTTACCAATTTAACATTCTCTTATGTTAAAACACTGCTGCTTATCAGCCAGTTTTTCAGTTTTAACAATTGAAGTGTTTCTAAATTGTGCTATCTAAAAATTATATAATGCAATTTACATGTTTAATATTTCGGAAATACTAAAAGCCTGAGGAAGCCTCACGTGAAGAACTTTATACCAGGCATAACAAAAGTCTGCCTGATGCGGTATCCCGTTTCTGAGAACGACCTGCAGCAAATGTTTGGAAATTGGTAACCTGAGGACAAAGTCTGCCTGTAGACCGTCTGTAGGGCTCGATGGGGAAGAAATTTAGTGTTGGCTAATCAGCCAACAGGTACCTAATCAGGTAGCTCACTACTCTCATCCTTTTGGTGTCCCATCAGTCTAAACTGTACAGTATGTATTCCATATGGCAAAATGACAAGGTTCAAAATAAACTAGCCTGGGGGAGGCAAGTGGTGGGGTTTTTGGAGTTGGGTGGGGGTTTTCTGAAGGGGTTTTTTTTTGAGGTTTTCTTTCAACTGTGGTTTGACTAATCTTTCATTGAGTGCCTCTTATGAGAAGTAAAGATACACTTTTATTTGGAAGCTTTGTTGTCAGAGGCTGGTGAAATATGGGTGTTAGAGCATGAGCTACTTTTTACCTACAGTTTTGCCGCTTGAGTTGCTGCCCAGTCAGGCAACAAAGGGAAGGGAATTTTATTCCCTCTCTTGTTCTCATCATCTTTTTTTTTCCTAGTCTGTCTGTGGCCATTTTTTCCAATCCCTTCCTTAGGGGGATGTGCTGTTTGAGTGAAAGAACCAAAATAATAAACAGCGAAGCAAATATCCATAGCCTACTCCATCTCTTGCACAGCAGACAGCAACCAGTGACTGTTGATGCTGTCTTCAATCCGTTTTGCTGTAACTCCAGTTGAACAAACAAATTTGATAGAAAACTGGTAGCAGTTAGCAGTGTGAGCTATTTGCTCATACTGTCCTAGCCGTTGTATGCTTATATTGCAGGAAGGCCTACAATTCACATTACAGTCTGATCACCAACACAGTGGTAAGAAAAAGCTAATAGAGCATCTAGGAAAAAACGGGCTGAGAGGCGAAGCAAGAAATTGGCCGTTTGAAGGCATGTCTGCTTGCAGCTTGATTCATAATGTAAAGACCAAACAGAGAAGTGTTTTGACAGATTCTCTTTTGTTCTTTACAGTTATGCAAGCAGCTTGTTTGCTTCCATGATGGCACTAGCAGAAGAACTCTATGTTTAGATCGCTTCAGGCTTTCAGGATGAGGTTTTGAAAAATTTTAAGATTCTTGCCTGAGGTCTGATGGATTTTACACCTTTAAGGGGGTTGGATATCATGTGAGGGAGAAAAAGAAAACATGTTTACTGGAGGAGTGTGGTCTGCTTCTCTTGTCAGCGTCTTTCTATTATAAACAACTTAGAACCCTTCTCTAGCATAGGTTATGTTAAGAGCATGTAAGAAGGCCATAGTGTTAATTTATTGATGAAAGAAGATACATCATAATTTGAACCAGTTGTTTGAACATTCCAATGTAGGTGTGTGTACCTTACGTGAAAACAGTATTTTGGACAGCAGTATCTGTCTACATGTAGTGTCACAACTGATGCTTTGCATCAGAACTGCCCATCATACTGTGCCTGCCTTTTTGCTGGTGCGAGCTTATTGCTACTTACAGGCTGCAGCAGATTCTCAACTCTTAGTTTTATGGTTTCATTTCACATACAACTGTTACATGCAAAAAGGCAGTGTAATTTGTTTTCTTTAATAGTGCAGCAAACTTTTCTCAGATCTGAAATGGTCGTCTTAAGGTTGTCTGGATTTAAATATTCCTTTATGGAAGGGAGACAGAGGTTTTAGTTACCTGGCCTCTTTCCCTTGGCACAGGGCAGGGCACCAGCTGCCGCATACAAAAGGGGAAGGAAAAAAAAAGTTTTATTTTTGGAATTGCAGTTCTGGACTCACCTCCTTCATGGACAAGGCTCAGTTTGACTGCAGAGAGAATCTACCTCTACTGTTAGCAAGATGATGCAGAATGATGGCAGAAAGCACTGTACTGGCAGATGTTTCTAAAAGGCTAGTTCGTTTTCTTGTCTGATCACAGCAGTGGCCTTGGAACAATTCTTCCAGCTATTGCAATTGGGTTTTGTCTGTGAATTCTAAATTTTTTTAGAAACCACTTGAGGGATAGACAGGATCAATGTCAAAATGACTGATGGGTTTCTGTGGGTGTCTTGGAGGACTCTAGATCAATAGTTCATCCCTCAGTATTTATGCAAGAGTCTAAATGGAAGTGCAACAAGTCGCATTTGCTAGAGTTATCCAGCAGCCTTCCTGCCCCAAATTTCTGCAACAGAGATGCTGAGCTAGCTGAAAATCCCCTAGCAGTTCTACAAATGAAGGTCCTGTCCCTTATTCGGTGAGTCATTTCTGCTTACCTCTAAGCATAATCAAACAGTTGAGAGACTAGGGATCGGAAACAAATAGCTTAATTCCAAAATAAGTCATGTCCCCGCTTAATAAACCTTAGGTATGTGTGATCTTTCATGACCAGAAAAGCTCTGCTGTGGACCAAAGCATCTTTAAGGATTTCTCAACTATTTATATTAAATTCCTGGTGGTGTCTTCTCTCTATCTCTGCTACTGCTCACGTCTCCTCCTTTCTCTTTTCTCTCAAAGGGGTCATCTCTCCTGTCATCAAGGAAGAGGGTCCTTTGCTGGTTACCTCTCAATCTTGAAAATAAAAAGAGCATGGTCGAACTGATCATACAGCCAAAGAAATGTGACATCTTTTGTGTGTCTAGCTGCCATAATTACCTCCTTGTAGTCAGGAAATTAGTTCGTGTCTCTTGACCTGCAGAGGTCTGTGTAGCACACAGGAAGTATCTGAGGTTTATAGATTGGTCAGAATTGGTGCTCGTTCATGTATTCATATTGCCATTACTTGTTTGATTGCAGTTATTCTCTCGGGTACCCAGAAAGTATGCTAGAGTGCTTGCACTAGTAACAGCTACATCAGGAGGAAAAAGTAATCTGATTAAAACAAAGACTTTTCTTGGCAGTGGTCTGAAGAATGTAGTATGAATGCACTGTTCTAAACAGTGGTGCAGAACTATCTTACTGTGGATCTCGCTGCCAGAAGACCTCAGAGCTATCCCAGATGTTTAACTGGGCTTCAGTAATAAGGTGATAACATTATAAATTTCCCTGATGAATGGAGACCCATGTATAGCAGCATGAAGCTATATGTGAGCCATTTCTTCAGGTATGGGCAGACCAGTGGAAGCAGGCATCTGTTTCCAGTAGCTGACCTGTTTATATGTTTAAAAAGGCATCCTTGTTAGTCTCTCTTTCCTGAAGTAATGAAGGGAGGCTATAAAAATTTACAAGAGCCCCTTACTACCTAGAGGTAGTGGTCCCTAGTGATGTATCTGTCAGCATGATGAATGCCCTCCAAATCCAACATTGGTAGTCTTGTGGGAAAGTACAGGTGCATATCACCAGCCTGGAGTAATATGCTCATTAATTCCTTCTGCAGTGCAGTCTGGGGCAGCTGATGCCAACTGTGACTTTTCAGTTGTGTGTTTCATCATTGTGTGGTGGGGGCAGATATCTCCAGTCTCTGTGAAGAAGCAGTCAGACTTCTAAACTGCAGTGTCGCTTATGGGCTAAGCCTTTCTGTGCACGCTTAGCTGTATTCTAATAAAAGGTCTTGGAAGGAGGCAGTCCTAAATATTCTTGGTATGATTGATTTTATTTGCACAAGCTTGGCAAGCTAGCTTTTTTGGAAGGCTTAGTGTTTTGGAGTGGACCTGTTTGCTCTTAAAAGCAACAAAAATTACCAGGACTCTCGTTTGGAGAGAGGCCAGAGCACCAACTCCAGGCTCTGACTAATACATCTTATGACAATACAGTTGAGCTTCCCTCAATATAAATATAGTATCAAAGTGGCACTTCAGTCTGGTGTCCTTCTAGCTATCATGGGTTGACTATTCATGGGCCAGCTGGAGCATGTTCTCTCGCTCATCAACGAAGCCGGCTTTCTTGATCTATGACCACAGTGAAATGACTGGGGGGGTGTCTGAATCCTTATGACAGAACCTGCTTATGCTAGCTTTTTAATCAGGATTAGGTATTCTTAATGGCTCACAATAGATTCTTTTTGAGGACTTCAGTAAATCTCTGCAAAATTATGGAAGTCCAGGTTGGAGACCTCTTGTCATACCTGAGAGATAATGTGCCTTAGTTTCCACCTACAAAACACAGCTGTTCAGGTGGATTCCTCAGTAGATTGTGGCTTGGATAGAGGATGAGTTTGTATACCTAATCCTATCCAAAGGCTTTCCAACCAGAGCTCTTAGAGCAAAGTTCTGAAACACCAAAAGGAGCATCTTCTACAGCTTCTAGATTGTACTTCTTCAGAGCTCAGGAAGGCCTTTTACATCCCTAAAGAGAGGTGGTTTTGAAAGTTGTGCTTTAACATCTGGGTTCTAAGTGAGCTGGCAACTGCTTTTGAATTGAGAGCGGAATGAACATGTGGATAGTCAGCTGCAGGACTAGAAATCACTCATGTAACAGTACCTGAAGTCATTTGGTGTTACAGTATCCATGTGTTTATTTGGTAACTCATCCTTCATTCCCATCTCCTTGGAGCTCTATTTTCTAGGGTTTCCATGGGTAAAAGAAAGCAGAGACATGGAAGCTATAATACTAATGCAAAAAGTGCTGGCGTTATGCCGTGTTGATTCTGCTGAGCAAAAGTCCTTCAGGCTCAAGCCTAGTTAGACAACAAACCTCAAAGGCTCCAGTTATAATAAGGAAAGGTGCTTCTGTCATGTAAATCAGAAAAATGCAGTGAAAAGCTAGTTCTGTTTTTTGTATGAGAGATTTAATTAAGTTTATCATGGTTCAGTCTTCCTGGAATAGAAGTCCAATACTTGACATTAATAATATGCAGCTTTTGATCATTACTAAAAATGAAGAACCTTTGTTGGAAGTTATATGGCAGGGCACAAATTCATCTGGAAAATAAAATGTCAAACCATAGGTAGTGAAATGATACTTAAGAATGGTGTATACAAATATTCTAGCAATTGAGACTTCAGGCAATCCTCAAGTAATTCTAAGAAATTTTGGTAACACTTTTGTGAAGTATTTTTTTTCCTCCAGTAACACTTTTCCAAATCCATTTCAGCTTGCAAATTGCATTGAGAAACTTGATATATGCTGAATATGGGATATCCTCTGATCTGTTATGCAAGTACTACAGAACTTCTAAAGAATCTCTTTTTCTTCTCAGGAACTGGATAATTCAGAAGAGGAGAAGAGTGTGCCGATAGCACCAGGACCTACAGCTGCAAAAAGTGTTGTGGAATTCGCCAGTTCTTCACCAGCTCCCAAAAGAGCCCGGGAGGATAACAGCCTCACGCCTCTTATCATTCCTGTGTCTGTGCCAGTGAGAAAAATTGACTTGCAGAGCCTTGGAAAGGAAAAGTCTGAGGATGGAAAGCTCCAGAGAGGCCAAACGAATGATCGAGCTCCTTGTGAACGCAAGCCTTCTGTGATAGTCACTAGAAGGCGATCTAATCGTAGTACTAATGTGGAAACCTCAAATCAGGTATGGATAGACTAAGAAACCAAAGATGAGCCAAATCTGTTAGATTTAATTATTTAGTTTTTAGCCATATTCTTTTCTATTAAAGTAGTTTGATCTTAAGGCCTGAACTTGGAATGGATGTAGTCTGGGGACTGTGGATTTTTTAAATAATAATATTGCCATATATTCAAGCATCACTAGCTTTTCATGACCTACAGCTAATGCTAGTACAGGCAATCAATGCCCCACTACTACACAGTGAATAAAGCCAGATGGTCAATAACACTAGAATAAATAGTCAGTCTGAGTAAAGAATGCTTTCTCCATACATACATAGATAATAAATTGTGAGTAGTGCACATATCTCTGTATATGAATAAAATCCAAAGTGAAGATTTATTCTTATGGAATTTAAATCCCTTACTGAGGTTCTGAAGGTCAGTACTTGAGTGTTCCCCTTCAGTATGGTGATGGTGAGTGGGTTTTTGGTTTGTTGGGGATTTTTTAAATTAAGTATGTAATTTTTTTCAATAGCATGAAGATGCTGTTCCAAAGGATGAAGCAGAGGGCTTTGCCCGGAAACCAAAACAGCGGCCAAGACCTGAGCCACTCTTCATACCACCAAAAGCTGGCACCTTTATTGCACCACCTGTTTATTCTAACATTACTCCGTATCAGAGCCACTTACGGTCACCTGTCCGTCTGGCAGATCATCCTTCAGATAGGAACTTTGAGCTACCTCCTTACACTCCTCCACCAATTCTTAGTCCAGTGAGAGAAGGATCTGGACTATATTTTAATGCTATCCTCTCTTCCAGTGGTCATTCAGTTCCACCTCCAATGACTCCTAAAAGTGCTCATAGAACCCTGCTTAGATCAAGTAAGTTCCACTTTATCCTCTCTTTCTTGGCTAGTTTATGATTAGGAACTGTGGGGTAATAGGAGGAAGATCATGACTTTAGGAGTTGTGGTCATGTGGAACTGGGACTTCGTGATAGTCTGAGGAGCTAGGATGGAGGAAATGCAATGTTGCTTCCACGTGGGCATGCATGTTAAGATGCATTCACAAGTAATCTGCAACACCCCCTACTGACATTCTTAGGAATGGAAAAGTCAGTTCCTCTATAATAGATTGTCATTATCTTGAACTGAGGGGACAGTAAATAGTTATTACTAAGATGTAGATGGTGACTGGAAGGTGAGTTCTTGGTCATCTAAAACTCCTTCAGCATATGGGTACCTTTTTTGAGAAATTGATAGGTCCAACTAGATTTACAAGCTGTGTGAAGAATATATCTAAAATGTGAAGATGAGCTATCTGAACAGTTCTTTCTTTTCTTTGCAGATAGTTCAGAAGTTACGCCTCCTGTTCTTACAGTAGTGGGGGAAGCCACCCCGGTCAGCATTGAACCGTAAGTACCCAGTAGATTCTTAGCCAGGTAGTTAAATGTTCTTCCTTTCTTCCTCCTAAACCTTCAAGCTACTCCCTGTACAGTTGATGTATCTTAGCAACATTAAAGCTATTCCTATTGGTGACTCAAAATATAAATTGTCTTTATTAAAAATTACTCCATACCATAAATAATGTTTGTTTGGCCAAATGCACCTTGTAATTCTGGTGATGTTAACTGCTTTCTATTATTGCTCATCTGTCTCTAGGCTGAAATACTATAGTTAGCTAAAGGTGAATCTGTCCTGTTTTGTTGTATACAAACACTTCTTTGTATGCTGTATGTTAGTTTTAGAGTGGGGAAATAATGCTCCTTTAGAGGAAGGCCAAAACACAGTATGGAAAATGTAGTTAGCTCTCACATGGACAGGTCAGATTGCAGGTTATCCATGTGGTGTGTATTAGCTGCAGTGCGACTGTGAATGCGACTTCGCTCCCTCCTGGGCTAGCTCAGTCTGAAAGCACTACAGCCAGTTGCATACAGTGTGTGTGGCCTGAGCTAATAAGTCTTCTTAGTCTTTTTAGCTGGCTGTGTGCTGCAAAAGTTCAGACATGTGTGGTCCCAGCAGCTCTAGGGAACACAGTTTGGAGATACTGGAGTTATGAGCTTAGGCTTTGTGCCAGTCCTGCTAAACCTGAGCAGAGTAGCAAAAAAAGCAAGAGTACTAAATGTCTCTGCACAGCCCTTGCAAACCCTCTGGGAGTGTTATCAGCTCAAGTTCAGTGCTGTAGAACTACAGCAAGGTAGTCCCAATTAATTATTATACCTAGGTTAACGAACTCTTGCAAAATCTAAACATGGAGATGCATGGCATGGAAAACACCATATAGCATAAAAACACCCATGTGGCTCTGTATTACTGACTGTGCAGTCAGGAATCTCTGCTCTAACTCTGCAGTATATCCTGTAACATTTGAGATACTTAACTCTCTCCAAATAAATACCAGGCAGCTTCTACTTTTTCTTCCAAAATAGCTTATATTTTTAAAATTGACCAGGACATTTGCTGTCAATTTATTTTTTCTTGCCCTTTTTCCATTCCACCTTCCTGTTTGAAGCTGCGTTTTCTGCACTTTTGGCAGCAGGGTATCCTGAACAAAGGTTGCAATTGTGAATGAACCTAGATCATTTTGTCACGTTTGCAAATCCATTCCATGCTGAGCCCATTGACGGAAATAGGCACATTTGGTGTTGTTTAAATCTGTTTTGAAAATGACTTAATTAATCTTTTTGTTGTTGGTTCATTTCACCCTAATCTAGGGGAACCTCTTCTTGAACAGATTTTTTTTTTGTTCCCCCCACCAGGTCTTGATCTTTGACATCTGTGGTGCAATTGTCTTTGGCTGTTGTGTCTGTTGGTTTAAATTGCTGAAATTAATGACATGAAGTTAGCTGCAATTTTAATTGCGTGTGAAAATTTTCAAATTTGTTGCTGGAAATTTTGAGCCATAATATAGTAATGCAGGTTCTTTTCCTGTTGCCGAAAGGGAGTTATGTGCAAAGAGTTGTCTTGCTGTCATCTTAAGTCTTACTGAACAGATGCTTAGACATGTACATAGCTTTAACTTTTAGTGAAGATAAACTAGCAAACTGGTGTCATCCTGTGTTGTTGAAGTAATCAGTATGCTGCTCTAAAGCTACTTTGTACAGCACTTTTGTGGTCAGTTCTGTAGACATACCTTCTATAAAGGAAATATAGCATGAAGCACTTTTTTTTTTTTTTAAAGAAAAAAAGTTTGATTTGTAGTCTTGACTGTCAGAAGTTGACTATAACTTGTGATTACCCAATATTGCATTCTTAATTGCTTGTGCTTTGCTAGACTTCCTGCTAATGCTTCTCAAAAGGTCATTTCATTGCAGAGATTTGGAATAGGAAACATGATAATGAAGCTTAATTCTTCTATTTGTGAAGTAGTACAATAGACAGCTGGTGTCACAGATCTTCGTGTCCTACTGGTTTCGCAGTTCAGTTGCTTCAAAGTCTTAAAGTCACCCCTCAGCCTTAAGTATAGCTGTGGTGCATCAGCTGTGAATTGCCTTCCCAATTCACAGCCTCAGTTCTGAATATTAATGATGCTCAGCTGTATACCTGGGTGTCCCAGGAGCACCGTTTGTGCTTACAGGGCAAGAACTTTTGCTGTACTGAAATCTAGACTTCATCAGTAAAGGAATCATGGAATAACATAGCTTGAATGGGCCTCTAGAGGTCATCTGGTCCAAGCCCCAGCTCAGAGCAGGCCAAATTAGATCAGGTTGCTCAGGTCAATTCTTGCAGCAAAAATCTGGTTTTATTTGGGCATTGCAGGTACAAGGTCTAATTCTTAGGCTTTTCTAGACCAGGGATGCCATATTCTAAGTTTAGTTTCAAGATAAAGTAACTTCTGATAGCCTTTCAAGAAGGCCCGCATTCTTTCCCTCCAGCTTTTCCAATTGTCTCTCTCCCTCTCACAGGTGAGGCCAGAGAAGTCTGTGTCTCGGGACACAAAATCTCCCAAATTTCCCAATGCAGTAACAGCCTTTTTATCTGTTTCCAGTTGACAGCAAAGTGTCAGTTCCCAGCAGTCACCCCTTCTAGAGTGGATCATAATCCATACCCCTTTCCTCCCCTGTGAAACTGTATGCCATAACAATAAGAAAGACTAATCACAGTGAGCAGAAGACTCCACATTAACATCATTCTGTAGTCCATCAGAGTGTGCTGAAAGGATTTATCAGGTTGTCTGTCTTGCTTTGTTTCTTAGCAAGGTCTTCTCAGTCTTGCATGAAATCTCTTGCTTTTTATTTTTGGGCTGGATTGTGCTGTTTCTGTCCAAGATAATCAAGACAGGTGAAGGAAAAATGGAAAACTATGTAGTGTTATAGGTTTAATAGACTTTTGTACCTGAAAACACAAAACCGAACTTAGAGGTTTTCTTGGGGTTCTTCATTCTCCATGCAGGTTCCACTTCTCGTGTGCATTTGAAATTGAATTACTTTAGAGAAGCAGATCCTGAAACAGTTACAACTGGGCATGAGAGATTGGGCATTTTCAACTGGTTTAGTTCTCCCCTGCCCACAGCCGTGATGTGAGATGTGTAATGTCCCTGTTGCTTTAACTTCAGCAGGTGTTGGAGATAGTGTTTTGGGGGAGATGTCAGATAGTATATGGCAGCTGTCTAAAACTTTCCTGCTACATTTGTCATGCTGGATGTCATCTTATTGTCACCTACTGGAAGGAAGTTGGCATCAGTCTGTGCGTCTAGCAGATTCTGCTTGTCCAACTAGGAATCCCACCTTGTCAATGTCAAGCTGCTGCTGAATGGGTGGATGAAGTCAGAACAAGTGTGTAGGGTAGTTACCTTCTGCATCTCTTCGTTTATAGATACATGAATTGTAAACCATTCCCCTCAAGTGTGAGGATGTAGATCTGGATCTGCTATAGATGCAAAAGAAATAGTTTGTAAAATCTTTTTTAATGTATGTTAGAAGTCAGCCATTTGTTTTGAATGCAGGCTTTTCCAGCTCATGACATCTCATGATGCAGATTCTTACTGACAATACCAAACTGATGTATTAGGCAGAAAAAAGGGAATGAAGGTGTTTCCTTCTTGCCCTTCCATAACAGAAAATGATCCCCTCTTCCTTCCCTTTGATACCACAGTGTCGTGGTTTAACCCCAGCCAGCAACTAAGCACTATGCAGCCACTCACTCGCTTCCCACTCCCCCACCCACTCCCCCCAGTGGAATGGGGGAGAAAATCAGGAAAAGAAATAAAACTTGTGGGTTGAGATAAGAACAGTTTAATAGAACAGAAAAGAAGAAACTAATAATGATGATGATAACACTAATAAAATGACAACAGTAATAATGAAAGGATTGGAATGTACAAATGATGCGCAGTGCAATTG
>JAVJGG010000073.1:23530658-23573489 GCA_035590195.1 Aviceda cuculoides
CGGGGCTTGCGGCGGGGAGCGGGGCTGGGGGCGGCGGGGCCGGGCCGGGCGGGGCTGGGCTAGGGGGGCTTCGCAGCCAGGCAGCGGGCGGCAGGCGGGGAGCGGCGGGGCTGCTGGAGCTCCCCGTCCTTCAACTTCGGCTCCCCGCCGTCAGAAAAAGTTTGGCGGCTCTCCTAAGGCGCCCGGAGCCCCTCTCCTCGCCCCCACCCCGAAATGCCGTTTCATTAACACGCACGATGGGACGCCCTGTGCCACAGAAGCTTCGTGGGTCGAAAGAACCTTGCCGTCTTCTGGCGGGCGGGCGGAGAAGAGCGCGTTGCCGTGGAGGTGCTCTCCCGTGCCTGTGTCGCTCGCAGGTGACGGGTATTTTTCCCTGCTCCGCTGAGCTGTTGTGTCCGTACCTGATGCTTACCTTGCGCTGCTGAAACCTTCCTCGTCTGTTACACAGGCTGAGAACAGTCTGTGTTGGTGGGGGAAGGCGATTCACGCTGGCTGTTGAGCAGGAATTTTGGGGAGGCTGGAGATGTTGAGCACGGTTTAAGGCGCTGGGTTTACGGTGCGGAGGGCGGTTGTACAGTGGTCTCTGAAATTTGAACAACTCGGTCCATGTGGGCTGTGGTCAGGTGAATGGGATGAGGAGAGGGGGGCAGGCTATGGGTGTTCGCACACTTGGTAAAGACTTCGTGTTTTGAAAGGTGGTTCCCGATTAATGTATGAATGTTGCATAATATCTTCGAGTTTGTAATAGTTGGCTACAAGGAATTACGGTGCTATTTTTAAACCCAGTAAAGGGTGGTAAAATCTGATCGCGTGCGCTTTAAATTACAAACACGCTTGTTCTTGTTAGAACAGAGTTTTTTTCCTTTTGGGGTGGCAGTGTTTATTGCTGCTGCTGCCGCTTTATTTTCTTTGAGAATGTGGTCCAGTTTTATCACAGAAATGCTTGATTGCCAGAGGAAAATGCTGTCGGTCTGTCAAAAGACTTGCTAATCGATCTTTACTTACTGGGGACCAGTGGCAGCAGAACAAAATCCAGGCACTGAAACGGAGACTAGGTTAAGCTAAAAAAGAAAAAGTGTCTCTCTGGATGTGAATTTGACTGCAGCCTCCAAGTGCAGAACAGACATTTCGGTAGAGCCATATGCTTTGCCAGCTTCTCCAGAAGCGGTGGCAAGGGAACTAATTTCTGACCTATATATCCCCCCCTTTTTATAGCGTTTCAGCCCTAAGTACAGAATCGGCAACTGTCAAATCATATGGTGCCTCTCTGCTGTGGACAAATGTCAAATACTGAACATAAAATTGATTTTTACCCCTCATTTTAACTAGGTATAAAGAACTCCTGTTTAGAGAGGAAGGGTAGTTTGCCAACACCCACATTTTTTTATATTTCAGGTAAAGTACTTATATTCTGTTTTATAGAATTGGTTTCTGAACACTCGCAGCCAAAAAGATCCTCTTTTTAAAGATAGTAATAATGCAGCTTTTTAGTTCAGGGCTTATTTTTCAGTTTTCAGAACCAAAGCCATTAGGCAAAACAAGAATCATATCTTCTCCGTATATACATATTCTAGTTGTACATAAAACTTTGATGTAGAGGAAATAAGATTATAGAAGCAAAAGGGCCCTTTGTCTGAATAATAATGTTAGTTAATTCTTTAGCATGCACCGCACTGAGAGATAATTATTCTGATTTGAATTTTTGCTCCATTAATATGATTTCCAAAAAAAATCAGTATTGTAAGATCTTTCTGCTTTAGAACATACTCACACTGAGAAGGAGAGGCTTAATGAGAACATGTGAATCATCAAGTAGATTGCCTACAGGTACTTTAGTTATGCCCACCACTATCTTTTTCACTAAGGTACTTGAGTATCAATCCTAGAAACATTTCATGCCAAGTAATGCATCAGGAGGAAAAAAAACCCCACAACCCCAGCATGTGAGCTTATGGAGTGATATCACTTCTAAAAGTATTCTCTCTGAAGCGCTACTTCTGGGAATTATAATTTAGCGAAATATAATTGAAGAGCCTTTGTAGAGCTGTAACAAGCCTCAACATTTCTCTCATCCAAGAATTTTACTTCTGTAAAACTGAGCATTTCTTTCAACCTGGCTGCACATCATGGTCGATATCTTGGATTGTGCCTGTCCATCCATTTTGGCCAAACTTGTAACCACTTGGCAGAGGAGTGAATCTAGTTAACACTCTGGAAGTAATTACTTTTAAAAGGAAGTTAAATAGATGAAATATTCCTAGATAGCCTCTGTGTAAAATCTATTTCTTACTTTCATAATGCTTTTTCCTAACAAGATCTACAAACAAAATAAAATTCATGTAGGTGTTGATCGTGACAGTTATGGTGTACTCTCCCTGGGAAGTGCTTTGCAATAGGGGCAAGGTATAGGTGTGTTATTCTGTATTACCTAAAATTCTATGGCTTTCAGGTCCATATTACTGGAAAAACATAGTTCTAGGTACTCACTGTGCTCCTAGTCCAGACGGGGTTGTGGTATAGTTTCAGATGTCCAGTTTTCTCCAGATTAATGCACATGCTAACAGTTACACTGTGGAGTTATTCACAACATCCACATATATGTCAGTGCAAAGCGGTAGTTTTAGGTGTGGCCCTTTTGTAATAAAATCAGCATTTGATTTTCTGAAATGGTAAAACAAACAAACTCTGTTCAGATGCATCAGTGTTTGATGATCAGTACCTGTTTTTTAAAAAATCAACTCCAGTCCTCTTTTTAATTTTTTACTTCAAGAGCCTCTTAATTCTAGGAAGTTGAATTAGTGGAATATTCATTTTAATTAACCCAGATGCTACGCTGATTTCTTTATAATATACTGTAACATAGCATATTAATGCCTTTCATGGTAACTCTTTGCCTCTCTTCTTCTCTTTTCCCTCCCATGAAATTTTTTTCTGATCCTACTTCAAAGTCCCTCGGTCTCTAGAAATCATTAGATTCAATTTCTGTTGCTGTTTTCTCATCATAAAGCTTCCTGTGTTGTGTCATAGGAACAGTCATAGCAAATCAGATCAGTAAATTATACGAGATGTTTCAAAGAAAATGTAACTAAACCTTGTATCAAGCAACTACAAGTCTACCTTGTAGAGGGAGAAGGTATCTTACCCTGGATGAATTCTTTCCTGTTCCCCATTATTATTTTTCCTCCTGTTCTTTTTTTACCGTCTTACGCATCATCTGTCAATGCTGGTGCTAATAACCTGACACATTTTAAATGAAAACAATTCTCTTCTTGATTGTTTTCTTCAGCTCTTTCACGTGCATTTAGCTTTCCTCTGTGCCCTGATGCTGTTAAGTGCTTCCCACTTCCAAGTCTAAAGGGGCTTCATTGTCCCAGGAGCGCTTGGCTCCAGCTGGTCGGGTTGCGTTGCGGAAGGTAAACTGCAGGCATGGGGTTAGGGAGAGGCTTGTTCAGCTTTCCTTCTGTATTGACTGCGATTGACGTTAACATGAATTTTAGAGTAACGTGCATGTGATGAGTCCAGAATATCAGCTTAGTTATTTGGCCCTAGCACTGACTGTTGTCCTTCCTGGATCTCCAGCTACATTTTCAGTTGCATAGCACCATCCCTTCACTGCCTGTCTTGTGGTAATGAGGAATGGAAAGAATAGCCAGAGATTTATTCTCAGCAGATTAATCACACTGCCCTCTGCTGCTCTCTTTCAGCTGAATTGATTTATCACAATTCATACGGTGTTTACCTATTCTTCAAATGAACATTTTGCAACAGTGTATTTCCCAGTACTGACTTGCAAGAATACTTTGTAAGCAATAAACAAAATTTATGCCCCTTTGCTTACTTAAACAATAACAATAACGGTTGATTATAGAGGCATGGAAGATTTTACTCTCTTCTGGCAGCATCCCTAGAAGCCAGATCCAATGTGGCAGCAGCTCAGTGGAGTATATACAAATGAAGAAGAGATGAAATCCAACTCCATTCGTTGGACTTTCTGGTGGTCCTCGGTGAGAGGTAGTGTTTTCTCTCCTGATGTGGAAACCTCCTTTCAGCGTTGTACTCCTTACTGACAAAAATAAATTTTAATAGTCCTTCACTGAAGAAAGCCCTTCACGTTTCAGCTGTTACTTTTCTGATGATTCCTCTCTGCTCTTCGGGTTTATTTTGCATTGTCCTGAACTCTGTCAGTCATAGGTGATCTTGCATGCTCATCTCTTCCAGAGACATTTATTTGCCACTTGGGTATCACACATCATCAGCATATATGGGCTATAATAATTGGTTTTTACATTTTCCTAGAGTGTAAATCCCTCTGAAGCAATTCGGCAGTTTCAGTCCTAACTTATTTGCATATTTGGTAACCATCTCCTAGAGGCAGTCTCTGTTTTGGTCTTGTTTTGTCTCTAGGTTTATAATTTCAAACCATTATGGATGAAAAGTTCCTCTATTCTTCCAAGGCTGGCTTCTCTGGAGTCCTAGTTACTTTTCTTCTGCTTTTTTCACTCAGTTCTTTCCTGTCCCAGGATAGAAGAGATTCAAAATAACGCAAAGCAACCAAAATCACCCTCCCTGCCTTCCAAGGGCTTGCCTTAGTCTCTGTCGGCAGGGCAGCAGGCCCTTAGCAGAGGGAAACTTCCCTGTAGTTGGCTGTTGCTCCCTGCAAATATCTCCCTGTCATAGAGTCAGATCTCTCTTTCTGTTTGCTTGGGTGAGAGATATTCAGGAATCGGTGGAGAGCAGGTGGGGAGGAACAGGCACGTGGCCTACAACTGTAGTTGCCACAGGCTGCGGGAGGCACCGTGGGGTTTGGGCACGAGCTTCAACGCCTTCTGCTGTTGCGTGCTCCTGTTTTGCCGAGTTGGGAGCAGATATCTTCATCACTGGTGTTACGGGGAGATGGGCAGCAGATTTGCACCGAGGTGGGTTCCCAAGTCACTGGGGATGAGGAGAGCAGGCCAAGTCCCCTAATTCTTGTCTGGCGGGTGGAAACTGCCAGGTGACCTGGTCTGAGGCCAGGGCGAGAGTGCTGGGATATGGCTTAGAAGTGTAGGAACTGGTGAGAATTGGGCTATTTCTAGCTGCAGTACTGGCAAGGCTTTATCACAGGCCAGCAGAAAAGAGCATCAAAGATTTAACCCTGTTACAGATTTCTCAGCAGAAATAGGTTTTCTTTTTTTTATGGGGAAAAATGGAGCATCTGTCAAATATGTATTTTTTGATTACGTATGCACGTTTCAATAAATAAATTATTTGTGGGGGTATTTTTGTTTGTTTTTGTTTGGATGGATTTTTCTTGGTGTAGGTGGAAGATTTTATAAAAGGACTGTAGAATGGACTTAGCAGACTCGTCATTGTAGCTTGTGTGAACTCGATGACTCTATACGGAGATCCTCACATTGACAGGATTCCTGAAGGGAAGTCTTGTCTTTTCTGAATTGTGTCCTGATAGCAAACAGTGTTTGTTTGAAGAAATCCAGGTTTTGAGACCTAACCTTTGGATTCTTCTCTGCTATGTGGACATGAGTCTGTGCTCCTCGGGCAACTTCTTCACTGAAGGTACGTCACAGGGCTGAGCGCCTGTCACAGGGCTGCACTGGTGTTGATTGTGTAGGGTGACCTGAAACACCATCCCTGAGACAGAGGCAAGCCGGGATATATTGCTATGTCCAATATTGCCCCTGTTCCCATCGTGGAATGGAGTTGTGAAGTGCTGGGAAACTTATTACTAAGGTCTACGTACATCTTCCAGCCCTTGGCTATACTGTCCGAAGGCTGACCACCCCTCAGTTACGAGACTAGTGTGATTTGTGGTGCAAAAAATGGAAATATTCATGTCTGTTTCTGTAGCTGACCCTTGATATCCAAAGGCGCGCGGTGTGTGGGTTGAGCGCGGGTGTCGGGGTTTGCAGTTACACAGCTGATGCTGGAGGCTACACCACCCGGTAGCTGGAGCGTATTGTTTCCGAGCGCCGGCAAGCCTGGCCATTGCGTGGAGAGGGCTCAGGAGGCCTGACCTACAGGAGCATTCTGTTGCCTTGTTGTAAGGAATTTATTAAAGTGGCAATTACTTGTTTTTCCAAGGGGTGGATGGAGCTGGATGTACACGTTCTGCACTGTCCTGGCATGCTATTCTTCGCCTGGGACATGGGCATTTTTAAATATCTTCTAAAGCCTTTGCATGAAAAGGAAAAATGCTTAGTGCGCTCTTTCCTTTCTGACTTTTCTAGCAATTCTCTAATCCTTCAGGGCGTCGCTCATTTCCTTTACCTTTAGGTATTCTGTTGATCCTTGTAATTGGTTATTTGTTCATCTGAGACAGTGAAGCCTCATACCAGCTCTGAATTTTTATTTTCTGTTTTTGTTCTCGCCAGTTCCTTTCTTGCATCATTATTTCTGTTTCGAGACCTGATTCTACATCAGTGACTGCTGCCTAAATTTTCTGCACCTGTCCTTTATTCTTTGAATGACACCAGTAGGATAGTTTTTAAGGGTTTATGTTTGACACTAACCATGATGTCAGTCTCAATGACTGTTGCTATTTTACCCATTATAATTAGTAAAGGTTCAGACTCAATCCTGTGTATACTGCTTTTCTCTGCTTTGATGTAAAATACTGTTGGAGTGGTTACTGGCAAAGGGCATTTTAAGACTTTTACTGAAGATCAGTCCCCTGGCTGTAGATAGTTGGTCATCTTAAATGTTTTTTATATTCCCTCTTCCAGATGATAGTATTTTGCCTACAGGGAAAAAACATGCCTTCTGCTTGTCACATGTGTTAAAGGATTAAATCTTATAGGTGCATGCTTTTCATGTGTTGAGGCAGAACCTCATTAAAATTAAAGGATTTTACCGAGTTACATTGATCTCATGTGTTTGCAATAATGAGTAATTGTATATGAAACTGTTAATTATCAGGAAACTGCTATGCATGCCTCTAATGCTTCATATGATTCCTATATTTTGTTTGATTAGATGGGCTGATAAAGGTTGCACAATGTACTTCCATGTCAGAGTTGGAAAGCAGATTCTTTCTTTGCTTTAGTAAGACTTTGTTGATGAAATGTTTTTTGAGATTACTTTGGTAGGGCTTTCTCTGTTTTTTTTTTTTTTTTTTTTTTTAAGGTTTCACATCGTCTGCCATATATTTTAAGAAGCTGTAGAACATAAGTGTGTGTGTTGTGTTTCTCATCTCTGGCAACTCAGCCAATTTTGAAAGAACTTCACACATCTGACTAATAAACCAGGCTACAGTTTTCATCTTGTAAACACTTACCATGTATACATAACTTTATTTGTGTAAGATGTTCTGCTGATATCCAGTGGGAATGTTCCTGTCAGCAAACTTTATATATAAACAGGCTTGTTCGCAGTGCTGGAGTCATTTGTATTAAAATTAGCTGGGGCAAATGATGGTGTGCAATAGGCAGCTGGTTATGCTGGGTTTTGAGATTGTTACCATTGGGCACCGTATACTGGGTGCAGAGACTTTTGGTCCCTTATCGTTGTTCTGTTGGGTAGGGCTGCCATATAGGTTGAGAAAGACTGCCCTGTGTTGCTGCTTTTACTGGCCAATGTCCGCATGTCATGATTCAGCCCTTTATTTTTAGCCACCTAATTGCAGCCAACTGCTGCACAGAACACAGATAAGGCAGCTAATCTTAATATAAAAATCACAGTAACCTTTTGAGTTAATTGTTAAAAAATTTTCCTTTTTATTTTCCAGAACTGAAATTAACTGGTAGATTTTTTTTTTTTTTTTTTTTTTTTTTTTTTTTTTGTACAAAGGTCTTGTTCTTGCATTAAGCTCTTATGGAAAAAATACACTCAAAGAAGCAAAACATAATGAATATGACAGGATGAGTATTCATGATTCTCCACATGACAGAGATATTTAATAATTTTTAAAAACATACATATAAGAATCTGTTTTGTTTATGGAAGACTTATCTCATTTTTAGAAGAAAGTTTCAGGGCATTTCTGACTGTGGGAATAAGCTTGAAAGGCCTGGAAGACAGATGTAATCCCAGATTAGCATCCTTTAAAATAATGAGGAGAGTCATCAAATCCCACTTTTCCCACATGCCAAAATTGTCCCCCTTTCCTCTGATGCAAAGTTGGTCTGTGCACAGAAGCAGCTGTAAAACTGACTTTCCCTACACTGTGTAGCCGTGGCCTGCCATCATGTCAACTGTTTTTTTATGTTTAAAGTTAGTATTTGGCTTGTGCTCCTGAATAGTTTTTCTTATATAAGACTAGAACAAAAATGTACATGCTGCTATCCACAAAAAAACCCCAACAACCCAACCCTGAAAAATCAAGATAAATTTCAGTTTGAGCTGGGCTTGCCATGTGATGTTGCCCAAATTAATGCTTTTAGGTGTTGCTATGCAGGCAGTGTGTGTTTTATCTGTGCTTGTAAAGCATTTTTATTCTGCTCATTTGTTTTATCCTCATCGTTCTAGACATAGTCCCTCTTCTGCCTTTGTAGTAATTTTTTGCATTATAAAAATGAACACTCTATGATTCTCTAAACAAAATAAATATTGTGGAAACTGGGTAGAAATACAAAAATATGACTATGAAAGAGAATATGTGTACATTTTTTCTAGTAACTCCTTGGGGATTACAACATACTATACCGTACGTTGTTTATGAAATTGCCTAGATAGTGTGATCTTTATGTAGATGCTTTATATTCTTGGAACTGCTATGTGAATGTTTTGAATTCTTTATTTTTTGTAAGTGTATTTCCATATTCTTCCACAAAAATTGGAGAAAAGAGGGTCAGAATGTTGGCAGGTAACTCCAGTCAGTTACCTCAGTAAGAACCATTTTTAAGAGGTAAATTTTGATTTAAAGATGATCTTGTAGTTGAAGACTACTGATGTCAAAGATACTTCTAATGTATTTTACATACCTTAATATTATATTACATTACATGGAGTATTATATTGGGTGGAAAAAGATGGTTATTATAGAACTGTCCTCACAGTAAGTGGAAAATGTTTTGAATAATTTGCTGGTAATGGTGGTTCTAATCTACTTGTTATTCTTATAGGCTCCCTTTCAGAAATGCAACCCTGCAAAGCCATTCATCATTCAGTTTTACATTTTGTGACCTACTGGGTTACAGTTCTAGACTCACCAGAAAGTCCTATTTTAATCCTCGTAATGTGCAGCATGCTGATTTTTATATATTTTTGCCTGAACCAACGTGTGTAGTATCAGTTCACGTGCCTTTCAGAACTTCCTATATGGCTTTTTTACAGTTTTGTAAAATTTGGCGTAATAAAATCATTGCTTTTCTCGTCAGCCATTGTTAGTTCAGTGACATAACATGTTAAATTATTTTTGCTGAGAATCAATGTCAGGCTGACAGATCTATTGTTACTTGAGTCATTCTTTCTAAAAGATTTACATAATACTAGATTTCAGCCAGTGCTCCAGACTTGCCCAGGATCAACACTTATGGTCCAGATACAGCCTGAGATCCTTCTCTTGCATCTCGTGGTGGCAAGTTATCTGGATTTGTCAATTTGACAAATGATCTGAAGTTAGTAGCAGCTATCTGTTGTCCTCCTCAATTACTCTTAGACTGCAAAATATTTCATCATACATATTATATGTGTAACTGCTAAGAGCTACAGCTCGGATTTTGAAGTCATGATGTTAAAAATCTGCCGGTATGAGATTTTAAGTGTGGCTCCAAGCCTGCGCTGGGACTTGGGCCCAGAGCCCAGCACGGTGCTCTGGCGACTGCTCAGGCCCGGGGAAGTACGCGCTTTATGCACCCAGGCAGAGTTTTATCCCAGGCCTTGCTGCGTCAGGGCCAGGTGGTCAGGAGTGCGGTGTCGTAACACCTGCGCAGCCGTGTTCTCCAATAAGCTGATCCTAATTTTCTCATCGTGCCTAAACCCAGGACCGACAGTGGCTTATGCCAAAGTCAACAGCAGGATGCGAATGTATGGACTTGGAATCCTAGGAAATAATAATGGATAAATGATATTAGTGTAATATTTTGAGATGCCAGCATACTAATACCTTCTTATCAAGAGGGATTTTTGTTGCATATTTTAAGGAGAACAATGAGATTTCTGTAAAGGAATTTTTATTCTTGGGAGAAGGATTGTGAGATGGTATGAAGAGGATATGAAATTACTCTTTGAAAGTTTAGCATGTAGCTGGTAGAGCCTGGTGTTTGGTTTTGTGTTGGGTTTTTTCTTTTTTTTTTTTTGTTTTTTTTTTTTCTTTTTTTTTTTTTTTTTTGTTTTTTTTTTTTTTTTTTCCCCTGAGTTATTGTGGAACTCGAAAGTTCAGTGCTTAATGCAAGATGAGAGCTATGGTTGGGAATACGCCAAGGCAGACCTTGAAAGTGAAGACAAAGACCCTGTTTATTGCAGGGAACTGTGGGAGGTATTTAAAGACAGGAGACAAGATCCAGAGAGATGGATTAGTAAAATGACCTTTACAGCAGCATGATGAGTGAGGAAAAAAATTGCATTTATCAACCTCAAGGAAAATAATGTTTGAAGTAGTCAAGACATGATTCTGATTTAAGTTTAGGTGAATTTAAGCAATGTAACTAGATAGGAAGGTCTACCTCTTAACGTAGTTGTGCAGAAAAAAAAATCTGTGAGATTTTGCTGTACCAGGGAGGGATGGCCTGGGAAGGGTCTGAGGTGGTGTCATGGCATGGTTTACAGTCACCACAAAAATAAGTGGTTACGAATAGCACAGTTTTAAACTCTTTCATGTTTTTTGAAATTTGTTTAATGGTATTTATTGATGGTCCATATTCACCACACTGAACTAAAAGCTGCTTTTTTTTGGGGGGGGGTGGTGTTTGCTGTGTTTCTAAACCATAGTTTAATAACTTTTGCTGTAGCCAACCATTGATTTCTCCTGCTGTCTTTTTGATTTCCTAATAGATAAAAACGATGCCTTGATTTTTAGTTGCATATTATCCCTTTTCTAATTACACGTTTACTCCTTTTTTTTAAAAAAAAAAAAAATATTATTAGAAATTCTTCCTCGGTTGTAAGATTGTATCTGAACAAACAAGTTGTTGGTCACTTCTTGCTGTTTAATGTTCCCTCAGCTGACTTGGCTCATAGCTGTGATGTACTGGAGACTGCTGTAGTATCTCCTTTCCTAGCTTGTTTATTTAAACTAGCTGCAAAACAAACTGTACCTTTTAATCACTGTGACTTGGGTGAATAATACTACAACTATACAAGTCTATAAATGCTTCTTCAAACCTGAACGTGAAAATAACCCAAAAACATTCATGGCTCAATTGGCCAAGCCTAGTTGGGACAATGCACGTAAGTGGTCACCAACCCATCAGTTATTTACTGAATATGTGTTTATTAATTGGCACAAAGCTGATCCTCTGAATCCCTGCTAGCCTCGGAGACATTGGTGATGCTTGTACTGAAAGCTTTCTGTGCAACACTAGTGCTGTTCCTCTAATTAATTTTTTTTTTTTTTTTTTTTACAGTCTTATGGTAAAGGGGCAAGAAGAAAAAACCGTTTTAAAGGATCAGACGGGAGTACATCTTCTGACACTACCTCTAACAGTTTCGTACGCCAGGTATGGTTTTTTTTCAGCTTTTAAAAGACTGGATGTCTTGCTGATGTTAATGTTCAAGTAATTTTTTTGTTTTTGTTTTTGCAAATTGTCAAATCAAAGAGTGATATTGTAGCCTGAGAAATAGCAGGAGGCCCTGCTGGGACAATGAAAAATACTTGGTTGCTATTGTTTTGATCTTGGCAGAAAAATACTTTTTCATTTCTCATTCATTCCATGTATAGTGTTTTCATTATTTTTGTTACTCTAATGCTGTCAGGTGATTAAAGCTGAAGGAGGAGGCGCAGTCTGATGGGAGTGCCTAAAGTGGCAACATTTGGGAGAAAGCATCTAAACCCTACCAATCCTCAGGGTTTTCCTGCTTAAAATAGTGCTGTGCAAGGCAGCGTTAACTTAGATGCTTTCCTCCCACATCCCAGTGTTATTTTAAGACATGGGTTGGAGGGGAAATCCCTGGCAGCATTTGTCCCCATCACACTGATGCCGGAAGGCCTGGAGAGGATGGAGCGGTGCTGAGGCTCCCATGACCTGTGCCCGTGTGTCTTTCCCTCAAACGGAGACACCCAAGTGGAGCCTCATGGGGATCCCACACCTGTGTGGGTGCTTGGAGGACAGCTCGGCCTGGCCAAGGGAGGGGACAAAAAGTGCAGGGAAGGGTATCCAGAGCCCAGTGTGGTCTTTGGCTGCAGAACGGTGCTACTGAAGGTGTGCTGCGGTGGAAGGAGAGTGCCTTTCAATGTGCTTATGGTTGACAACAACTTGGAGAGCGTGGGGGCTACGCAGAGCATGGCAGTGACTGTGCCTGTGCAGAGGCTGAAATACGGCTCTTCATGCCCTCCTGATTTAAGCCGTGGTTTTGCAAATGCGGACTTTGCCATTTTTTCCGGAGGGGTTCTGCAGTTCAGGAGGTTTCATTGCAGAGTTTTTGGGTTTGCCATAAAGAGGCACCAGACCTCCTTCTCTACCAGCTTGTCTTGCACGTTCCTCCATCTCAAAACATTTAATGGCTCCACTGCTGTTGCACTGGTTGCATCAGTAGACATCCTCTGTTTGCAAAATTCTTCTGCTTTGTCCCGCTGTGATTATGTTAGCAGGTTTTGTGATAGGCTGTGGATTTGATAAAGTCAGGCCCCTATTACATTTCAGTGTCTGTTGGACATGGGTGTGAAACATTAATTGATCATGGGATTTTTTCAGTAGCAGTAAACAATATCAAGGTGGAAACCCTGAATCAATAAAATGCTTATTTGTGACATTTTATCCTGTTTAAAAATACTTAGAAAAAAGCAGTCCAAGTAGTGTTTGGGAGCAGCAAAAGGATCTCCCAGTTCCAAGGAATCTTTGTAAGGAAATCTGTGCTGCTGTTTTTCTTAGCTGCTCATGGATGTTGAATTCAGCCTGGAACATTTTTAGCAGAGTATGAGTGTTTATTTTACACTGGCTGCATGTGGTTCTTTGCCTTTCTTGTTTACCTAAATTAAGTATGAAGTCAGTCTCAAGTACATCTTCTTGCTGTCATGAGGGGAAGCAGGGTAAAGAGGATGTAGCACAAGGAGGTGGATCATCGAACTACATATAGATGTTGAGGTGGACTCCTGTAGTCAGCGGAGATCTGGTTGGCTCCATAGACTATGGGGCATGATTTATCAAGTCTTCAAAACAGACATATAGAAGAGGGTTGGTAAGCTACTGTGTAAAAGTGTCTATATCTTTCCCAGGGCTGTAAAGGGAGCATGGAGTGTGACTGCCTCAAGTGTAGATTTTTACAGAAGGGATTTATATATTTCCCTGAAATAAATCCAAATTTAGTAGTTACTCAAGTGACATAATACAAATGACTGGAAGATGAAAAAGGCTTCTGTGAAAAATCAGAGATTTAATAGATTACTGAATCAAAACTCAGTTTGAAAATGGTATCGTCCCTGAAGATAATGCAGGGATGTTAATGGATAAATATATGTTATGTGACATTGCCCAAAATAAATTTAAAAAAAGAAAATCATCACAAAACATTCCTAGTAAGTAACGTACAGGCAGAGCTGTTCGAATTGTAGCAGATGTATGAGAAGTGTCTCTTCACAGTTGCTGCTGAGAGGTTTATTTCAGAGCTTTGACTGCATCTTCAACAGGCTTTCCTGCTCTGATTCTCCTCCTGGGACAGCTTGGTTTTCTCCTGCACTAAGGAAGAATTGCCACCAGTGTCACCAGGGTGCCCAGTGCCCCGCATGTTAAACAGAATGGTTGCAGCCGCCTTCTGCTGGCTCAGCTGCTGTGCCCTTCCCAGAAGCTACCTCGGTGCTGCATATTGCTTGTCTCTCTCTTTCTTGGAGGATATTTTACATGGTATAAATAAATATAATTGTTTTGCCATAACCATTTATTTGCAGGAGAAAAAATGACTCCAAAAATCTGGTGTTTCTCCTGAGATGGGTGAAAGCTGCAGAAAAGCAGAGTGGACAAATGAATCCAAACCCAGTAGAATCAATGTCATACCTGTTTATTTTCTGTTATTTTATTTTAATGCTGTCTTAAAACCAGGAGGTCAATTTTTGCTTGGAAAGGGTTTTGTGGGTTTTTTTTGGCAGTGCTTTTGATCTAGACATGGGATACACTCAACCTGTTTGTTTCAGCCATGCTTATGATGCTTATAGCTGCCTTTTTTTTTTTTTTTTTGTCCGACCTCCTTTTTCCCTCCCCTCGCTTCCTGTCTCTTTTCACATTTACTTCTTAACTTGTCCTGCAACTTTTATGTGCATCTCTACAAGTACTCCCTTCTGCACTCAAGAAGGAATCCTGGGATTGTCCTGAACATTTATTGCTAAGGTCTGCCTACTTTCCTCATAAAGAAGTAAGAATGTTTGGAAGGTGCTTTTGTATCATATTTAGCTGGCCTGTCCTTAAACTGGGAGAGCTGTGAGAGGCGTGCAGGTTCTTGTCATAGGCACTGATGGAAAGTGGACATTTCATAACAGAGAAATATATTGGTGCTGGATGAAAGAAGACAAATATGTCTAGTCCTAAAGAAATGTTATGCATGTGGAAGGCAGCGGAGGTATTGTGCAAGAGCAAGGATATAGGATTCAGTCTATTGAATCCACAGAGCTGCTGGCCATTTAAGTTAAAGCTGCTGCAGGAGGGAGGGAGTTAGTATCCATTACTTACATTGACAAAGCTTTATTGTGTCTGCATTTTACTATTTCCTTAAGGACATATGCACCTCTGGCTCCAATATGCACCTGGCAAGTTTCCTGCAATGCATACCAAATGCTACAGTCGTAAAAATAATGCCAACCTATTTTTATTTGAATGAGCGAGAATAAAGTAACATTTTATTCAAATTGCTTGAAAATTCCTGCTGTTGTATAAGAGAATGAAATGCACTCTGCATAGCCCTGTGCATCAATGATCTTTTCTGTTTAAATCTGTTTTTCAGAGTGCTGAAATAGAGCAAACTATCCAGTATTGTTTCTAATGTATGTAAAAGAAGCATTAAACCGAAGCAAGACCATTTATACACATATATATATTACAAATTTTAAAACTGTTCTTTTCAGTCCAGTTAAACCTCTTCTGTACTGTGAATTCTATCTATTGATATAGATTTTTATTTCTATTTTTTACTTGTGACACTGTAAAACCTATGAGATTTTAGGAGAATGTTTTGGATCATGCTTTATGTTTGTTATGAAAAATTGTTTGTTTAGTTTTGTCTCCAGGATATTATTGATGGTATTGGAGCTTAAAAAAATAACAACAACTTGGCTTCCTTTTTACTTGCCACCAGCTACTGCTTGGCTTTTCAGTAGCAGGAGAGGGAAGAATTTTTTTCCCCTCTGTTGTGTTGTGAAGTTCTATTGGCAATTCAGCAGTGTCTTTGGAAGACAGAAGCATCATTGCACACCAATCAGTTCCTAACTGACTTTAATCAGTTGTCTTTAGGGAGCTAAAGAACATTGTGTTATATAGTTTTCATCATCTTTTTTGAGCTTTGGAGTGATAAGCAGCTTGTTCTTAGGGTTAGCTATGAAAGACTGAATTGGATCTGATCTCTACTCGCTGCCATTTTGACTGATGCGTAATGATTTTGTTCCCAAGGGTTTTTTCAAAATACGGATCAGACAAAATATTTTGCAGACAACACTATGGCACTTCCCAGAAACATTATTTTAAGCAAATTGCATGTTCTGATAGCATTACATATTTTGTGGCTGTACTTTTGGACCTGTCTTTGTCAAGGTTTGTTTTTTTTTTTTTTTAAATCCTAATGATTAATCACAGAGGCAGTCTAAGTTGTTGGGATTTTTATGTATTGCAAAGGCAGATTAGATTGTGAAATAGACTGTAGACTATAGACTTGCTTACTGAAATATTTAAGATTTTACAAAACTGGTTTTTTGCCTTTAAATATTGGCTTGATGCCTGTTACACTGTGTTCACTCAAAAACACAGCTATAAATAATTACGTAGGGAATTCATTATTCTTCTACTTTCCTCTAAGGACTTTTGCCTAGCTGTGTAATTACCTATTGAATTTTATGAATGGTAAAACTAAGATTTGCACTAAAAAATGACTTGAAAATATTGACTTAGTTTTGCTCATAAACATGCCTCTTAATGTCAAGTTCACCAGAGAACTGGGCTGTGTCAGAAATGTTTTCCTCTTTTTAATTGCCTCCCCCCCCCCCCGATATAGAGCTTAGCTTTGATTTTGATTTTTTTCATTTATTTTTTTTTTTCTCTTTTCATGAGGGGAAGAGCTTATGTATTCAGCTTATATGCTCAGCCTGCCAGTGAGGTAATACATTTACAAGCTGAGCCGTGAATTGCTGGTGTAGAGTGGGCACAGATATTAGCTTTGGTCTTAATGCCCAGTACTAACAATCTTATGCTGAAAACCTGCTTATGGTTTCTCTGCTAGGACTATTCCTGCTTCTTGAGGACTATATGTGAAAAAGATTGTGGCTAGCCAGAAAATCTAAATAAATAATTACAAAAAAAGCTCATTTGCAAATTAATATATTCTTACATTCTTTGTGTGCCTCTAATTACAAGATAATGTTTGGCTTAGAGAGAAAAAAGGAGCTTTTCAGACTTGCCTTTAGCTTTTACACATAACAAAATGAGGTATGTCTGAAATTTTTAGAGGTATTGTGCAAACACTGATTGTAATACATGAAAATGCATACCTTCTGCCTGGCTTAATTTTCTCATCTTTTATTTGTGATGCTAATGTCTGGGAATATTTTGTTAGGTTCAGTTTTTTTTTCTGGTCTGATTCTGCTGATATCACTGAAAGCCGCAGCAGTGATGCTTGTGGCCTGTGCTTGCTATTGTGGTTGCATTGAATCCTTACGCAAGTCATAAGTACTAGAAATTCTGCTTATTTGAAACACATTAAAATCATTATTTCATGGGTTTTTAATTTGATGGAATTGTGGTATCCTATGTTTTTCACTGTAAATTATAAGTTTTTGAAGGAAATGTCTTGCACTTGGATAAAGCCAGCTTACACTGAGGTTGGTATATGGAGTATGATGTCTGTACTGCTGTGTTCTTCTGGCAGGAGCCACTGAAATTTGCTGTTAAAGCCAGTCTGTGACCTTAAATTATGGGCAGGCAATGTAGTTTCAGGGTGATGTGCTGGTTGTATAAAGCAATGTTAATCAGTTTTCAGTCAAATCCAGTGAGTCTGTATTTGTTATGATACAAAATTAGATAATGTCTCTAGGAGTAGTACTAGTATGGGAAAGCGACTTTTTTTTAATGTATTTCTTGTTGTGTGAAGTATACCAAGTTTGCAGCGGAAGAGTGGGTGCAGCACTTAGAGAGCAATGTAGGGATTCATAAGCATGTCAGTTCAGCTGTTGACACAGTTTCATTCATGGCTGATATCTCAGTTCCTCAGTCATGTGGTAAAAACCAGTTAGATGGGGAGTGGGAGGAGGACAGCTTTTAGAAGAGGCCTGGATTGGGAGTGTGTGGCTGGAGGAAGGAAGGGTGGAAGGAGGGGAAAGGGACTTTCCCTTCTGGTGGCAGTTGTGGAGCTGCACTTTAGGCTCTGTAGACATGGGAAAATCGCATTAGGCTCATTGAGCTATAGATTTCCTCAGCTGTAGTAAGGGTTTGAAAAGTCTCCTTTTTTGGCCTGGAGAGAATAGAGCAGATGCCCCTATAAAGCATGGGATTTTGGCACGCATGACTGGAGGGGAGATGGCTGAGAAAAACCCAGCGGAAAGGAAGTTCATTTGCAGCCTTCAGTTCTTTCATGGGCCCTTTTTTGCCTCAAATGGTTTCTAAGAATAGAAATAAAAATGCTGCCATGTGTTTAAAAAAACCCACACACCCTCTAACCAAAACAAACAGGCAAAACATCATAAAGCTCTTCTTACACGTCTGTTTACTCTTCTTTTACCAGGGTGTGAGAAAATTACAGGGGGGAACAACTGAAGAGAATACTTTAGTAAAAACTGAAGGGTAGGAGCCCTCTTTTCAAGCCCTGCCTTGAATGGGCAGACATGTTTGCTGTTACTTTACATGCAGCTGAAGTCAACACATCCCTTTCCAAGCAGCAGTGGAAGTTTTGAAGATGGGGCTCGTATCTGATGACTGCTGAGATGATTGCCAGTGTTGCTTTTGAGGTTGCCAAGATGACGGATGGGTGTTGTGAGGTGTCCGAGAGGACATACGTGGCCTCCTGTGAGAGGGCGGGGGAGACGCGAGCCCTGAGGTGGGAGGTGACATCCCCGCTGGTGGCAGCTGTTGGACCTTCTCCTTTGGCATTTCCACTGCTGCTGTCTTGTGTGTGCCTCCTGGCTATGCGCTTGTCCTCTGGGTCTGTCAGGGAGAGGAGAGATGGGGCTTTCCAGCTGCTCAGGAACTACCACAGCCTGCACTCAAGTTTGGCAGCTTCAGATGTGTCCCTTTGTAGCAGGGTGTTCAAAGGGCGCGGCAGGATTTGTACATCCCTGAACCATGTGGGATTTCTGCAGGTGACAGGGCTGCCTCCATGCTGAGGAGGAGTAAGAGGAGGAAGAGGAGGCAAGGGCTTGGCTGCTCAGGCAGTCAGAGATGTGAGGGTTTTTTAAGCAGTTAGGCAAACCGATGGAGACAAAGCATAATCATTGCAACATTGGTAAATGTACAGTTGGAGACTCTTCCATCATAGTGCATGGCATAGGGAATAAGCAGAAAGGCTTAAGTCTAACTGTGTTTTTAGGCTTTCTCTTTGGCCAAATATCTTCATGAATGGCAATTGCTCTTTGGCAGTCTCCTTCTTGCAGTTTTGTGCTCATCAGTGTGCTTCGCATGAGCTGAACCTCTCAAAGCCTTACAGCTGTGCCAAGAACCTCCTTTGCCTGTGTGTGCTGGTCTTTTGGGTACGGTATAGCGGGAGCTCCAAGGAAAAAAACATACACAGTTGTAAACAGTTAAGATCAAAATTAGGAATAGGATTGAATGAGAATCAAGTGTTTTGTTCTATTTTGTCCCCTGCTTCTCCCAGGAAATTCACTGTGGTTTCTGGTTTGCGTGTGCAGCATTGTCTTACTCAAAATAATAATTTTGAACATTGTGGTGAGATGCAAGGTTTATTATATGCTATCATAGATGCCTTCTAGTTATAATAAGCACAAACATACAACGTATCTGCAATGGGACAGTGATTCCGATGCATATATTTAATTATAGCTAATGCAAAAACTGTCAAGAATAATTTATGAAGATAAGTGCAGTATTTTCACAACTTTTTCTTACAGGCCTATTTAGTTGGAGTGGATTTGTTTTAGTTTATTATTATTATTGTTATTATTTTTAAATGGAGTAGTCCATTGGATTTTATTTTATTTTTAACAAGGTCTTAAAATATGGAAGTTTTTTTTTAGAAATAAGATGTTTGAAGTCACTTGCAAAATTGATGTTTATAACTATATGTAAATGCATCATAACCATAGCTGCTGACTTAGTTCCTTTTACGGAAAAGTCTGAAGTGATTTTTGTCATTTTAAATATTGCATTGATTTTCAGGGTTTACATTTACACTGTATGGTTTTGATTGGGAACAAATGCCTAACACAAGGGAACAGTTTGGTCCTCTGTAAAGCAAATGTCATCTTCTGCTCCAAAATGCAAGCGGTTTCAAGGAAAAATAACCGCCGGTTGGCTGATGTGCAGCAAGCTGCTGCAGTTTCTTCCCAGCGTGGAGCCGAGCTGCTCCTAGTCACTGGTAGGGCCCAGGGAGCAAAGAAAGATACTTTGGGATTAGCCAAAGGATCCACTGAATCTTTTGTCTTTCACCATACCCCACCGGTACATTCCTGCTCAAGCTGAGGAGTGTTTGGGTTTGTACCTCACTAAGTACATACGTTGTAACATATAGAAGTGCCATTTCTATCCAACTAGTCATGAAATTGCCAGTTTTATGGGCAGCCGCAGCAGAGAGCTGCCCTCTCTTGGGCTGTGTATTTAGACAGTCCTTCCAACGCTGATTATATGTTCCTGCAGATTCTAGTGTTGCTTTTTTCATGTGATCTCACTCAGACTTTTCTTTGCTGGAATACTGGGTTCATTGAAAAGCTTAGTGCTCCACTACTAAAATGAATTGTAAATCTTCTCGGGAATTAGCAGTAAAGCTTTTTTCTAGGTATTGAATTGCGGAGTGACATCTATGTCAGCACAATTAGTGTGCTTTTTTCCCCCACTGATGATCACATAATATTTTAGTTCCCAAATATGACTGGTCTGAAAAATAGTAGGACCTGAAGCAGTCCTAGGTATGAAAAACTGGAAAACTACCCTTCCTTAAAATCTGATATTGCAGAATATCTGAATACTTCCACTTCTGCCAAAGGAGGTCATTAATAATCCTGTTGATGCATAGTGTTAATTCTAAGCTCCACATAAACCTGTAGTCTCCTATATGATAAATGATTGTCATCAGATGGTTTACTCATAGGATAATCAAGTCTTGGGTAAGAAAGAGAACTGGTTCTTGCAAACAAGTAGGGAGCTGAAAGAGGGGAGGAAGGTGAAGTGAAAAAGGGAGAACTATATCTATATATGCTTTGATAACTTTCCTCCTATTGTCTCCAGTGGTATTTTTGAATTTTCAGTTGTTTTGCAGATTGAACCAGAAGATATTTCTGAAGTCTGGGAAGGCTGTTACAGGATGGAAACTAGACTTCTGCTTTTATGACAAATTAGCTTGAGATGCTATGTCTTTTATGTTAGAAATACAGCTTTAAGCCATGGTTGATCAGTTGGCTCTCAAAGATCTGCTTATCAGATCCCACTCTTGGAGGGACTGAGATGAAGGCAGGCACTGTTGCTTCACTGTTTCTGCAGGAACATGGCTAGTTGGGTTTATTTTTCCTGCAAACTATGAAAATTATAGTATATATTCAGTAATCTCCCCACACTACATTTCGAAAGACATGTTATTGTATGCATAGCTCTCTGAAAAAGAAATCATTCTTTATCCATCTTCTTTGACCTTATTTACTCTTTAGGAATTCTTTTGAAAACAGTAATGTGTCAAAGAAATGTTTGCTTATAATAAGAGAAGATTAAAGACTATTTCAGCCTTGTCCTTGAAATAATTGCTGAGGAAATTGCCAGAGTTAGTAATGGAGTATAATCAGAAATTGTTTGTGGTTTTACACATCTCTTTCCAACATTAGCTACAATTTATCCATCATCTGCCATTTATACTGAAATGGAAATAAGATGTTTTCCTAAGCTGCTTGTGTTGTTAAATAACATGCTAAAATAATATGTTAAAAGAAAATTTCCCATAGTTAGGGGAAATAATGTTTGTTCAAACTCCATCATCAATTTGAAAATATCAGAGGGTAAAATTTGCAAAATCTTCACATTCCTGTTATTATCTGAGAAAAGGGAGCAGTATTTAAAATGCTGTTACAGACATAACAAAGAAATGAAAGCACATTAATAGATTTGACCAACTATGCTGTTACTATACTTTGAAGTCTGAATGTAGAAAATGAGTCAACACCTTACATAATAAATAAGTGTGGTGTTGAGATAAAGCCTCCAAATGTGATGACACAGCCAAGTGGAAGAGAGACAGCATCAGTTTGAGGCCTAAGAAGCAGTGATTCATTGGAGATAGTCTGGAAGAATTGGCAGTGTGTTGTGTGCTTTTTTTTATGGAAACAACCCTAGAAGGTTTAAGATTTTTCTAATCTTATTTGATTAATGGCTCATAAAGAAGAGCTATTTAGACCAGTACTTAATTTTTTTGCACAGTGTTCAGCCTAGATGTGATATTTATGTATTTTAAAAAGACTGTGTACAATTTAAAATAACTTGAATTTGCATTGTTAGGTAGAATATTGCTGAAGGTTTTGAAGAGAGAAACTGCTTGAAGGTTATAATGCTTTGTCAGCAGACTTGCAGAAAATTTTGGGATTACCTCCCATAGGTAGCGTTTGAACTTCCAGAACACCTATACACGTTAGCAGTATGCATCTCTTCTGTGAACCACCACTTATATCTGTATTTAATTTTTAAAGTGCATGCTTTGCCATTCTCTCAGCAGTGCAGCCCTGGCTCACTGTGGCAGTTGAAGCCGGTCACTCTGCCAGAGTGTCCTTGTGATAGACAGCAGGCAGGAGGAGGGCTTCTGCCTTCCTCTACTCTGAGGTGAATCTGCTAATACACACTTTATGATGCTCTGACACCTCTCTCTGCATCTGTTTCCTAAAATCTGTAGTTAGAGTACCTATATGTTTTACTAATGCTGTATTAAAACATGCTCTTTCTTAAACCTGAGTGACTAATTTTAAATCTCTTGGGCTTGGATGCGGGCGAGGGAGCAGTGCTAGTTCCTCTACGGAACTCCACACACCGAGAAAACGTGTGGTTGTGGGTTCGTGTCAAAGCTTGGGGTTCATATGGGCCTGCATCCCATGTGCATTAAACTGTAAATTGTAATGAAAAGTATTACCCTTGGGTCCAGCTCAGCAAACTCCTGAACTTCTGCATGAACCAGCAGGTCTTATTAGGAGGCTACCTGTGAAGAAGATGAATTTAGAGGAGTCCAAAGTAAGTTGGTTTTTTTGTTTTTGTTTGGTTGGTTGGTTTTGGTTTTGTTTTTTGTTGTTGTTGGATTTTTTTTTTTTTTCCTCCCCCAGTAGGACAGTGACTTTCCTTTTCCAGTCCTGCTCAAGAATCTTATCTCAACCCAGTAGACTCTTTTGTGTTTCTTCACCTCTTTGCTCAACTGTATAGTTTTATGTATCTGCTGGAATAGCTTGTCAAATAGACACAACTATCATAAATCCTGCAGAAACCCTATGAACAGATTATGTGAGTTACTCTGTCTTGAAAAAAGCCAAGAAATGTCATCTTTCTTCCAGTGGGGCTGGATTCTTTTATTCCCACTCACAGCTAGGATCTCTGGTGGCTCACTTGAAAATGAATAATCTAAGCCACAACTTAAAAATGTAACAAAAGATTGAGAAGCAAAGCATATTTTGTACACTGCCTGTATCGTATCTCCTAAACACAGTTTCCTTTATATGCAAATAATACCCATTAACTGTTTGAGCCACAGTCACCTTTATTATAAGCCTCTGATGAGAGATATTCCCTAATTTACAATAAATTACTGAAGTTTTGTTGGTTGACTGCTCTTGAATGACAAAAGGAATATATTTTGAAATTTACATCTAAGGTTTCTCTAAGTCCACTTGATATATATGTCCTGTGTTAACTGATGGACTCATAGTCATGATGTGTGGTAGTTTTGTGGGCTTCATGGATGCGGTACTGACCAAGAGATTCAGGATACTGTGAGGGACTTGTCATCTGTGTAGGTGAATGAATGCAGACTGCTCACAAACACTGCAGGACAGTCTAGTGATTCATGAGCTATGTTTTACTTCATCAAAGTCTAAATTCCATTTCTGAAAAGAATGGAGTTGTATTACTCAGTAGTTATCTCATATATCCTTAGCAGGCCACTTTTTTTTTTCCCCTCTTGGAACTTGGCAGCGTTTTCTAGAAGGAAGTAGTAATTTTAGACAAGATAGAAATAATTCCTTTGTTGTCTGCAACTTAGCTTTTAGATAATTTTTTTCAGAGGATCACTATCCCTTATTTCTGCAATCAGTTAACTTTCTTCAAGTATCTGTATACTGTTATCATTTCAGACCAGTGAATATGTGTTCTAATCACACTGGGATAGTTTACATACACCATGCCTATTTCTACCTGTCTTGTTCCATGGTTTTTGAAGGACCTATATCTCAAAGACTGGTGTCATAAATAATTACTTTATGATACCAAGAGAAAGAGTTTTAATGTAAACACTTATTCATTCCAAAAGAATTAAAACAAAATGAATAGCATTCATCTCAGACCAAGGAAGATTTGAAAT
Source organism: Aviceda cuculoides (assembly GCA_035590195.1). Lineage (NCBI taxonomy): Eukaryota > Metazoa > Chordata > Aves > Accipitriformes > Accipitridae > Aviceda > Aviceda cuculoides. The sequence goes on from JAVJGG010000073.1 coordinate 23,554,644, forward strand.
TTTGTGACAAAATAAAACGCTGTGGTTACATTTGCACTTAACAGTTCTCTCTCTAGAACCTGGAGACTTCCTCTGAATCTGTCAGGACTGTGTACTTACGAGTGTTGGTAGTTCTAGAAATCTTAAATACTTCCAGTTTGATCATGAACATTTTAAGTAGAAAGGTATTTTTTTCTATGGATATATAGAGATATATAAATATAACTTATATGTACCTATATATCTATCCATATCTATCTATCTATAGTAACCGAACTTCTGGCAGTCTGAAGTATACAGTAGTATCATATTTTATCCTTCCTTCAAATTTTTGCTATGAAGAGTGCAACTCAGAACTTACTTTGGTCCCTGTTATATGCCTGAAAGTCAACATGGTGAAATTCAGTTTAGCACAACTTCAGAATTTCGCATTTAATCCGGTATTCTTCTTTCTATAAGAAATTGGCTTTGTACTTTGGCAAGATTAATCACATCAGTCCAGAGCTAAATCCTTACATGATACTCAGAAAAGCCTTTGGTCTCCTTTGACATGTGATGTCATGCACTTTTCGTTACCCTACACCCTGTACTTTCTCGCAAAGCAGGGTCAGCTAAATCTAGGGCTTATTTCCAGCATGCATCAACTGTATATGCTTTGGAGAACATCCTGTTAGTTCGTACTTCCAGAAATGGTAAATGGAGCCCAAAACCACTGAAAAATCTGTATCTTTTGTATTTCATCTCCTGCTCATAACTATAGCTATGGATGTTTCATTGTTGATGTGGGGAAGCACCTGTGGGTGACTTACATTTAGCTAAGAGTTACTAATCACCCAGGGAAACAGAAAGATGAAATAATAATGAAACCCACTGCTGCAGTATTTGTTTTACTAAATAAAAGAGGGAAAGTTCATCCATGGAAACAGGTAGGGTCTGAAGTATTATAATTTTGGCAGATCTTTCCTTCCTTTGTGCTATTATCACCTCTGCAGAACGAAAGTGCACAGCTCCCCCCCCCGGGCCCAATTGGGAAGGGGGTCAATACTCTGTGATAGTTCCTTTGGGGTTGCTCAAACTGGATCTGCTTGTACTGTGCTCCTGACTAAAGACTGAAGCATATTGTTCGAAAGTGCCATTGATCTGCTCTGTTTTTCTAATTTTTGTCTTGTAAAATACTAACCTGTTTAGGCTTGCCAGTTCTGTTGGTTCTGCACACCATTTGCAAGAAGAGACAGACCTTGGCCTGATGAAATTAACTTTGCTGTTTCCAAGGTAGTTTTAATTTTCCATCATTGGGAAATTTGTAGTCAGTCAGCTTAAAATTCTGGATCAATTTACGTGTTGGAAAAGGAGAGTTCTTCATTTAGACACTGAATGCCTTCCTCTTATTGCCTGGCTATTTGGTAGACATTGGACTGGGGAAAATCCTATTCCTAGCTTATACAAAACTTAAAGTTTCTAGGCAGATTTTCTTGGCAGCACACACAAGATTTTATTTTTCAGGTTAGAAAAGTTCACTGTATTTATAAGACTGGTATTATTCATGGTTTTTCAGAACACATACTTGAAGTCAAGCAGCTGCAACTTGCAGTTAATCTGGCAAACATTTACCTCTGCTTACTCTGAGTATCACTCAGGGATTTTTCTCTACTAGCTCTTTATAAGGCTTTTTGAAAGGTCTCAGCAACATGGTTCTGCCAGCTATGGAACAGGACCTTAACTTGGTCTTATTTGTACTAATGGACTTTCCTTTCAAATCTGTTTAACTGTGTGTGCATAATTCCATTTTTTTCTGTGAAAGTGGTATTTTAATGGTCACTCAAGAGTTGGAAATACAATAGCCCTTATGTTTTCAGTAAGACAAAATCTGCCTCAAAATACATCATCGGCTTTATTATGTAAGTCATCCCCAAACCAGAACACTACGAAAATCTGGAAAGTATATAAGCCCACCTCTGCCAACTTGGGAAAGTGCTTCTTGTTGCTTTGCACTTGGCTGGTGAGAGTGTTTGCCCACCACTGGGACAAGGAGACACCCCTCAGACAAGCGGGCAAGCTGCTGAAGATTAATTTACCAATGCTGGCAGCTACCAGACTTCGCGTTCGCGCTGGCTTGCTGGGGCAGTGAGGCTGCACAGGCTGCTCAGCCTGCTGTAAGAGGAAGGGTCTGGGTGCTGTGTCCCGGCAGGTCTCCTCTCCGGCCCCAGGTGGCCTGTGCGTTGCAGCCATGCTGCTTCAGGTCTAGTGCTGCATGCTGCTTCTCAGCCATAGAGGACTATAGGAGTAGTCGCTTGGATTTATGCTGTATACAGTACAGCCCAGGGCTGAAGAGTGTGGTTGAGGTCCATATCATGCCAAAACCATCAAACTTTGACATCTTAGTCCCCCTGGTTTTGCCCAAACTGTGGGAAGCCCCTGGGTTTGGAGCATACCCTACCTGCACCGTGGCAAGCGGAGTTGCGTGTGGACACCATTGCCTTTTTCCTCGCCCCTACATTGCAGTGTTGCTGGAAGGAAATGAGTTTGCAAGGAGATCCAACCTGCTGTGTGTTCCCAGAAGGTTCTGAGTTTGGGCAATGGCTGGCCCGGTCTCCTCTTGGGGCTGCAGGACATTCCCCCCACAGGTTCACACCTGTCTTGTTGGCATGGGTGTCCCCAGCTACTAAAAGGAGAGAACAAATCCTGTTTTGAAAGAGTGTTTTGACAAAAGGTGTGTTGGAAATTGTGAAGTAAGCAGGTGCTCAGTATGACATAGGTCTGGGAACAGACAGAAATGGAAATGAAGTTAATATAGTAGTGCAGAGAATGATTCCCAGCCTTTGTAAGCAGAAAACCCAGAATACCAGAGTGAATGAAGAGAAATTTTCCCACTGTGCCTACAAACACTTTATATAGCCCATTTGCTGTATAGAGTATTCTAGGGATTTCTGAATAGAACTGATTTATCTGATTGCTAGCAGTCTGTTGTTTGTTAGGTCTCTAGGCACCATAAATGAGGGAGACTGAGGCATTTGGACAAACGTTGCTTCTTCCTTATATGGTACGTCCTTACCATCTAAGAGAGTATCTATTAATTACTATCCACTTTGCAAACTTGTCTGCTTTTTCATGAGAAGATGAGTACAATTTGTACTATTCTATTTTAGAACTTTTTTTCCTTGCTTTTGTCTTGCTTTTCTAGAAGAAAAGGAGAACCTGGTACAAAGTCAACCCTTGCCGTTGCTTAGCATATTTTGTATGCTTCCAGTGGATGCTGTTGGTGTCAGCCAAGGCAGAAATTGCCATTTGAGCTCTCACCCGAGCTAGTAGCATTCCTCTGTATGCTTGACGATTATGGAGACAGACCATCTCTTCCAGAAGTTGATTTGTATTGCCTAAATTAGTCTTCTGCTCTGAATTACTCTCCAGAAGAGGGTAATTGTAGTCCCACTGAGTACAGGGGGAACATCAGCGAACAGCTTTCTCGGTTAGCTGCCTGTGGTTGGTTGCTGTGAATAGTCTCTCTCACTCATACCTGTATCTAATGGTCAGACTCTCTTCTCAGTTGATGTTTCTGCAGCTGTTTAGCATTATTAGCACCTCTTTAGCTATTGAGCACAGGTTCAGCACACATTGCTACAGTGTTTTCTGTGCCTATGCAGTGCTCTTATTCCTATGGAACATTTTTGCATCTGTTCTACTCTATTGAAATCATATGCTCTATACCTATGGGGTGTAGAATACAGCAGCACATAAGCTGTTTTTAATTTTATTGCTGTTCTGCATTTAGGAGTGACTCATTGCTCTGGAGATTGAGTTGATAAAACATTTGCACATCTCATTAATCTAATACTGTAATTCCCAAGAAACATTACAGTGAAAAAGCCTATTCTTCAGATGGTGCATGGTGAGCTTTGCTTTATTGATAATACCATGGTCTGCATGTAACAGTCCTAGGTGTAATTTTCTAGCAAATGAAAATACAATACAAGGACTCCTTCACAGAATCCAAAAAGTGATGTCTTGGAACTCAGACCTCAGGCAGCATTGGATCAAGATTTTTAAAAGGCTGCAGTTTAATTCTGTTAGTCATACTATTCATTGTCATTAATATCAACCTTGATGCTTTTCTGAGCAGTGACATTTTTCTTTCTTTTCCAGTATAAAGCTTGGAAATTGGTGACAGCCACCTGATTAGGCAATAGATTGGTTTGAAAACTATTTTTAAGCTCTTATTTTATGTAATGGTACTCCATAAAGTGATACAGAATAATAAAACAAATGGAAAACCTCAGCCTTGCTCCCCTGTAGTTTTACGATTCTCATTTAGACAAGAATTCTAATGCAGAGCATAGTTGGTGAGCTGCTCTTTAAATTCTGAGGACTAGATTGATTTTCTTCTTGTTTCACTGACTATTCCTTTCTACTTTGTCTTGGAATATAGTGTTTCATATCTCCTCTGCTTCCTTCACCTCCAAAAACCCCACACCAAAAAGAGCTAATGAAAGGTCCATACAGTCTATTTTTGCAGTATAAAAAAATTCTGAATGTGAGGAGAAACTGAAGGTAATGTGCACCTTGGCAAACAATCATTCCCGATATTAATTGTAATGGACTGTACCTATTGCAGAAACGACAAGCAAAAAGCAGGAAGCAATACCAGTGGAAAGTTCACTGGAATACACTTTACCATAGTCAAACTTCAAACCTCTCACTTCAGAGACAGTAATACTAGACCAGGCTTAGGAGCAGCCTGTTCTTCTGGGTCTGGGCAGCCCAACTCCACATGAACTTGGAAGTATCCCTGTCTGGAGCAAAAGCTTAGTGTTTGCTGTAACATCCTTCATGGCGAGTGTTAGAGTTTGCAGCATCTGTCTATCTTCTGGGAGCAGTAACTTTTGAGGTAGTCAAGTTGTTATGATAACATACCAAGGATGAAGATTCGGACTATGGTAAAATGTATGGGCAGTTCTCAAGCCAAACTCTCTGGTTGTAATTTTTTTTTTTTTTTCCTGCTGTAAGAAGATAATACGATGAGGTGCATGTGTAAGCTGAAGTAAAGAGCTTTGCACTTTTTAAGTTATCCATAGTGTGTGTGTGTGTACATGTTTGATTTTATTTTTCTGTGGAGGACATAAAAATAGTTCCCTTGTCCTGAAAGTTCTGGGCAGACTGGTGGGCACCTGATGTGTGAATTTGCCCCACAGTTTCTGGAGGGCAATGCTCCCTGAGTAGCAGTGATTTTTTTTTTTTTTTTTATTTTTATTTTTTTGGCTCATGTAAACAACATCTGCTCCGTTCAACGTTGTCTGCATTCCAGGGACTCTCTGTTTATTGCAAGTACAAGACTAGGTGCAAAACCTCCAGTTTAAGAAATATTTCTATAACTTCCTATAACTTCAGATTTTGACCTCCAGTTTAGGGTGAAGAGCGTACCTACATGCGACCTAGTCTAGTAGATGGTGTTTTATCACCTCTTGGTTCAGCATACAGAAATACAAATGAGCAAGTAAGCAACAGGTAAACTGTATGGACATAATTATCTGTAGTTAATGAATTTTTAGATACCTGAAGTCCACGGACAATCTTGAATATTTCCTCTGCAGCCTGTCTTCATTGTCCACCTGGGGTTCTTAACCTCTAGTCTGAGAAAAATGCCAAAATAGTCACCTTTTTTCGTTTTGATTATTCTGTCCAAACCTTTACTCTTTTTCACAGCTTAAGAGGTAGTGTTGATCTGTGGCTAAATTCTAGTAAAAGTTCTCCTGAATAAACCAGGAAAATTTTATCAGAAAGTTATGTCCTAAATATTAGTAGCTTTACAGTAAAAGGCTTAATTACCAAATAAACCTTGTAAGAATAAGTAACTGTACGTATGTTTGTAATATATATTTGAAAGAGCAGTTTTTATCCAAGCTTAACTGTTTTTAAATTTCCATAGAAATTTCTTTATTTTACAGTGATTTGTAAAATCCTCTCTGTGCTACAGGCAGTAAAAGAGTACATAATCTTTCTAGAATGTGGCAGACATACGCTTTCACTGTTCTCTAAAAGATTGATGTGAATTAGAATAGGTTGTTTTCAGAATTTTGTGGAAAGTACATCTTCTTGGACCTTTTATTTCCTCTTATTTTTAACTTACAAGCTGTATGGTTATACAGTAATATTTCTAGTATTGGGATTTATCTTTGTGTTTTTTCAGATATGAAAAGTCTTTCAGGCTGGATTTATATAACACCTTTTGTTCCAAATATCTTGTGTGTCCTTTAAAAAAAAAAAAACCAACAAAGAAAAAGCAGTGTGTTATTACCCAGATGATTAAAATGTGAATTAAATATCCTTTGATATTGAAGCAGCTTTGGTTGAGGCAATAGGCACCGCCCATACATTTGGGAGCAAGGAAAATTGTGAGAGGAATGAGAGGGAGTCAGAACGTGATGAAAATTTGGCGAGGTGCTGAGATGAGTGCTTCAGCGTTGGGATGGGTTTCATGACATACAGGCTGTGGGGTGAGTTTCCACAGCCGGGAGGGCAACCCCTCCCACCAGCCTGGGTGAAGAAAGTGGGAAGGAGCAGCCATGAGTGGGCAGGGAGTGGGGACAAGGGTGCGTGCCGGGAGTGGGACCCCTGAGCGGCTCCTTGTGTCCCACTTGAGCCCTGGTTTCCCCAGGGGCTGACGAGGGCCTTCCCCTTGAGCAGTGACATGAACGGGCAAAGAGAAGGTTAATTTGGGGTGGGAGCTGCAAACAGGGGGGAAGCGCAGCCTCTCGTGCCGTTTCTTTGGTGTCCTACAAGTGCGGGGCCAGCTCTGTGAAGAACAGGTTGTGGATGGGTGTCCAAGCAAAGAAAACGTGTGCCGCATTTTGTTTTCTTCAGCTGGAAGAGCAAATAGTGTTTTCTTCGTAGCTTCTCTCAGCATATGTGCGAGGCATGTGCGTCTACTGTGTGAGCAGGGAGCTGGGGGGCTCTTCTGTGTGTGACCCTGTTAATTGTGTTAAATGAGCAGGGAGGGAGGGAAAAATATGAAGTGCTTGAACAGCTGACAGGAGCATTCAATATTTAGTATCCTTTTCTGCCCAGAAATTTAAGGATTAAAGAGGCATAATTTGTTACAGCCATTTTTCCCTCTTGGGGCTGTCATCTGGGCTGTAAGCAATAGATTATTTTGACGAGGAAAAAAATGCCTTGAAGACACAACTCGCTGCCCTCACAAATGAGTTTATATCTTTTTTCCACATATGTTTGAATTATTCATATCGGAGATTCTGAAATAGTGCCCTGGTACAAAAGTCGTAGGATGGTATTGCAAAGGCTGCGAGCTTTTGTATTCGTGAGCATGAATTTCCCTGATCTTGATGAAATGCAAACTTAATACCCACAAATGAGCATTGCTGTATCTCAGAGGAAAGGCTCTTACCCCATTGAAGCACAGGCAGCCGATGCTACGCAATGACGGGTGTCACAGTTCTGCATGGGCTGTGAGCAGCTGCCCCTTTAACCAAAGGGGATGTAGATGCAGAGGTCTGTAAACTATTACATTCTACTGTTAATCTTTCTTTCTGAGGTGTATTTCATTTCATAATGTTTTAGGCCATTGGTATTTGATTTTTATCCTATGACTTAAAATCTAGCTACTATGTTAAGAACAGTAGTCCAAGAAGTGTCCATCACTCACTGAAGAAAATCTAAACTTTTATGCATTAATATTTTTTAATTAATGAATAAATATATACTTATTCAAAAGTATTGGGAAAATTTCTGTTTTATCTAGCAGTTCTACATGAAGCTTTACACATTGGCCCACAGTTGCTGTGCTCCAGGTCTTCCCCTTGCTGCTGCCATACCACATTGTGTTGTCCATCTGTTTCTTTAGTTCACAACATACTCACAGAATAGATATCAAATTAATGATATTGAGTGTTTTTTGACCTATAAATAAACTTAGTGTATCTTTAATTCTGGAGGCATATTTTTTCTGTTCCTTACGTGAAGCTTTTGACAATTCTTTAGTTTTATCCAACCTGTGGGATAATCTGGACTTTCCACTCCTATCCAAAGATTCTGGCTGTCATGGTAGACTACTAAAGGCTACCACTACTTTGTAAAGGCAATTGTTAAACACATTTCATTTTTGTTCTTACTTTCGTGGGGTTTTTAAATGCACAGACTGGCTCTAGTCATGATACTTTAAATTTATGGTTTTGTTTTTACTTAAGGATAAAGGAAACCAAACTCTGTAAGAAAATAAAATGTTCTCTTTGCAGAGATCAAGAAGTATGATATCTAATACATTATGCAGAATTCTCTGCCTTGTTTTCTAAATTGTATATGGTTGTTTCCAGAAGTAAGCAAAATTGGATATGAACAGGAATAAAATAAAAAAAGGATAAGGAGTTTTAAGTTTTTTGATAATGTCAAAAGTTAGCATAATAGGTATCTGTTTCTAGATATGGGAGGAATCACTAAAAGTATGTTTTGATGCCATTACTATTTATGAGACCAGGTAGTATTTTTTTCTTGGTCCTTGCAGATATAAACCCAAAAGAATTATCCCACTTTTTTTCATATTTTTAATATGGATTCTGAGATATTGAAATATATGGACAATTTGTGAAAGGCAATGAGATGCGTGCATGTTGTCCTGAAGAAACAATTATGGACTGAGTAAAATTTAATCCATGTTAGCTTGTTGTTTCATTTGCATGTTAAGTGATAAAAAATTACAGTATTTTGTTTTATTAACTGCTAGTTTATGTGCATTGTTTCATAAGCTACCAGATACTTCCTCTTCTGATTAATCCTACAAGAAAATATTTGAGCATTATTAGCAATATTACTGATAACTGATAGTACTGACTCTATTAATTTGCCATACTTTCATAATGAGAGCTCATTTGTGTAACTGAAGTTATTTATACATATGCTTTTAGCTTAAGAGAAATGATAAAAGGAACATTTTTTTTTTCCTAGAGAGTCAAATGATATCTGTTTTTATTGAGATTCAGGTAGTTCAGAAAAATGCTAATTAAATACATCTAATTGATTGAAGATGTAGCCAGGTTTTGCCCTTTGCCAAATGATTCCTATCACACTGGACAGAGTTTGGTACAATGTGTTTCACAGAATAATTTGGGTTGGAAGGGACCTTTAAAGGTCATCTAGTCCAACCCCCCTGCAATGACCAGGAACATCTTCAACTAGATCAGGTTGCTCAGAGCCCTGTCCAACCTGACCTTGAGTGTTCCCAGGGATGGGGCATCTACCACCTCTCTGGGCAACCTGTGCCAGTGTTTCACCACCCTTGTTGTAAAAAATTTCTTCCTTATATCTAGCCTAAATCTACCCTCTTTTAGTTTAAAACCATTACCCCTTGTCCTATTGCAACAGCCCCTGCTAACAAGTCTGTCCCATCTTTCTTATAAACCCCCTTTAGGTACTGGAAGGCTGCTTTAAGGTCTCCCCAGAGCTTTCTCTTCTCCAGGCTGAGGAACCCCAAAAAGAGGAAGGTTGCAGGATTTCCTTCTTTGGAGATGTCAGAACAGGAATGGATTAAGTCAGGAGCAAACTGAGGTGTGGTGAAATGCTGACCATGTGAATTCTTTAAATTTACCTAGGGACAGATGTTTTAAATGTTACTTTGCTTAGATACCATATGGATACATGAGAGACCTGATTTTCACAAAGACTCTGCCACTAGAGCTTCAACATACAGTTATTGTTGTCAGTGCTCAGGGTCTTGCTACCTGGTGTTTTCTGTCCAAAATGAAGGGCATCCAATATAAAAGGATGGTTTTGTAAATTGAGCTTTGAAAACTCTGTATCTTACTTTTCCATGATTTTCACGAGACTTTTCCAGGGCTAACCTAATTGGCATTAGTGTAGTTTTTCAATGTCTCCAGAAGAAAAATGCTATAGAGTCCAATAGCAACATTGAAAGAGTGCACAAACATAACCTTCTCTTAAAACAAAAGCCTCAGTAACAATGGCAACTGTCTAAATTAGAACATGCGGGAATGACTGTAGTTCTCTAACAGTTCTTTAGCTATTGTAGTTCCTGTGATTAACCACAGTAAGCAAGAAATGCTAAAACAGCATACACTAAGGAAGCTGTATTTCTGGGCTACAAATTGAAAAGGCTGCTGAAGTGCTGTAGCAGAAAGTTAAACTCTTCTGAAATTTTACAAGTAATAAAAATAGTAGCTAGCGGAAAATGGATCTTGCAGTGTATTTTACCAAATAAGATAAGCTCTGCACCAAGCATTTTTTATTGAAGGATGTGCAATTACAGAAATTAAGTCTACATTTTATTTCTTAATCTATTATTAAAATGTGTGTCCTTTTATGTTTTAAAGGTTATTAAAATCAGACACAGGAAGCTTAAAACCTTTTCAGTAAGAAAAAGAGCATATTTTGAAAACAGATCAGCTTTTAGACAGGCACAAGTGCAATGAATAGATTATTCAAAGTGACATTTATTACTCGATGCTGAGCAAAATAATACCTTTCAAGTTGAAGAATAAACAAGAAGATGTATATACAGAATGTCTTTATTAAGCTTACATGTATCTGATAGCATTCATAAGTTATGACAATTTTAATAGTGAAATCTATTAATTTTGATCTATTTGCTGGGAAAAAAGAAGATTTATATACTGGTTTATATACTGCCCTCTATCCCCCCAGCTGGAGCAATAGTGGGAACAGTTCTGCAATTTCCTAGCTGACTACACCTGATAAAACAGGAATTTGGGTCAACGGAGAGACACTAGAAAATCCCTGTTACTAAGCTGCACACAAACAGCTCAGAAGTTTGAGCTGTAGTCACAACAAACCTGGAAAGGGTTAAGAAGCCTTCACCAAAGAAAAAGGAAGAGGTTAGCCCTTAAAGACTATATAAGCTGCAAAACCTGGCAGTTGTAGCTTGTTAAACTGCTGGGAGGTGGAACTGACAGCTGTGCTGCCTAAGTGGGGGAAGTCATAAAAGGGAAGCGGAGAGCCCTGGTGGGAGCGGGGCAGTTGGGCTTTAGTGTTTCTCTGCTTAGGGAGAATTGACTTTGTTTGAACTAAAGCGGACACTGCTACTGCTGGGTGCTGATCGCAGGGAGGCTTTTAGGTGGCTTGTTTATGGAGAGCTGAACAAGGTGAAAAGAAGCTGTCCTGGCTTCTACTGCTTTTAGGATTGTGACTAAAGGAGTTATGCCTGGCTGTACTAATTTCCCAAGCCTAGACTGGAGTGGGCTGCCTATTTTTTCACCTTTAAAAAACACAGACAAACAAAAAAAGAAAGCATCGCTTAGGTTAGATGCCTGATCTCTAACTGGGGCTGATAGTCTCTTTGCAGGCCTTTGGTTATCTTTAAGCACCTTACTGTGCTTGCTGTTGAGGAACAAAAGGAAATTAGTAGTGCTTAAAATGAAATGTCAGAATCCTGTCTGCTTAAGAAATTATTACATTGATCTTTGTAAATTAATTTTAGTAATTTTGATTTTGTATTTTAAATTTTGTTTCATAGACTGTTTGGAATCTTCTGTAATGATTGAAATTCTATGAATCCTGTAGGTCTTGATGGCACATCTGAAAACTGGCAGGCAATGCTTTCTGCCTGTAAACATATGTAGCCAGTAATCATTCCCACATACAGATTGTATTTGTTCTTCTGAATACAGAGCAATTAAGGAGTCTGCATCTTAAATAGTTTATAGATACTGGTTTTCTATTTCTCCTTTTCTGTTTTACAAATGGAGGAAAGGCTTTGTCTTCAAAATATTTAGTCTGGTCTTTATGTATGTCCAGTAAAATGGTTAATAATTTGATATCCTTGTAGGTTTCATGCTTTTGTAGAAGATTAAGTCACTTCAGATATTATTTTTTTTCATCATGTCTTTAAGATGTGTTCTTTAAAAAAGCAGCAGTATTTTAGAACTACAGGCTAGATTTAAAGTAACCCAGCTTGGCTTGAAGTGACATGTGCCCAGACCAATTTATAGAGTAATGGAACAATTTATGAGTCTGCCTTAGCTGAAATTAGTTTCTATGGCAGTTGGCCCAGGGAAACTCTGTGGGCCTTCTGTTCTTTGCAGCTGCAGAAAATAATTGTAAAGGGAAATATTACCTTCCAGTAGCTAGGCAAAGCCTCACTTACAGACTATGTGATCTCCCTCTCCTTAAAATTAGAGACCCTAACTCACCAGTAGAATTGTTCTTGATGACCAGTGAAACAAAAAGCAAGTGATTAATATACTTTTTTCATACTGGAATAAAGTAACAAATTAGAAAATGTTATGTTTAAACAATAATGCTAAACAAAACTTTGTGGCAAGCATCAAAAAGAGCAAATAGATTGTAGAAGTGAGCTTGCTAGTCATGGTTAATTCCAGGCATTTCTTAAAATTCAAGGTGAAAGCTCACACCCTTGTTTTAATTTATTCTAACTACCGAAGTCAGTCAAGGACAGCCATTCATTAGCACACTCTTGCTAAATCATTCTCTCTTCTTCTCTCTCCCCTGTCCAGCAGCTTCCAGCTGAGAGCATCTTGCACCAGAAGTGGGATGAAGCAGAAACTTTCTGAATTGCAGAAAAAAACTGAAGCAGACAGGACAAAACAAAATGAATAGTTTTCCCCAAGCCTATCTCGCAACTTGTTACAAGCTCAGAGGGTCTTCCCTTTGGTCTCCACTGAAGCTTCCAAATACACTCTGTTCTATTAAGAACAGTAAAGTACTTCATCAGAGGCAGAGCATGTTCTGTGCTTGCAAAAAGATTAGCTTAGTCCACTGGTGATATCACACCTATTTAATAAAGTTTCCAAGCTCTGTGAATTGACCCTGACTGTGCTCCTCTATTCAGTCCTTGTGGAGTGCAAAAGTTATCAAAAACTCTGGACACACTGAAGGAGTCTCAAACACTTCTATATCTGCGAGGGGTGGATTTCTTGAAAGTTGACTAGGAAGTGCCAGTCAGGATTTGAAATGCCCAGTAACTCAGAGAATTAATCTCCTCCTCTATTTTTATAAATGTTCGTACCAACAATGAAACCTATAGATCCTGAGCAGACTTCCAAGAGCCAGCTAAGGACCCACTGCAACATCAGAAGAGGTTGTATGGTCATAATTTGGCCCTTCAGTCTCCTGGATCATCATCACAGCATCCGAGTTAGTTTGCTCACAGGTTATCTGTCAAGTGAAACAAGCAATTTCACCTGCAATGCAGCATGAATGCAGTTGTAGAAGTACATTGCCCAAGAGATGTCTCTCCACAGGCATCACAGGCAACACTATACCAAGTTTGGTCTTAGCTCTTAAGTTTTTTAATACTGTCCCAGAAGGTCTTTCATGTTCTAATACTGTATATGCACCATGAATGCCAACTGCAATGTATACTCATGGTGTCATGCTATAAAAGACTGTTAATTGACTGAAATACAACTTTCATATTATGCCAGGCTGTATGAAGAAAAACTGCCCTCACACATGCACAGAAATGTCCATAAGGCATAAAGAAACAAAGAGAAGACCTGGGCTGTGAGGTGTCTCTCTGAAGAAAGCCTGTGTCCAAGGCTCAGCCCCCAGTAAGGGTTAGGGTTGAGGGAAGGACAGCATGCTGCTGCAGCTAGAATGGGGTTACAAAGGCGCTTCAGAGAAAAAAACAGTGGGGTGCAGAGAGAACTTGGGAAGGGGAAATGTTTTGGTGTGGGCACTGGTGGGGTGTCCTGGTCTAAGGCTGACCCTGTGGTCATGGTTAGGACTGAGAAAAAGAGAAAGCCAAGAGAAGGGCTAGAGCTGTAGTTGGAGGGGGCTAGAAGAGGGCCATCAAAGTGAAGGGTGGGCTGCCAAGAGAAATTGGCTTCAAGAACTTTTTGCTGTGGGCGCTGGCTGAGGGCCATGGCTGAGGCTCAGCCTCTGAATGGGCTTAAAGTCAGGGTTAGGCGTGAGAGAGAGAGCCAAGAGCTTCAGCTGCAGTGGGACTGGGAAGGAAAGGATAACTGGAAATGTAGGCTGCAAGGAGAATTTGGTTGCCAGAAGTTTTTGGTTTGGCCTGGTGAGTTCTAATCCAAGGATCGACCTTTGATTGGGTTTATTGATATGGCTATGTGGTGGGTTGACCTTGGTTGGTCACCAGGTGCCCATCAAGTCACACTATTGCTCCCCCTCCTTAACTGGTTGGGGAGAAAAATACGATGAAAGGCTTGTGGGTCAAGATAAAGACAGGGAGATCATTTGACAATTACCATCATGGGCAGAACAGACTTAGCTCAGGGAAATTGATTTAATCTATTGCCAATCAAATCAGAGCAGGATAATAAGATACAAGAACACATCTAAAAACACCTTTCCCCCACCTCTCCCTTCTTCCTGGGGCGCAGCTTCACTCCTGGCTTCTCTACCTCCTCCCCCCACATGGCACAGGGTGACAGGGAATGGGGGTTGTGGTCAGTTAATCACACATGGTCTCTGCCATGCCTTCCTCCTCACACTCTTCCCCTGCTCCAGTGTGGGGTCCCTCTCACGGGAGACAGGCCTCCACAAACTTCTCCAACATGAGTCCTTCCCATGGGCTGCAGTTCTTCAGAAACTGATCCAGCATGGGTCTCCCCACGGGGTCTCAAGTCCTGCAAGCAAACCTGCTCCAGCGTGGGCTCCTCTCTCCATGGGTCCGAAGGTCCTGCCAGGAGCCTGCTCCAGCATGGTCTTCCCATGGGGTCACAGCCTCCTTCGGGCACCCACCTGCTCCAGCGTGGGGTCCTCCACGGGCTGCAGGTGGAGAACTGCTCCACCGTGGACCTCCATGGCTGCAGGGAGACAGCCTGCCTCGCCATGGTCTTCCCCGCCACAGGCTGCTCACTGATCTTGGTGTCTGCAGGGTTGTTTCTCTTACATGTTCTCACTCCTCTCTCCAGCCGCAGTTTCTGTGCTTGCTGCAACTTTTTTTCCCTTCTTAAATGTGTTGTCCCAGAGGTGCTACCACTATTGCTGAACGGCTCAGGCTTGCCCAGTGGCAGGTCTGTCTTGGAGCCAGCTGGCATTGGCTCTATTGGACACAGGGGAAGCTTCTCACAGATTCTCATACAAGCCACCCCTGTAGTCCCCCCCACTACCAAAACCTTGCCACGCAAACCCTGTACAGGCTAGGGTTAGGATTAGGGTTTAGAGAAAGAAAGAGCCTAGAGCTGCAGTGAGAGTGGGGTTGGAAAGGGGGTAGGCTGCAAGAACTTGGCTGGCTGGGAGAATGTTTTGTTGTGGACATTAAAAGGAGGGCCACAGCATATGGTTAGGTTTACGTTAGGGTTAGAGTTAGGGCTGGGAGAAAAAGAGCGCCTTGCATTCCAGCTGGAGGGCAGTTAGAGGGGACTTTGAAGAGGAAGTCTAAGCTCAAGGAGAACTTGGCAGGGCTGCCTGGTCTGAGGTTCAGCCTACTGTTATGGTTGGAGTTATAGCTGGGGTTAAACTTGACAACAAGGGAAAGCCTAGTGCTGTGATTAGAATGGGCCTAGAAAGTGTGGGGTGCAGGAAGAACTTGGTTGCAAGAACTTTTTGTTGTGGATGCTGCTTGGCAGTCCTGGTCTGAGGCTCAGTGTACAGCTAGTATGAGGGTTAGGGTTAGAGTTGTGAGAAAAAGAGAGCCTACAGCTCCAGTTGGAGGGAGGATTGAAAGCAGCTGCTAGCAAAGAGGCTGAGCCACAGAGATAACTTGGCTGCAAAAACTTTTGGGTGGAGGCACTGGCTGAGGGGCCTGGTCTAAGGCTCAACATAACTGTCAGGTTTAGGGTGAGCTTTGAGGTTATGATTGACAGAAAGAAAGAGACGAGCTGCAGCTGGCTTGGGGCTAGAAAGTGACTGTCCCAGGGGAGTGTAGGCCGCAAGGAGAACTTGGCTGCAAGAACTTCCTGGTGTGGGCACTGGCTGGAGGCCACGTCCAAAGCCCGGCATATGGTTTGTGTGAGGGTTAAGGTTACGGCTGAGAGAAAGAGGGGGCCTGGAGCTGCAGCTGGAGTGGAGCTAGAAAGGAGCTTTGAAAAGTAAGGGCGTGGGGTAGAGAAAACATGGCAGAGAACATTTTGTTGAGGGCACTGGCTGGGCATCCTGGTCTAAGGATCTGTGTTAATGTTAAGGTGAGCATTTGGACAGAGACAGCCTAGAGCTGCACCTGGAGGGGAGCTTAAAAGGGAATGTGCCAAGGAAGAGGTGGACTGTGAAGAGAAGTGGCCGTGAGAACATTTTGGTGTGGGCGCTGGTTGGGGACCCTGGGCTGTGGCTTAGCATAAGATGAGGTTTGCTCTCAGGATTAGTGTTAGAACCGGGAGAGAGAGGCCTAGAGCTTCAGCTGGAGGGGAGCTAGCAAGGGGTTTGAAAGGGAAGTCTGGGCTGCAAGAACTTGGCTGGGGAAATTTTTGCTGTGGGCACTGGCTGAGGGGCCTGGTCCCAGACTCCTCCTCTGGTTAGTTTTATTTTAAGGGGTAGGGTTACAGTTGAGGGAAACAAAAAGCCTGGAGCTCTAGTCAAAGCACAACCAGAAAGAGGCTTCCCAAGAGGAGTGTAGGCTGCAAGTGTAATCAAGTTTTGTCTCTTCAAGTGACCCCCGTGTCCAGCTGCACGTATATCATGGATTCAGCAGAAAACCCGTGCCCACAGTGGTCCCTACAGGATAGACATGTACAGGCAACCATCCTGTTCTTGGTGCTTAAAACTGGAGAGGACAAATCTTTGCCCCAGACCTTGTCATGAAGATAGCCCAGGCCCTTGATTTATTTTAATTCTGCTGTAAGGGTTATGGTCAACATCTGTTCTTCCTCTGAAAAAGTAACCTTCCTGGGTAAGGATTCATATTTGCAGGGAAGAGCTCTTTAGAATCTAGGCCAAGATGACAAGAAAGTCTCCTGGAAAAAAAGAGCAACTTACTTTCTCAGCTTTGCCTTCCTTGTAAGAAACCTACCAAAATGTTTGTTGTTTATGACACATTTATAAACCAAAATGCTTCACTATATGGATTTACTCTGTAAAGAAGAGGAAAGACACATATGTGACGGGTGTTAGTCAGGTTGATGTGTGCAGCATTGTACAATACTCAGCTGTCACGTTCTAAGCATAATGTAAGGAATAAAATGGGTACCGAACTCTTCTGAAAGTCTGACTTCAAATCTATATTTAGGCATCTAAGTGACCTGCTTTTATTCAAAGGTGCTGACTGTTCAGCTGCTTCCATTGACTGCAGTAGAAATATAAGAGGTTTTTTTGTCGTTGTTGAATCTATTTTCAAGACAAAAATTACAGTTTAGTTTCTCTGTAACTCCTAAGTAACTCCTTGCTCTAAGAAAAAAGGACAGAAGATGAAATATAGTGTCTCTGTTCTCTCCTACTCTCCAGAAGATGCACAAAATGGACCATATAATAAATCCCAGTAACTGCTTCTATGCAGGAGGGAGATGAAACACTACTGGTTTGGGTTCCAGCATTATAGATAACTTTGCTATTGAGATCACAAGGGCAAAAGAGAAGTGGGGAGGATGAGACACTTGAACAACTGTGTTTGGTGCAACAAGTTTTTAAATTTATGAGCATCTGCCTAAGTCTGTGTCAGGGCCCTGAGCTCACCTATTGACTTTGGTTGCCCTGAACAGCCTCACCTGGGAGCACTCTCTGCGCAGGACCTCCATTTAAGCTCAGGGAGGGCTCAGTGTAGGTCTTTGCCTGAGCTTTGTTGTAGGTATACCTGTCTCCAGCACTGTGTTCTGGCTAAACCTTGGGCCTGTACTGCAGGTAGCTTGCCTGCAGTCCTGTTTCTGGTCCTGTCTCCTGGATGGACCCTGTGCCTATGCTGTGCCTTCCTGGATGGACCTGGTTCATCACGTCAGCTTCTCTGGGACTGCTGATGTGTGCCGTTGCCAGCACCTGGCCCTGCCGACTGTGCGTGGACCCTGTGGGACTGGGCCCCGTCACCGAGAGCACTGCTTGGACTGGGATGAGCCTCGCCTGCTGGTTTGTCCACCCGCATGGAGCAGCCCTGCTCTTGCTTTTCCCTAAGGATCTGGTCACCTTGCTGAATGACCAGCCAATGAACACAGCAAGATCTACAGCAGGCAGGTGGGTTTGTATGATTCAGAAGTTGATGGATGACTTATTGTAAATGCACAGAAGATGTACACTCTGCGTTATCTGTGTGTATTGACCCTGAACAGTGACTGCAGTTGTCATCAAGGCTCCTCATCGTGCAGTGGAGGAAAGCGTATGTTGTGTACCATGTTCCTGAGCTGGGCAGATGTGCCTTTGCAGGATGTTGTCTATCACTGACCACATCCTCCGTGGCCACAGAGGCAGTTAAGAAACAGTTTAAACTTTTTTTTGCTGTGGGTATGAATAGAGCAGTATAGTTTATAGGGGTGCAATACTTCTGCAAGGGACTGAGTTTTCAGGATTTGCTGTATGCCGGCTGAAACGAATCGCTCTGCTCACAGATCAGAGCTAGGTCGGGGCAGTTGGTGAAGCCTTACCTCAGAGGGCCCTTCTCGGTCCTAGAGGTCTCTACAGGGAGGGCAACTGGAAACTTGAGTAAATATTACAAAAACTGCACCGAGTAACAGTGCGTATGGTTAGCTAGACAAAGATTAGGACAATGCTAGGTTTTGTTTCTCACAGGACTTGGAGATGAGTGTGAGGGTGCGAAGCGGGGCGGTGGGCAGGGGACGAGAACCACTTTCTTCCCCTGGCGGGCGCTGAGCTGGGTTTCGTCTCCAGAGGCCCCTCTCCCCTCAGTGCGGGGAGCGAGCGCGACCCCCGCGCCCTCCCCCTCAGTCCCATTTCCCCCCTCCCCGCAGCTCACACCCCTCCAGGGGCCGCCGTGAGGGCGACGGCTTCCCCACAGCGGCCGCGCAGGCGCGAGCCCGGGGAGAAGCG
>JAVJGG010000073.1:23577649-23600512 GCA_035590195.1 Aviceda cuculoides
GGCTCCTGGCAGGACCTGTGGCCCCATGGAGAGAGGAGCCCACACTGGAGCAGGTTTTCTGGCAGGACTTGTGACCCCACGGGGAACCCACACTGGAGCAGTCTGTGCCTGAGGGACTGAACCCTGTGGAAGGGACCCATGCTGGAGCAGTTCATGGAGAACTGCAGCCCGTGGGAAGGACCCATGTAGGAGAAATCCATGGAGGACTGTGTCCCATGGGAGGGACCCCACGCCGAAGCAGGGGATGAGTGTGAGGTGTCCTGCCCATGAGGAGGAAGGAGAGGCAGAAACCACATGTGATGAACTGACTGTAAGCCCCATTCCCCGTCCCCCTGCACCACCGGCAGGGAGGAGGTAGAGAATCCAAGAGCGAAGCTGTGCCCAGGAAGAAGGGAGGAGTGGAGGGAAGGTGTTCTGAGATTTGGTTTTATTTCTCATTACCCTACTCTGGTCGATTGGCAATAGATTAAGTTAATTTTCCTCAAGTTGAGTCTGTTTTGCCCGTGACGGTAATTGGTTGAGTGATCTCTCCTGTCCTTATCTCAACCCATGAGCCCTTTGTTATATTTTCTCTCCCCTGTCCAGCTGAGATTTGGGGGGAGTGATAGAGCAGCTTTGGTGGGCACCTGGCATCTAGCCAGGGTCAACCCACCACACCAAGTTAGACCAAAGATTTATCTAGCTGTTTCCAATAGTAGCCAGTAGCAGAAATAAGGAGAAATATAAGCATAAAGCAAGTGTGAAATGATACCCTTCCACAAAACAGTTCATTCTCCACAAAGTGTGGCATAAGAACTGCAACAGTGGTGCTATATATAGGGTTTATTTAATGTGTGTTCACTGGCTCTCAGTGGGTTTGTATTCCAAGAACATGTCCACTGGCTTTTTGGGTCCAGTTCTGTCATTTACTTCATATATTATTTGCTCAACAGAAGTAAGGTTTCTGAACTTATGCTGGGATAATTAGGATGGCTCAAGTTCTTTCTTGAGGACTGATCTTTGAGATCAAAATACTACAGGAGGGATACTTCTGTCCTAAGGGGTTCATCTGCATTTGAGTTTTGTTGAACCCATTAATTGGCACCTTCCTTCTAGTTTAAAGAAGGTTTCTTCTTTTTGGTCATCTTGCGAGTGCCTGACAAATATTCTGTGTGTCTTGCAAAGGCGTGTGGCCTTCCTTTCAAGTGGATCTCTTGCCATTGTCAGCTACTTGGAGGCAAGGTACTGGGAGCTGGAGGTTTTCTCTTAACGCACCAAATTTTGGTGCCACAGGCAGCAAAATATCACATGCTCCCATTTCAAATGCTGAGAAGATATGGCCTTCAGAACTAATGGCTCCTTCTGCCCATATTCTATCTGCCTTAGGTCTCATCTGTAAAGTGGGAAAAAAGCGCCCTTCATCTTACTGTGCTTCTTATTCTGAATATAAATTCTTTTTGA
This sequence comes from Aviceda cuculoides, assembly GCA_035590195.1. Classification (NCBI taxonomy): domain Eukaryota; kingdom Metazoa; phylum Chordata; class Aves; order Accipitriformes; family Accipitridae; genus Aviceda; species Aviceda cuculoides. The sequence goes on from JAVJGG010000073.1 coordinate 23,579,090, forward strand.
AGCTATACAAAATATTAGTGATGAACTTCTCAGGAAAAATCAAAGAACAAGTTAATAATACAGACTTCAGAGCAATACAGGAGGCCTGGGGCCCAAACACTCAGGAGAGCAAAGGGGAGAAAAAAATATATGTGGTAGCAGCTCAGCAAACATCCGTCTGTGTGCTGAAAAATGTAGAAGCTCTCTGGAAATCAGAATGTGATTATGTAGGTGAGGACAAGGGAATTCAATTAAAGTTGACCAAATGCTTAATTGCTTTATTTTGCAGTCTTGCTAATCTTCTTTCAAAGCAGGCTCTGCATGTAATATATTGTAGTTTAACCTTGGCATGACTATGTTTTTTGTCATTCTTTCCCTGCTTACAAGAAAAAAAAAAATCATTACAGCATTTGTTTTTATTAAAAACAGTAAGTTAGTATTTTTTTGCTATGTTACGCTGTTTTCTCGAGTCTATTTACATGTCTTAATTGGCAAGTAATTGCTTTCCTAATCCAGATAAGTAGTGTTGAAATGTGAGTTGCAAAGTCCAGTGCCTTTTAGATTGATGGTGGAGACTCTGCTGTTGTTTGCGAAGGATCGCTGAAAATTCTGCATTGCCAGCCTAATAAACAATAAATTCTATCAGTACAGAAATATAATCTCGGATATTTGTAGGCTGTGGTATTCTGTGATTAATGGTTCTCCAACAAAGAACATGAAATACAATACATGATAGTGTGAATAATCCACACTTGTCGCATTGATCACAGTAAGAGTAAGATCACAGACTAGTATATGTAATACTTCGAATACTTTGTATAAAAATAATGTAGAAGCATACTGATCCTGGACCTTCTCCGTTCCAATAGTTCCAGCTGTGGCAATAATGGTCTGCTGTAGTTTTTATCCCGTGTGCAGAGATGGACATGAATTTGCAAAGTTAGGAAAATATTTTTAAAATAACTAATTTTTAGTCCTTTTAATGAACTATTGTACTGACCTATTTTTGATATAATCTTAGAGGCTGTAATCTGAAGACCATTCTCTGATTCCCTGCAAACCAGTGCACATTACTGGGTATTAGTTCTGGCTCATGTATTTATTTCAGCAATACTTTTTATATAGTAGTAATACTGAATTCTTCACAAGGATTTAGTGATAATCCTGTTAATATTTTATTGTTTGTGCAATTACAAGGATGGATATCCTTGCATGATGTTTTTATTATTGGTAGACAAAAAATGTCTTAACAAGAAGTTGGAATTACTTTTCACTGAGGGAAAATTATGCTTAAGAAGAAAGTAGATTATAACAGTTCATCATGCTTCTTCATTACATATAGTGTAATGGGCTATTGTATGGGGAGTTTTCATTAATTCATAGCAATCCCTTCCAAACTTCACTGTGGAGTTGCATATAAACAAATACTCATTCACTCACATATTGACAATTGATTCATGTGGGCTATGCAATGGTACTTTGCATCGTTTCTACTGTAGTATTAAATCACCTTGCTGTCTCCTGAGTAAGATCACAGACTAGTATATGTAATACTTCGTATACTTTGTATAAAAATAATGTAGAAGCATACTGATCCTGGACCTTCTCCGTTCTAGTAGTTCCAGCTGTGGCAATAATGGTCTGCTGTGGTTTTTATCCCGTGTGCAGAGATGGACATGAATTTGCAAAGCACAGAGGTTAAAAAAAACTCACTGTAATACGTTAAGGGTGTATGTTGTACAAAATTGCATTATTTATGTCATTCCTTTGTGGGAGAATACGTATTAACTGATATGTTCAATTGAACAGAATTGCATATCAGTTCTGCTTTTCCAAAATACAGGCATCTGTGAAATAGAAATGAATTTATACACAGAGAAATTGTGTCTGTTGGAACTTGCATAGTAGAAATGGGCCCCAGATGTTACAGTTATGTAAGGCCCTAATCTAAAGCCAACTGAAGAGAGTCGTGGGCTTCAGATCACGCCAATAAGAACATTTTTGGGAGAATTAACATTGAAGGAGATTGCAGTAAGCTAACATTGTCTGTAGCTATTGTAAGTATGAAATAAAAATGTGTGGATGGAGCGGTGTGCCTTATTCACTGTGGCTGGAGTTAAATTTGAACTCTGAAGGGGAAAAAGGTGGCATGGATTATCTTTAGTAAAAAAAAGACTTCATTTAAATGTTAAGCACAACTGTATGTATCTTAAAGCTGTCATTTTTCTGTTTACTTGAGTGTTTGTGTGGGGGTGGTTAATTATTAATGTTTTGAGTGCGAGATACTTGTTTTGAAGTAGGTGTCTTTTCTGCTTTTAAACTGATACAGCATTACATTGCATAGTTATCATTATGCATTACAAAATAGAAATTAAATTCACAAAGGGAGTTAGGCCGTTGGTGGGTTATCTTGTAATGCTTTGCAGTGAGGTTTGGGTGGTGGAGGCTTGTTGCCCCACCGCTACCAGCATCTTTTCCCCTGTTTTGTTCCCAATAGCTATTTCATCTTACTGACCTGGCAGGAAAAAAACATGCGATAAAGAAAGAAAAACTCAAAGAAGTAGTTTCCTACCAGGCTAGGTGTGTCACTCTCTTCGTGCAGGGGTCCAACAAGTGCTGGGACCAGCAGAGGGGAGGAAGGCACTGCTGGAGGTACCAGGGATGGGGGAGAGAGGGGAGGGCCAAGAGCTCCACCCTCAGCAGTGCAGTTTACCTATTGAAATTGATAGTTTAGCTGGTTTATGTGATGTTTATGTTTTATATGCTGCACTCGGATTCCTGTAAGGTTCTTAACACATCTTTTAGTGCCATCAGGAACTTAAATTTTCACCTAATGCTGAAGTTCCTTCTCTGCAGAAATTAAAACGAACTGCAGGAGCTCTGTGAATCCTGCTTTCCTAACCAACACTTAACCTAAAAGTACTGTTGCGCACTGATCCTGCTTTGTGGACCTTGCAGTAAGGCAGTGTCATATAAGAGTGGGAGTGGTTTTAGGCTGGTGGAATTCCACATTTTCCATTAAATTGATTTTTGGTAAAGTAGCATGTACCTGAAGTCAGGAAGATCAGCATCCATGAAGATGCAACAGTTTGCTCTCAGATGCAACTGTTGCTCTCAAGAGTAACAGTTTGCAAGACAAATTCCTCAAGTTAGCTGGTCAAAAATGAGGAATATGAAGGTGCAGTTCTTGGTAAGCCAGGCACTTTTATCGTGTATTTTAATTGTAAAACATAGGTGTGAATCTTTTTCTCTCAGTAGGTGTTTAACCAAGTCAGCTTGCCCTTATTAAAAAAAAAAAAAAAAAAATCTTCCCTGTGTGCTATAACCAGTAAACTTGCTGGTTTGAGTACTCACCTGTTTCAAACCTTCAAACCTATTTTGCAATATTTTGGCATTACAGAATTTTGTCCTTTATTCTGTGATGAATTTTTCATCTTGAACCCTTTTCCACTTATAGAAAATAGTCGACTTTTCATTGGCCAGAGAGAAAAACAAGACCTTGACTTTATATCTGGCAGTGAAGAAACTTCCTTGGTGGTGGAAGACCCTGTTTGTGTCCCTTACTCAAACTGGGCAGACTGTACTCGGGAAGCAACTGGCTATCCTACAGCTCAGCTCCCGCCATGCTGGGTGAGCAGTTGGGTTACTGTCTTCTGCTAGAAGTATCAACCAGCCACTCTCTCAGCATCTCCCCTGGGACTCTGCTGCGTGAGTGGCCCTGTTCAGTTAGTGTGCAAAACACCAGGCAGACTGGCCCTTTGGAAAAGCTCTGGGAGAGAATGAAGAACTTGAGAAACCTTCGTGAGCTTTGACATGAGCAAGGGAACTGAGCAGTCTCCTGCTGACAGGGTGGTTTTGAGTGTTTTCTGTGGAAAGGCTGTTGCAGCAATTTAGGAAATTTGAGTTTGGGTCTGTTTGCTACTGAATTGTTGACTGCATGAGCTTTGACAAATTTATCATCTGTCTTTTCAACAAAAATTTTGTAGATGTCAAAATTCATATCTATCAACTTTGCGTAGGCATATACAGAGTTCTGCTGTCTTGTCATGTTAAATAAATGAGTGATTTTAATACCTTGGTGTCTTTTGGGAAGACTTTGGGTCTTCTCAAAGGGGAAGGGAAAGTCTTCTAAAGTTGACTCTTGCCAGGTGAGAAGAGCTGGTAATATATGTGACTTTTTTGAACGGCAAAGGGATAAATATTCACCTTCACAGAGGGAAAGGGAACAGCTTGGACTATACTTAACCTGAGGTCTTTGTACGGGATACTAGGATACCTAAAGAGTTGGCTGTGGAATCTCAGAAACATGAAGTTATCTTTTGAGAAAAAGATTGGTGAGGTGCCTGATGACTGAATAGAAGTAGATTTGATGTCTCAGGTAACTGAAGAAAAACAAATGCAGTACCTGTCTTTAAAATGGGAAGGAAATGAGAAACAGAAGGATCGTCCTGTATGTGTATATACATATATTATATTTAGATGTGTGGATTGACAAGTTGCCATGCATTACAAGTTGATGCATTTATCCATCAGCAAATGCCAGATAACATAATCCATAATGAGGCAGAATTACAATAAATTGCCTTAATTTGTTTGCCATATGCTAAGAGTGCCCACATGTCCACATATGGATCAGCTGATGCACAATAACTTGGTGATGAGAAAAATTACTCATATGTCTCAGCTTTTATTATTTCTGAGATATTGACTGTTGTGATCTCTAACAACTGATTTATGATCTGGTTTGTCAAGAAGAAATTTTTTAGACAGACATTCATTTTCAGTTTGGGATGGAAAGAGGCAGAGTCCAGATACCTTGATTTACTAAACTAAAAAACCAAAACAAAAAAACCTTAAACATTCACAAGCAAGCTTCTATCAGTATGTTACTGAGAATGAGTAGTCAATCAGCGCTTCTATTCTTCTGTGTGCTTAATGTCATTTATTGTCCAAACATAGTAAAATTTCATAAGGTTATGTTCAAAATTGATTGAGACTTCTGATGAAAACACTGTGTAAATACAGAATATTAATATTTAAAATTAAAGCTACTTCTCCATTAGTGCTATACAAGATTAAAGAATGAATGAAAATAGTAATCACTGGATGAATTGTGCTCATGGTCTCTTGACAATTAAAAGACCTTATATTTTTCTGTAGGTGGCTGAAGGTCACTTACTTTTGTTCTAAGGCACCTCAATTAATTTGTCAGGTTACACACAGCACGCAGCTTTTAACAGACCTCGTATTCTTAAGTTACAATTCACCCTCTTGGGCAAAAAAGGGCAGAAGCAATCTAGCATTTAGTACACACTAGTTCTGTGACTGTCTGCTACTCAGAAGTTAAAAAAAAAAAAAAAATAAATAAAAAGAAGTGGTTTGTATTCTATGGCTAGAAGACTTACGGAGGTTTTGAAACTTTATGATTCGTAGCAGGGAATTTCTCTGTTGCAGTTTCTCCAGTTTAAATCATCGTATTACTGTGTTTTCTAGTACAAAGTTCTTTTGTTTCAATATTGTGATGCCAAAACTTGCCATGATGACAGCCTGGTCTTGCAAGCTTAGTTTCAGTATTCTGTAAAATCTGCTGAAGGGCAGAAAATAAGCCTCTCGATTCAGAGCTGCCCTGTCCTAATTGCGATATTCCAGCTGGGACTGTGATTGTGTATTCTTCAGAGTAGTGCTGATTTGCCCCAAGGTATTTGTGTCCCGCAGCATGTGTTAAACTTTTTAAGGATAATAGTTTTGCCAAAAAGCTAGCTCAGTAATTGCACTGTAAAAAACCCCAAAACATTATTAATACAGTATTGCATCAGAAATTGCTATACTTCTCACAGCCTTCTAAAATTGTATTCACTAAAGTTTGCTTCCTCTGAAAACAGTAGTTGTTTCAACATTTCCAGTTTAATAATGCATCCTAGAAGTGCCTTATGGAAGTCAAAATAAATTATCCAAGAAGTTGTCAATGTTCTATGTATTTTTCTTTGCTGAATCTATTTCAGGTAAATACAAATATCTATTTCATGAGAAGTAAATATTTGGGTATCATCAAAAACTTATGCAAGGTTTCTACTTATTTAATTCTATTTTGGAACCTGAACTGGATCTAACATGAATACCTGTTTCTGAAACACCAGTAAAGTTTTAACAATCCTGCATTCCCGGACTCCCCTTGCAAAAAAACCCCACAACCACCTGATCATGCATCAACCAAAAGTCACTTCTCGTTTCAGTGTTGTTTCAGTGTAGAATTGTTAACAATATGGTATGCAGCTAATATAAATAAGAAATCACATTTTGAGTGATGGGGGGAGGGAAGAGGATAACTTTATATTGACCTTGGTACATCTTAAAAGTGGCTGTGTGAAAATATGTGTAGAAACCAGTTAATATAAATGGAAGCCAGTCTGAAGTTGTCATTTAAAAAAGAAAAAAAATCTGATTTGATTCCTATTGTAAGACATGTAGGTGAGGACTGCCCTTCCCTCTCCAACTACTGTCAACTTTACAGAGCCTGCTTACAAAGTCAGTGTTAAGAGTTTGGGCCTTTGGAAATAGGCACTGTTTTCAGCTCTTATAGACCAGAGTTTTGACTTTATGGCTTTGCTTGTCTAGCATGCCTATTAAAGACCAGTCTCGAGGTGTAAGTAGAGAAGATTGCCTAGCTTACTGAGCAGCTGGAGCAAAAAAAAAAAAAAATGTTTGTGCTTGTTGCTACTCTCAGGAGTCACTGCCTCATCATTTACTATCTCCGTGGTAGCAGGAGCAGCAAGCTGCTTCTCCGCAGTTCTTTCTCTGTTCATAGCATTCCCTACCTGTTGCTGCCTGCTCCTTACTCCTCTTTACTACACTTCCAGAAGGCTCTGACCAATACAGACATGTATCCTTCAGTCTTTTTTTTTACATTTAACCTATACTCTTTATTTTAAGATGGTTGACCCTAATCTTGCAAACTCTTAAACTCATTAGGGTCAATGATATTATGCATGTGAGTTTCCCTGATGTTTTCAGTGGACCGGCTAACATATGGAAGTACTGCCATGCTGATGTGTCTAATGAGGTTATTTTTAGGATGATAATTTTTATAAAGAACCATGATTAAGGTTTATTTGAATGTATCTTCTATCATAATATATATTCTACCTTAATTATGGTCAAGCGTAAATTTCCCTTTTACAAGAGAGATTTCCAACTTGAAATACCAGTGCCTGTAATCCCTGTTCAGGAGGGGGAAAAATAAAGAAAAAAAATCCATACCCACAAACATCAAGAAGGCCAGTTATCCAGTGTTCATGTCCAGAGTCTTCTCCATGATTTGCCTCTGGCTGCAGAGCCAGTTGTTGGATGTTAAAGGGAGGCCATGTGTGCTGCAAGGCATGCAGCTGACATTAATAAAATGTTATGTTACTCCAGCAAGTGTGCAGGCTTCATTCCTAAAGCGGCTGACGTCACTGGGAGCGTGGAGCCCTCCCACTCCTCCTTGGTAATTGATGGTGACGGGTTCTCTGCTGAGCTGTAACCTAACATAGGGACTGAATCAGATCAACAGCTGAGAGGAATCGCCAGCTAACAGTATCGCTCCATATAAACAAAAGCTGGGCGCTTCAAACCAGGCCTTAGACGGACAAGGAACTCGAATAATGGTTAACGCAGGCTGATTTGCTGAAGTTTTTGCCGGTGCACTGCTTCGCGTCGGAGGTTTTGCTCCTGTAAGAAGCGTTGCTGCTGCTGGAAGGGCTGGCCTGCTCGGGGCAAGGCTGACATGCTTGACAGACGCCTGATGTCTCCTCAAGCTAAGCACATTACTCCTGGGGTAAGCATATGTTGAAGGAGTGCAGGCCAGATGCTCGGGAGCCCTTTAATTTTACAATGCAACGTACAGGCTGGCTTGCAAGTTAACTTAATTACAGTTGAAGTGTTTCACTTCGCTTTCATCTAGCCAAGCTCAAATGTTGTTGAAAAAATGTGCCAGCCTTTTCGTGGAAGTCCAAATTATACTTTTGAGCTTGCTTTTTAAAAACATACTAACTTGCTATCACATTGAAAAACTGCAAAATGTAGAGTCGAGGGGAAGGGAAAGCATTCACAAGTGGCTGTTGCTGAGAATGCTTCTGTCTATAACACTGTTAGAACAGTTAAAATGAAGTAGATTGCTGTTTGTGCTGTGTTTTGGAGGACTGTCCTAAATAGTTTTCTCCTCAATAGGAGAGCGATGGGACTCTCTGCTGGCAGTAGTTTGAAGTACATTCTCTTTACAGACACAAATGTTACATGGTATTATTTTTGATTTGGGTGAGGTTGTAACAGGCTCATGAGTTTTGGTTTGGCAGCATTTGGCCAGGTACGTGTATCCTGGGGCCAGGGACTTACAGTAGCGGATATCCCACTACAGCTGTGCTTGTGAAATAAAAGATAAATAGATGACATATTTTTTAAAAAGTTATAATTGGACATGCTTTGTTTTCTTTTTTACACTGTAGAAAACAAAGAATGGAGATTAAAATAATAAAAGTAGCATAGGCATAAACTTAAGCCAAACGTTTGGCTTAAACTTGCTGCTTTCTATAATCTTTATGAGAGATTTGAGTATAGTTGCAGTGAAAGAAGCGTACCACAGGCGTGACAGTAGCTTTCCAGAGTTATTCTGAGAAAACCCAGGGACAGTGTCTTGTGTAACAGCTGCTCCACATCTTACTTCTAGAAGGAAATCAGATTTGGATCATTGCTACTCCTGGATTATTTAGGGATCTGCGCACAGGAAGCTGAGTAGTTATTGCTAACATCTATTCTATCCTCCTCTTATGGAAAACTTCTCTTTATTCAAATTACAAAGTGCTCATATGTTCGTGAGGGGAATAATGCAACAATGGGTCTTATAGGAAGTGTGCCATGAAGTAGGAAGGTATACAACTGCTATATACAACTCCACTGGGCTTGTTTTCAGGATGGATGTTCAGAGCAGCAGAAACCAGCTACTAGTAGAATCACAGAATCATTTAGGTTGGAAAAGACCCTTAATATCATCGAGTCCAACCGTAGCTGTAGCCGCCTTTAGGCTTTCCTTATGTAATTAGTATAGTTAAAAGCTTAAGTCTTTAAGTTTTAATATATATCTTTTCCAAGCAGTTATTAAGAGTTCTGATGAATTAATGTGTTTTGGGGTTCTCTGACAATCCCAACAGAATTATAAATGGGGAAAAATAGGAGAATAACTTTTATCATGGTGAAAAGGGTGTAAAATGAAAAAAAAAAAATCAGTTGGAAAATATTGTTTTCCTAAAGAGAAGCTACCTGTTGTTAGAACTTAACACAAATAATGTCCACATTTCCACGCAACATTTTCATCTTTCTGTCTACTAGTCATCAAATAATGTCTTCAAGGGGAAGGTGAGTTTGATTTATCTGGGCTATAGACTAAAATGAAGCTCTTCCCTCATATCACACCACGAAGAAGTCCAAGCTCTATTTGGCAGTCATAGAGGTCCTGGCGGGCAGAGGAAGAAGTTCCTGTTTGACAGGGTAAGGGCATGACAGGGAGCGGTGCTGTTGGATGTACAGCCCTTGTGAACTGAGAAGCAGCAACAAAGCAGGACAGGAGAAGTGGAACACAGGCAGAAAGGAATAAAATTTGGCTGAAGGGATTCAGCTGTGTATGTTAGGTAGATTTCTGAACATTTCGTCAACCTTTTTTTTAAAGTGATGGCTGATGACCATTTTCCTGTTTCCTTAGTTTCTATCTTAGTTTCTAGATGTGTCATGAGGGGAAGAAGACCATTTAGCTTTGCTATTGTGAATTTGGCTGTAGTCATTTCTTGTTCAGAAGCATTTTACAGGAACCTGTGCTTGCAAATGAGCTTGGTTTTAGTGATACTAGTCCTCAAACATTTATCTAATTGAAAAAGGAATTGTTTAAATAGCTGAGGGGGAAGTAATGGGAAGATTGGGAAGATTAAAAAAGAGAACTTTTGGGGGCTTGAGAACTTTCTCTTTCATATTTCTTGGCATGTATAATTAAGTAAATTGACTATTGATGATAGTCTGTTAATGACAGTTGTTGCATCCAAAGTAGATACAAATTGCATAAATGAACAGAAATTCAGATAACTATAAAATGGGTACTTTTTTCTGAATTGTCAGATTTCAGGATGGTCCTGGTAACAAGTTGACCCCTGAAGTATTCAAATCAATTAAAATGTCACAACAGGATGAAATAAAATAATAATAACCACTGACACATTTTCACCACCAGCACAGCCCTTGTGACATAGAAATTCTTCAATATGGAAACTTTGGCAACTGCCAGAAAGTGTAAGCATATTAGGCACAGTAATTCCTTATGGTCTCCTAAGGCTTTAATTTTGTCCTTACCTCACCCACTATGCACAGAAGTGACATCCTGCCTTTTACCAATTTACCCAGATTTTCCTGAATTTATGTTTTTAGCAACAGTGGAATATATAACTGCTGCTGCTATTTTTTTGTTCAGTTTTCAACTTGCAGCGAATGAGCCTAGGAATTCATAAACTTGAAAGGGTGAATTCTACTATTTGCTTCCCAGGATGGAGAGTGTGGAAGTGCAGCATAAAAAGGGTGTAAAAAGAGGGGAGGTAAAGTGCCTTGACTCTTCCGTTGCATTCATATATCCATTTTGGAGGCTATTAAACTACTGGGCTGCTTTATTTTAACTCTTTTTTTTTTTTCCCCCCGCCCACTATGGGGCGAAATACAAAAGACGTTATAAATTTCAAAATATGTTTTCTAATTATATATGCAGGTGTAACTTTTTGGAATTTTTTAGTTACTAATCTCTAAAGTCTTTTGTTATAAGTACAGTATTTCTTTGCAAATTTTTATGCGCCACTGGTGCTGCATGTACACTGCATGGAAGCCTGTGGTTTATGTCGTACTTGCAACTGCTTAATAACAGGAACCCGTGTTCTGTGAAAAAGATAGTTTGAAAATTCTCCATACTGACTGAGAGATTAAATGTTTACATTGCTGCTCATGCCATCATCTTATATTTAAACAAGCTGCTGAGTATTAAAGCTTATGGACAGTCTTTGTATAACAGCTCTGATTTTTTAGGTTGATTTCCTAAGACAAGATTTATGCAATCCCACTTTCCATCTGTTAGTTGTGCTTCTCAGTAACTTCAATCCAATGGCCAATTTAAATCAGTCTTGCAGAGGTCTCGGAAGTACTGAGAGCTTATAACAGAGCTTCTTGGGGGCTGGATGGAGCTGTTAAAGCCATTTGCTCAACATGCCAGTGTGTGAGAGAGTCAACGCGCTCTCTGGGCTCCTCTGGCATCCAAAAGATATCATCCAGCCAGCCCATGAGCACGAGTCTAACTCCAGAGTAGCTGAAAAAAATGCTGCCTTTTGTTCAACGAGCAACTTGAGGAAAGGGAAGGGAAGTTTGGGGAGGGGAGGGGAACCAAGGCTACAGAGCATGTGGTGTGTAGGGAAAATGAGAGCGAACTGAAGGTATTGTGGAGGTGTGTGTGGGAATCCAGGCTTCATTACTTCTGCTGTTCACAAAACAACTTGTTTTTCTTCAGCTCATCATTAATGATACATTGCATTTTGCAGTATTTCAGTGGATAAAAATGTCTATTTTTTTCTGAACGTTTTGAGGCTGTCGAAAGGATGCTGACAGATTGACGATTTAGAATATTCATGCCTTAAAAATTATTAGCTTGTTAGTTAATATTATTGGTAGAATATTAGTATCAGAAAAAATATCATTTTAAAGCACTGCTAGCAATTCTAGGTTTAAAAGTTAAATTTCACTTTGAGTAGGCTCATACTGATCAAAGGATGTCAGTAGAAAGACTGGCTCACAGTTGCAATAGTTGTAACTTAGTGTCGTCTCAGTTTGACAAAGTCCTCAGTCAAGTGTGTATTATTGTTTCTATGCAATTCAGCACAGTCCTGTAAGTACCCAGCTCAGCAGCTCAGTTCACTCAGTTCATCGGGATAGAGCTTCTCTGAAAATCTGTGTGACCCAGACATGCTTGGGCTTTACATTTTTCCCTCTTATTAAGAATCTTTTGACTGGGGCGTTGGACTAGATGACCTTTAAAGGCCCCTTCCAACCCAAATTATTCTATGATTGTATGATTTTTCTTATTTGTTTAAGCACTATTCAGTGACTGGTTTTTATTTGAAAGTTTCTGGTTGTTTCTTTTTATGTCACATTCACATATACTTTATCATTATATGATAATAAAATATGCATATCTTTCTTGCCTTTTAATAAGGTAACAATGAAACAAGTATTTGCAAATCAGTATTATTTGAAAGAGTAATCTCTTCAGTGTTTGCTTTCTAGAAACTAGTAAATAAATATATATAAGGCATTGGAAAAAATAATGTTTGAACTTTTAAAATACTGCTTTTCAGCAATATTTCCAGTTCATCTTGGAAAGAGAGTCACTTTGGTATGTAAGAAACAGGGTAATGTTTAATTAGATAATAGTTTCAATAGCTTATGCTATGGTGGAATGCTAGAAAAGTCATTTTCAAATTAAGCACTTTGATAACTTTCTGTCAAATTCAAAGTAAATCAGTGAGTTACCAGAATGTCATGATTTTTTCTGGATGAATATTTTCTGACATGAAAATGTGATTGGGTTCTATCGCCGTGCTTTCACATGGGTCTCCCAGTTTCATTAGAATTTGTATAGACTTAAAGCAGCAACTAACATCATAATGGCAGAAGTCTTTCATCTTAGGAGAAGCTTAAAGTGTTCTGAACTAAACTGCTTGTGAGAATCATTTCCTTCTTAAATTTTAAAAGCAACTTTCTGGATTGATTCTGGTTTAGTGTAAATCCATTATTCCATTCGTGTCATGCACAACACGATATACAACTTAGGTTCAATTTCATGAATTTAAGAGAGGAGAAATTCTTGTACCTTGGAATTCAAAATACTGTCTTTTTATAGGTCCTTACCATATTAAGATCAACAGTTATGGATTTGATCAGAATTCTTATATTATTGACTTTTTTCGTTGTGGTAAATCAATTGTCTAGTAAATTTTTTGTACTTAGGAGGAGTTTCTCAGTTACTTCAGAAATCCGCACCCAACTCAACTTAGTATCATGGATTTGAACCTGAAAAATGTAGTGGGGGATGTCTGCTGAATCACATGAACAGGTTCACCTTTAAAACTCTAACCGAGATGTAGAAAATGCTGGAGTGCCTTTCTTGGACTATCAGAGCCTTGCAGTCTCAGACAGAGAAGGCAAGCCCGACACAGAAATGCACTTTGAGGTATGCTCTTTGGTTTGATGCATGAGCTTTCAGTATTGTCAGCACAGGGAATCCAGGCTCTTCTGAGCATTCTTTTTATGAACACTGATTGTGAGTCGTAGCGAGAGGGAGGGGGAAAAATGTACTAAACAGAAAAATGTAATTGAAAAATCACATTTTTACACCAACCTAGGAGAATATAACTGGTTAAAAATATGTATCATTTCAGCATAGGAGAGGGAAGACCTTTCCACCCTGCCCTAAGTACTCATGTTCTCACTCCCTGCTGCCAAGATTCTGTTAATTTGAGTGGACAAGAAAGACTGACTAAAAGTATTTTACCTTCATGCTGCATCTCATCAGGGCAGTTCTGAAAATGTCGTTGTAACATGTCAAAGTAGTTTTCTGTAAGGAACAACTTAGTGTACGTATTTCATCCATTACATTGCAAACTATTGACTCCACTTAGCTAACACACTGGTTCTTCTGACTGTGTTCACCACAACGCACTGTGAGTTATTAGCCAGGGTTATGCATCTGGCTCCCTGCTCATTAAACTGAAGTATGTTTCTGCAGTGCCAGGGTGACACCCATCCTCATAGGTGAGAGAGGCCATTACAACAGCACATGTGCTGCCTAAATTCTACTTAATTCCTATTCTGAGCTCTGAAGTGGATCTCAAGTAATACATAGTCCTTTCTGCAGAGACAAGTTTTCCAGCTTTCACGTTTCCCCAGAACTTATTTTGCTGGAGCTTGTTAAATTGTACAAGCCAGTCTTCACCAAAAATTAAACATAATTAATAAAGCTTTTAGGATTGCCAAAAATGCAAACATCAGAAATATTAGAGGTTTCAAACATAGTAAAAATGAGAAATGGGAACTGAGATTTGAAGAAGTGGCGAGGCCAAAGAAACCACAATGTTTTGTGAGAATCAATAACTTAAATTGATGGAATTGTGGAATGATGGCTTCTGCCAAAAATGCATAAACAAATCCGAAGTGTGCCAAAATGCCTCCTGTGGCCTGCTGTTGTGGCTCTGCTGATCAGATGCACTTTTGTTTCTGAAATGAGAACAGAATTTGGAGGTATCAATAGCTCAAGTTTTACAAGCACTTTTATAAATGTGATTTTGAGATATGGTTGGACTTGGTGCATGAATTATTACCTCATTTTAAAAACCAAAACAGTTTAAAGGACCTCTCCTTTGTGAAGTATCAGTTGATAAGTCAATGTCTCGAGTATGGGAATTGCACAGCGATGGTACCCAGAGGACAATCTGTAACTGGAGCAGTCTTCAGGACGTGGCCATAGCCAGAGATGGTTAACATCCCTAGTAGTTCGCGGTAGCTCCTGTGTGCAGCTACATGCCAAAGTTACTCCTCAGTCACCAGCTCTGGGAGGTCAGCATCTGGCGTTCATCGAGCTGCTCATGGCACTTGAAAAATTTCAGTACAACCCAGAAGCAGATGTGCTGAGTGTGAGAGTTACAAGCCTTTCACTACAGTTAAATCCCAGTGTTTATTTAATGTAGCAGTCAGTGTAGCAGCATGTAGTGGTGACATTATAGAGTTAAATTAGTAACTTTTCAGTGGAAAGCTGCATTTTTTAAGGAACTATAGCCTTCACAGGCTGTTTTTCCAGGGTTGTGTAAGTTGTGTAATATTTTACTTCAAGATCTTAGTGTTATCTGTGAAGATTGGTTCTGTTATCGATGTTCTTATGCGCAAAAGCATATGAATTTCCCTCCTTGCAATTAATAAATATAGCAAAATGAACATTATCTCTGTTTTGATCTTCAGGGTATTACTTCTTTTAAATGTGATTGTTGAAGACAATTATTTTTCCAACCACTTAAAGCTCTGACAAAATTTATAGTTGTTTCAGAAGTGTTTGGCTGCACCTTCATTTGCAGGTGACTTTTGTGAGCATCATAGACCAGCAATGGCATGTTGAGCACTTGACTCGTTCTTTCTGTCTGTATCCCCATTCTCTGTGCTTCACTGCTGCAAGGCTACAAGAACACAATGTTCCCCATGACTCTGCATTACATTTAAAAAATAAAAATAAAAAATCTTGCCCACACATGGGAACAATCACCTGTGGGCAGATCTTCCAACTTTCTAGCATTTATAGCACCTTTCCAATATCTGAGTGATGCAGAGAATCCATAATACAATAGGTATTTGTATTATGTATCCATAATACAAAGGGTTTCAAACCTTTGAGATGTTCCTGACACTCATTGTGAGTTGGGTTAAATGTTTTAACATCTGACTGCAGGAAGAATGGCAGCTTGTTATTTCTGTGACACTGAGAACATACTCATGTTATCTTTCAATGCAGGAGGAGATAGCATGTGCCCCTAATGTATGTTTCCAAGTTGAGAAGTTTAGTCTGCTGTTAATGTTATCACTGCTGTATCCTGAAATAGAAAACTGCAGGCAGATTGGATTGTGTTAGAGAATGGTAACCATAATAACCAATAACAATCTGCAAATGATAAGCAGCTTTAGTGTTTAAAAATAATATTTAAATAGCATTCCAGTAGTTCCATGGGCATACTTTCAGATTTTATTTTATTATTCATTCATTTTAAGCTTGGTTTTGAGATTTAAGATGTGACATTTATCTTAAGGAAGTGTTTTATTATTGCATTTTGAATTAGTTGACAGTGGCTTATTATATACCTAAATTAAATCTCATAGAATAAAATGTTACTTATCAAGCCTTTCTCAGATGTACACCATCTGTAAAGGTGAATTACAAACATCCTACATGACGTATGGAATCTTATGGAAGGAGATGGACTTTGACTTTATGGCTAGATGTAAACCCAATGCATTCAGAAAAGGAATACAAAATCTGCCGCAGATGAACATGGAGCATCTTGATGGTTTGGAATCTGCACCATGTTCTGGGATGCTGCCCAGCATTTCTGCTGATATGAAAATTAAAACAAACAAATAAATAAAAACCCTTTTAACTTGACCCAAAACATGCTATTTGGGGGGTGGGGGGTGTCCTTTAAAAGGAAAGTAAGGTGTCATTCAAAAGAAGTGAAGGAGGAGGTCCAAATCATGTCCTGGCCCCTCCATCCCCCTCTTTCCCTCCTCCCAACATACAGATAGGGGTGTTTAGCAGGAGTCTGTGAAAATCGAACTGAATTACATACCTGTCATGAGAGTATAGGAGCAGAGTGGTGCTAAGATCAAACTGTTAACTCTTCTGGGTTAAGTTGTTTTCAGTCTCCCTTGCTGAGACAGTCCTATAATTTTCATAAAACACTGGGATGTTTCTTACAACACAGAGTCTTACTTCCTGGTTGTTCTTAACTGCCAAGACACTGTGGTTACCACCATATTGCATTCAGGGACTAGCAATGGCAATGAGAAGAATTGGAAAAGACCTGTCCTTTTGAATGTGCTGATGTTCAGAGGGACAAGAAGGTCTGGGCTTCAGATCCTTCCTGTAGCTCTTTCAGGGCAATAACACTCCTGGAGGTGTAAGCAAGCCGCAGTTTCTGCCGCTGGAAGTGTGGTGCCCACAGTTATCCTGTCCAACACGGCCGAAAATCAATGAGAGCGCTAAAATTCATAGGAAAAACTGAAAAATTACTTGCTAATCATCACTTTCCCATTTAAGTAACACTGTTAAGTAATGATTTAGTGCTGGTGAGGGATAGGATACTTTGGATGGTAGGTAATTAAAGCAAAATGGTTCTTGCTTTTGGTCCCATATGTGAAAGGGGCAACTTCTTCAGAGTTTTTTGCCACAGGTAAATGAAAAATGAAAATAGGAGCATTGCCGGAGTTCCCTTAAGAATGAAACACTTGTGTTTACAAGAGATAATTCTTGTTGCTAGCTGTGCAAAAGAGAGTTACAAGCTGTTGACATTCTTCGCTGGGATTTGAAATTGAATGTGAATTAGGTAAGAGCAAGTCAATTGCTTTCCATTAGAGTTCCTGAAGCAAAAATTGTTGTTACTGTTGGATGCAAGTTGAAAGATTCTTGTTTATGGAGGAAGGTCTGTTTAGTCTATTAACCTTGACAACCATGTCAGCAGTTTTTTCTGTTTGTTTTCCAAAAGGCACTATGTTGAAATAGTATGATATACAAAGTTATTTATAGTGTAGACAATTCATAGCTATGCTTAAAAGACATGGGTCAGAGCTTGAATACCAGAGTTAAATGCTATCCTCCTAGACAATTTGAAAAGTCATTATGCTTAATCTTTGAAAATTCAAATGGAGAGATGGAATCACTAAAATATCAATGTGAATCAGATTTTTTCTGGTATGAATTTGTTACAGTTTCACAGAGTGGTTAAGGTAGGAAGGCACCTCTGGAGCTAGTCCAGTCACGTGCTCAGAGTAAGGCCACCTAGAGCCAGTTGCCCAGGACCATGTTCAGATGGCTTTTGAATATCTCCAAGGATAGAGACTCCACAGCCTCCCTGGGCAATCTGTGCCAGTGCTCAGTCACCCTCGCTGTAAAATAAAAAAAAAAACAAAACAACAAAACAAAACAAACCCTATCACCACCACCACCACCACCAAATCTTTATGTTTACATGGAATTTCCTGTATTTCAGTCTATGCTTATTGCTTCTTGCCTTTTCACTGGGAGCCACTGAGAAGAATCAGGCTCTGTCTACTTTACTCCCTCCCACTAGGTATTATAAACATTAATAGATTTTTACGAAAGGAACAAAATTTACAGAAACAATCAGAACAAAGTCCACACATATTGAGACACCTGCATTTGTACCTGCTTGCCTCTGTTAACAGATGTTTAATATTGTTATTGCTGTCCTGGATTCTACAGATGAACAAAGGCTACTCTAAAAGTACTTGTGTGCAGTAGAAAGCTAAAGAAGTGATTTCTTTTATTCTTGTGATTTACGCATCATTTCAGACTGTAGTCTTGACTCTCATGGTCAAGCCTCCAGGTAGTTTGTTTTCCTTTAGTCTGAAGGCTGGTTCTCAAGGCTTAGTCTTCTTCAAGTTGGGTTTGTGTACCTGTGTAGCTCTCTGTCATACATCTTCAAGTACACATCCTGCTGGAAAGTACCAGTGGAGGAGAGGAGCAATTCCACCCTTAGCTTTGTTTCCACCTTCCTTTTTTTATAGAGCCATTGCTATGGTTTTGACAGTTTCTGCCTTTATCCCAGTTCCGTTGCTGTCCTAAACTTTGTGTTTAGAATAAACCTAACCTGAAGTCTCCACCCTACAGGTTTTTCAGTAGTCCCTATTTGCTTGATCAGCCATCTTGGCCCAGGCATCCCATCTCAGCATCTCTGCCCTGGTCCTCACTATTCCCCTCTTCCCTGGTTACCCCCTAGCTTTAGGCTAGTCAGGTAGCCAGCTGTCCCTCTGCAGGTCTTTTCAAATCCTATTGTGTTCCTTGCCTACTGTGAATGTTTTTCTTGCCTAATCTTAATTTGTGTCTTCTGGCCTGCCTTTTAGCATCTCCTCCCTGTAGGCCACGCAGTCACACTGCTTCCTTCCTTATTCTGCAGTTTGGTTTTCTGCCCTTCCCATTCCCACCACCCCTCCCATCCCATCGCTGCCAGACTCTTTTTTCCAACCTACTTCTCTCTCTCTCTCCCATTTCCTCTTCCGGGCTTGCTCTTTCTATGCGGATCATGAGATTCTTGTCTGTACCGCCGCACTGGGAGGGTCAGCACCGGCGAGACATGGTCGTCCCTGTGCTGGCCAGTCCCATGCCACACTGAGCCACTGAGGGAAGGAAGCACAGAGAAAACCCACCGGCTGTCACTTAGCTGAGAGTGGAGCACAGGTCATCCAGAAGTGCTGTGCTAAGTTTAAACACCTTCAACAGGGGTGACATTTTTGCAGACTTTTAACTCTTGAACCATAAAAACTATATACAGATTTGCTTTGTGGAGCCCTGAGATAGACTTGGGTACCTGTCATGATGTTTCAGTTCAAGAGAGCAATAAGCAATTCAGCTTATTTACCATCCAAGCTGCCAGACTCTGGCTGCTTGTACTGTCTGTAGTGAGAATTACTTGTGACATGTAAGTCACTTATGGTGACAGTCTCAGTAATGCCCTAAGTCTCTGTTGAGTATATGTGAACTGCAATCCTCCCTGATTTCATGTTCATACCCAAAGTACAGGAGCTGGTGAAACTATCAAAAAAACCCCACCCCAAAACCAAAAACCCCACCATAATTTTTAATACATA
Source organism: Aviceda cuculoides (assembly GCA_035590195.1). Taxonomy (NCBI): domain Eukaryota; kingdom Metazoa; phylum Chordata; class Aves; order Accipitriformes; family Accipitridae; genus Aviceda; species Aviceda cuculoides. The sequence continues at coordinate 23,598,539 of JAVJGG010000073.1, forward strand.
GAAAGCAACATGTTTTCCTTATTCTTTATGGTAGGAGCACTTGTGACATTCCTGCTGGTTTCGTTTGGGTTTTTTTTTCCAATTTTGGTAGTGAGAGCCATATCCAAGAAGGGAGCAATTAAGTTATGCCACCCAAATTTCAGTTGCTTATAAGAGCTGTATCTGACAAGTGAAGTAATGGGTGATGACACTAGCTTTGCCGAGAATTGACAGGTGTGGTTTCACACTAAAAATGCTGTGCAGTAAAGCTTAGGCAATTACATTAAAAATAATAAGTGAATGTAGCCACACTCATTCAGCATTAGTAGTGGCAATCAACTTGGACAAGTCATTATTACGTTCCACTAGTGGTGTCTTATGTCTGTTATTTACCTCCATGCAGGAATGGTGCATGTTTTGTTTACTTTCTGGATGCTATTACTTGTTTGAAATGTAATTTGCAATTGATATAATGTGAAGTGACCAGTTTGGCTGACAGATTAAACCACTACTATTTTGTAAATATATGATTGGAAGTAAATTTAACGTCTTCTGATTTCTAATTTGCTCTTTCCAAGAGTATGTAGCTTGGTTTTAACTCTGCTTGTGAATATATACAAGAACTTAAGAAATTCAGACTCATGAGTCACATCACATATAGTCGACAGAGGACCAAAGGTCTGTTTCAACAGAGAAGGCAGACTGAGAGAAGAATGTCCTACTAACTCACGCAAAGAAACTGAGGTAGTCAAGACAATACCTATTTAAAATAAGTGGGGGCTGAGGCCGGGGGGGGGGGAGGAACAGGGAGGATGTTTACAATGTATTTGAACTGCTTAATTTGGTGGTTTTTGTTAGGAAAGTGGTCTTGTCCTCTCTCCTCTCTGGAAGAGAAGGAAGTTGAGTAGCACAAACTGGTTTTCAATGTGATATATGTTTATGGTATCTTGTCATGATATGCTGTGTGTATTATATTAACATGATTATAGATATAAATGGGCAAGCATACACCTGTACATTTCCTCCCTCAAACAATACATGTTCCGTAATTTTTCCTAGAGCTTATGCATAGTTCTGATTATGGGATACAGTGTTAGCAGCAATATGAACTATAAGGAATTTAGAGGACTGGGCAGAGAGGGTATGGGTTTCCCAGTGCTGTTTTAAAGCCGTTTTGATCGGGGTTGTGTTACTGGATGCCAACCAGTGGCCTCTTCGCCAGTTGTGAAGGGCAGCCTTTCCCAGAGGGCAATATTTCTGTATGCCTGGCTTACTTCATGCTGTATTCCTAAACCATCTTTAGTGAGATTTATTTTTAAAGCCCCGTTTTTCTATTAGATTGGGAATGGTGCTGGTGAATTAGTTGCCGAAGTCTTGCAGTCTGTAGTGCTTTATCCTGCTCTTTGGCTGCTTTTACACTTTCTTGCCTGCTCTACCTGAAGTGGAAGTTGGCCGGGAGCGAGGCAGGGCCTCGGGCTCTTCTGTCACGGCGCGGGTGGCATCGTCCGCTGGATCCGCTTCCCACGCGGCGGAGGTAACGGGCGTAACTCTTCCGTTACCTCAGTGCCACCCTGTCGAGATGAAGTAGCAGCGCGTTTCGCTAGCAGAGCAGCCTGCGATCATTCAGCGGAAGGCAGCGGCGAAGTGAGCGGAACATAGCAACGGAGAACTATCCTGGACTGACCGGTTTGGGGTTTTTTAAGTAGAGACAGAGAGCGAGGTAGCTCCACAGGTTTCTGCAGAGCCATCCGAGGAGCGAGGGATAAATTCAGACGCGCTCGGGTCACGCAGGTTGCCAACTGCCCGTTCCTGAGCTCCGCCGAGTTAACCCCCCCGCCCTCCCTCACAGCCCAGCGCCCTCCCCAGACACCCGCCGCCGCCCGGGGCCCTCGCGCCCCGCCCCGCCCCGCGGGTCGCCGCGCTCCCTCTCGCTTCTTCCCGACCCGGCCTCTCCCCGCCGCCAATCAGGGCGGCGCCAGCGCCCTGTGACGCGGC
>JAVJGG010000073.1:23606182-23693289 GCA_035590195.1 Aviceda cuculoides
AAGAGTGTGAGGAGTCCTGCCCCTGAGGAGGAAGGAGTGGCAGAGACAACGTGTGATGAACTGACTGTAAACCCCCATTCCCTGTCCCCCTGTGTCACTGGTAGGGAGCAGGTAGAGAAAACTAGGAGTAAAGTTGAGCCTGGGAAGAAAGGAGGGGTGGGGGAAGGTGTTAAGATTTGGGTTTATTTCTTCACCTACTCTGATTTGATTGGTAATAAATGGAATTGATTTCCCCAAGTTGAGTCTGTTTTGCCCATAACAGTAACTGGTGAGTGATCTCCCTGTCCTTATCTCAACCCACAAGCCTTTCGTTATATTTTCTTTCCCCTGTCCATCTGAGAAGGGGTGTGATAGAGCAGCTTTGGTGGGCACCTGGTGTCCAGCCAGGGTCAACCACACTATCCTTGGACAAATCACTTGACATTTTGATTCTTTGCCTTTAAATCTTGGGTGATATTTGGTTAATTTCTGGTAAGGACAGATGTTTAACATTTTAAAGGTTGTAAATTGCTTTAAAAATACCTGCTTTACACATAACAAATGCTACTATTTGATTAATTTTCTACTATACATGTTGTACACGTGTACTAGGAATGGAGTTATTCATGCCTAAAACTGAATGTTTAGCATGAAGAGCTCTATGTGCAAGATAGATGTACTCACATCCAGAGTTGGATGTAGGTTTGTGAAACAGTCACCCTCAGCAAGCCTTTGACTGCTGCAGAGAATCCACAGGCAAAATGTAGAAGCAATCCTAAATTGGAAAAATGAGGGTCATTCTGTATGGCATCATTCCCCATAACTGGCTCAGAGATGTCTCAGCTGTGTTTTAAGCACTACATATGAGTTTTGGGATTCCCCCAAGGGAAGCCTGGGAGAGTCACTGGCTACAATTGTGTAGCAGAATGCCTCCTGAAGCAGTTTCAGTTTAGGATAGGGAGACACTAGAGAGGAAAACATGCAGAGAGAGGTATTGGTCATTTCTGTGTTACTCTGAAGACACCCAGTGTGCTTTCCAGTTAGTGATTTGTGCAACTGTAGTGACTGTACCTTTTCCCCAGAGAAAAACTGATGTTTACTCTAACCTCCTGTAGTGTATGCAAAGTAGATTCTTTAATAACGATATTACTGTCTGTCCTTCAGATAGCTTTCTTTTCCTTGTCTCCTTTCTTTAATTAGAATTTCACCAGCTGAGGATGGAGCCTTTTTGATTACTGACAGTATATTGAAGGGATTTATACTATGTCTGGCCTTCCCCGACCTCTGTCTCCAAGATTCAACACATAAACAGGCAAGAAAAAAGTGGTGAGGTTTCTGGAGGCCGTAGGTGGAGGCACTGAGCTGTAAGTCCTGTTATGTATGTGAATCTATGAACAGTAGGTCAGCTGTCCCTCACGCAGAGCGCAGCATACCTGTTTTATAATGTAGCATCCTGGGGTATGCAGTGCTCTCAGAGATTAAAGACAGGGTTCCCTCCTCAGGAGGTACCTTTTAGAACTAGGTATTTCTGACAGAAAACTCGAGGCAAAGCAACGACTGCGATTAAGCTGGATCCTTTCGTACTGGTTTAGTGCCAAGTGGTGCCTAAAGGCAATAGAGGAAAGGAATGAGCATACCTGTTACCGTGGAAGAGGATCACGGTTAGTGCACCATGTTTGAGAAGCGGGTTTGTACCTGAGGGATTCATGGGAGGGAGCCCTGTGAAGTGAGCAAAGGTCATACTGTTTCTGGCATTTAGAAACCAAGCACACTGACAAGCTTGCGGTGATGAAATAGCAAGGGCGAAAGTTTACTTCTGTTTACAGAGTAGAGGGGAAAAGATGTGGAGTGTGGAAATTGGCCTGGGTTGGCAGGACCAGTGCAGTTCACCTCACAAATGTGAAGACAAAATAATGAAACCAAAGTATTTACAAAAGGCATGCACAGATGGTATGGGTGAGCAGCCTTGTGAACACTTTTCACAGAATCACAGAATGGCTGAGGTAAGAAGACACCTCTGTAGGTCATCTGGTCCGACCCCCCTGCTCAGGCAGGGCCACCTACAGCCCGTTGCCCAGGACTGTGTTCAGGCGGCTTTTGAGTACCTCCAAGGACAGAGACTCCACAACCTCCCTGGGCAGCCTGTGCTGGTGTTCCTTCACCCTTATTGTAAAAAAGTGTTTCCTGATGTTCAGAGGAAACGTCCTGTGTTTCAGTTGGTGCTCATTGCCTCTGGTCCTGTCACTGGGCACCACTGAGACGAGCCTGGCTCCGTCCTCTTTGCACCCTCCCTTCAGGTACTTATACACCTTAAAAACATCCCCGCCTGACCCTTTTCTTCTCCAAGCTGAACAGTCCCAGCTCTCTCAGACTTTCCTCACGTGAGAGATGCTCCAGTCCCTTCATCATATTTGTGGCTTTTCATTGGGCTTTCTCTAGTATGTCCGTGTCTCTCCTGTACTGAGGAGCCTGGAACTGGACATGCTACTCCAGGTGAGGCCTCACCAGTGCTGAGTGTTTTGTTTATGTGTTTTTATTGTATCTCCCTCCTTCACTTCTCACCTTCATCTTCCAGCTTGTAGTAAGTGTTGGTGGAAAAAAATAAAGGGTGGAGATGAGTGAAGAGACCCGTCTCTGCATGCCCTGCACCAAACTGCTTGAGATAGCTCTGCACCTCTCACCTAATTCTCCATTTGTGAGACAGCAGCGGGAAGGAGGGAAGGAAATCTCGCTCAGGATCTGGGAATAGCTGGCTTCTGATTGTGTCGATAGCACCAAGTCCTGATGAAATCTTTAAGTTGCTTGGTCTTGTTTCAGTTTTCTTCCATTTGAAGGAAATAAATATAATAATACCACCTACTGCCTGACAAAGGAAACCTCTTGTGCTGGGCAGTTTACCTTACTGAAGTGAACCAGCATGAACTTTTAAAAAAATAACTTCATGATCAGGAATACTCGAGTTTTTCTTTTCTGTACTGTCATCTGCTGTACAGGTCTTAATACAAAAAATATGGCTATTTTTCAGTGCGGAACTTGAATGGAGCCTAACATAGCCATAAGAAGTGTTAATGGTAGGGGCAGTAATCTAGCTATGGCAGCACAGAGCTAACATCAAGCTAATTTATTGTGCTTCTCTAATTTACATAGCTGCAACATACTTAATTATTTTGGATTCCTCTCACATGTGTGTGTGTCTCTGTGTGTCTCTGTGTGTGTCCGTGTGTGTTTGCTCCCTGTTAATGCCATATATATTCATACTTCTTATTTAATTAGATGTCAGGGACCTATGTAGCTGGAGAAGTCTTGTGGGTAAAAGATACTAATGGCGTGCCTGGTTTAAGTCATCAATTTATAACTCTCAGGATGGAGCCCTACACGGAAAAGTTGTAGCTATTTAGAAGAAGGTAGCTTGAATGTCTGTAGTTAAAGAAATGGGACTTGTATGTGCTGTGCATGAAATACGGTACAAGAAAATTCCAGATCTTGCAGGGGCCCCAATGTGGTGCCTCTAACAATAGAGTTATTTTAAAGTCTGTTTTCCAGTTAAGTGTTTGTGACATGCATTTTGATGTCTATGTTGTTTAGTCTGTGGATGGATGTAAGTTAGCAGAAGGGGTACACACGCAAGATGTTTTATGTGAAAAATTGAAATCGTGACTCCTCTGCAGCACATATGGAAAGCTAAAGTCAAAAAGGCATGTTCGCGCTGTCTGCCATAAGTGCCTGCCTGCCTGGTGTGGCAGACTGCCTGTTTTAGATGCTCTATCCTGGGTAGCACAGCTACTTTTCTCCCATCAACGGTATATGAGGTGGTGTCTGGCAGTCTAGATAGCTCGTTGCTCTCTTGACCTTTCAACACTATCATAGTTACAACAGCTCAATTAAGCACTCCTAGCAGGCAGGCTGGATATAGTCCAATGTCATTTTGATAGGAACCTTCCACACAGGAAAACCAAGGGCCAAAAATGCTGTTTCAGATTATTTGATCTGAAACTTTGATAATCTCTTCCACGTACAATTCCTTTTTTTTCTTTTTTTTCCCTCTTCTTTTACAGTTGAGATTGTCCGTTTGGGAATACATTTTTGTTTTCCAATTGGTTATAGTAAGTAGGTCTGATGAACAAGTTCAGAAACAGCTGATCAGACTAAACCTGTTATTTATTTTTATTCAATATTTGCTGTCAGGAAGTCTATCACAGAAAAAAATCCATCTACCTCTTTACCAAAGCCATGGGCATCTGTCTTCCTGAAGAAATGTCTTCAGGTCTGGGCAACTGGACTGACTAAATGAAGTGCTGTTTGTTTACTTATAATACATGTTACTTTCCAGATAACAACTTCAGCTGATGAATAAGATTACAAAATGCTGGGGATAGTTAGCTCATCTTCCATAGGAGTAATTAATTCTTTTTTCAGCAAATCCTTTATTTACATAGAAACAGGTAATGACAGCCATTACAAGCTTGTTTATTATTTTATGCATCTCTGACCAGACTGATGTCTGATATTTCTGCAGGGAGAAAATTTAGTGAAACTTGGGTGTTATGATTGCTGTAACTACAGGCCTATAGAAACCAGCAGTTTTAAAAGCTTTTCTCTGAGAAATGAAAGAATGAAATTCCTGAGAAATTCTCCTGTACACATTTCGTTGTACATTGTCATTTACAACACAACGTGTATCTACACATTTTAATTTAGCAATGCATAGGACTTTTTGGCATTTAAAATGCTAGAATAACATACTGTATTTTATGATGTACAATATAGTTTCAGTCTTCTGTTCGATCTTACAAGTCAAGTGGAGTTAATAAGCACTGGTTTTAATATGTTTTTTTACTTTTTTTTTTAAGGCAGCTTCTGTGTTTTGTTCCAAATATCTTGGCAAATTTTCTTATTAAAAAGAAATTATTTAAATCAAATTATTTGTCTGTTGGTACAAGCAAAGTAGTGTTGGTGCAGAGATCTAAAGTGAGAGTGCTCCTTACTCAGTTGAGCTCTTAAGTCTAAGGGTGGGTAGATCATTACAAGAATTTTAAACAGAGGGAACAATAGTAGGGAAGTTTATAGGAGCAAGGCTGATATATGTATAGCTATTATTAGAGTATTATAATATAGGATTATAATTGTACTGCAAAGCTATTCCTTTAAGGAACAACTAAATATGATAGGAAAAAGGTCTCTGCATGTCTTTCTTTTTATAAAGTGTATTTGCCGGAAAGTAAATGAGATACTTAATATTTTCTTCACTGGAAGTAATTAAGTTTTTTTTGATGTGCAGAAATGGGTTTTACTAAAATTGACTTTGTGCTGAACTTGATAGAGTTATATTCGTCTACTTATGGAAGCAGCTCAGCAGGCTAATTTTTAAGGTGAAATGTCATATAACTTAGTTTATTATCTTTAGATGTTAGATTACTCTTAGAATTTCCTTATGTTTTTCTGGTGTAGGAGATTATACAGAATTTTACTTGTTAAAGTTGATAAATTTTGATCCATGGAGATTTTCAAAACTCAACTGGACAAGACCCTGAGCGAGCTAGTCTGGCTTTGAATCTGGCACTGCATTGAGCAGGAGGTTGGACTAGATGTCTTGGCCTCCAGATGTCTCCTCCCTAAGCTATTTTTTTCTGTGATTCTATTCAGAGAATACAGGCTATGTAGGAATCTTACTGGCACCAAAGCAAGAATTCCCATGTTTTATTTTATAAATCAAAACTCGTTCTTAGAAGTCTTCATCTTGTCCATCAGTTGCCCATGATACAGTTTCCATTGCTGAAGGATGCCATATATAATTATGAAATTTCAGGCCTCTAATCTGTAATTCACTGTGATTCTTTTGCCGTCATCTGCATTGCATATAAATATAGTGATATATCTATAAGGTAAGATCTGAGGGACAGGAGCATTAGACTGTTGCTCAAACATAGTCAATTTATCATACGCATCATATTGTGGTTTACCCCGTATATATAAGAAAGTTGTGTTCTGTTTCCCTTAATTATCTTGTGGTCTTTCTAAGACGGAATTATTCATATTGTTTGCTGTAATTCTGTTACTTGTTATGTGGACATCCTGGCAAGAACATGGGTGGCCTTCAGAGATGCTTAAGCAAAATCATAAGGTTCATTGTACAAGAGTCTAGTACCATATGTGAAATTTTGCCTTCGCTGATTGACATTTCACTAGAACTTAACAGCAAGAAAATGCTTTTTTTTTTAAATAAACACCACATATGCCTATTTGCTGATATCAGCTAATAACTTAAACTGCTTTGCCTTCTGAGTATGAGTTTTCCCATGCATACGTGAATGTGATTCCCCCCCAGTAACAGGTTTGTAAGGAAAAATTAATAATTCTGTTTAGCTGTATCTTGTTAGTACAAAATAATGTTCTGATCAGTTTGGATCTGGAGGTTCGCTGAAATCTGCAGGCAAGAACATCTGGGAAAAGGTCTGGATGGGACTGTCCTTAGTGTGTTAAGGGAGAAAATACAATCCAACTGATATAATTTCCTCTAACTGTTGTTGCCTGGTCAGCACAGGAATAAAATCTGAGATCTTTCTGTAATCAAATGCCTCCCAGTAAAATGCATACCTTTAAAAAAATCCCCAAACACCACAAGTTGTGCTGTTTCTTTTGGGGCTATTTTAAATAAACCTGGACATCTGTGTGTGTAAGTGTGGTGGGAGAGATTAGTCCTGCCAGTTACACAACATGTTTTGTGGATCAGCTTGCCTTGTGACAATTGACAGTGTAGTCCCTGCACTTCACTGGTAGATTTTATGACGTGAATTAAATGCTATTCAATTTAAATAAGGTCTATTTCAGCAAAATCAAAGAGGAAACAAGAAGGAACTGCTATTGAGATCATAGGCTATGATGATTTTGAAAATTAACAAGACGTAAAAATACTGAAGCCTTTTCAAATCATAAAAAAGATCCATGCCTGTAAACAACTAACAAAACACGAGAGGTTATAAAAGAGCACATTTGTGTTACTGTGCCAACTTCAGCAACAAACATTTCCTTTTCTTCTGCATGAGAAAAGAAACAATGAGCCATCATTTTTGTTTCATCCTTTGTAAAGTCAAAAACTTTGTACAGGAAGGGACATGCTAACTGCATGAATTACTGGTGATTATAGATAGAATAATTATTACAGAAGGAGTGATGGAAGGAGAGCAGTGCAAATCTAGAGTGATATTCTGGTTTCCTTAAAAAAGTTTACAATACTTTTGTAACAAGTGTTTCAGCCTAATTGAAATCAGTTAAAGATAAATATAAAATAATAAAAAAAATAATTAAGATACTAAATTCCTTGTTTTCCAAAGTAGAGATGAACTGGAATACTACTGAAAGCCAGTAGGAGTCAGACTTCTTAAAGCATGAAAAGCCTGTCTTGCATTTAGTGTTGGCTTCTGACTCTAGCCTGGCCAGGGAAGCCGGCATTGTGTCTCTGGAGAATCTTTGAGAGGGTTTGAGTACAAACATATTTGAGTTGTGGTATAACAGCATGTATACTATCTACATGACTACTGATTGGGCAGTAGGCGTGACCTGGAAAAGATTATGCATCTTGGGTTTCTCTCTCATTTTATAGTTCTTATTTGTCCATGAATACTTTGGGGACTGACTTAATGTAGAGCAAGGCGAACACAAAGAGACTGTTGAATGCTTGTAAGCAGAAAAATTAGTTATGTCATTAGCTTTCTGCTTATATGCTTCAATTTGAAAGCCTAAAACCCCTGGATATTTATTGGTGGTAATGGAAAACCGCATACAGTACAAAGTGGTTAGATGTTATAAAAACGTATATTGTTTAAAAAGAGGCAGATGCTAGCTTAAGAACTCTCCTTGTAGTGCCAGGCATATAAGCACAAATAACATCGAGGTAATTTTTTTGTTTGACAGTATTTTTATACAATGTTTTTCATCCTAGAAAAGATATCTTTCTGCCTTTGTAACGAATCAAATTTTGTGATCTCTGCTGCTAAACTGGACAGTGGCAAGAACTAGTAAATGTTCAGAAATGCTCATCAGCCTGCCATCCATCTCTTACATTCTTGATACCTTTCTCTTGTATTTCTCCTCTCGAAGCCTTGTCCTTCTTTGCTGTCATGTCATAGGTGCTCCTTTCCTGTGTGGTATGGATGATGCCCATCATCCACCTACCTACTTTCTGCTGGGTCCTTGTTCACTCTCTTCCTAATTATCTTTAGGACTCTCATCCAAACAATAATTGCCTTACTAATTAGCACAGCAGAGCAGCAATCTCAGTGACATCTCTGTAATAGTCCTGTCCCCTCAGCGGAAGTCCAGTGGTGACAGCAGCAGTGGTATAGTTGATAAGTTTGTGTGGTAATTCCTTAAGCAGAAATTGATTCCTTCGTAAATTGGAGGAAATATGGCTTTTAACTGAGCATAACTGGATGAGTTTAAGGAGAGAATTAATACTATTTCCAAACAATGGAGCAGAGAGGAAAAAGCAGGCTTTAGCCAGTGCAGTTCCTGAAGAAAACAAATTGTCAGGGATGACATGGGCTCATTTTTATTTCTTTGGTGAGAGTTAGTGCAACATGTTTTGAGACTTTAAGGCTTGCAGAACTGGAGTTTCCATTCCTGTGCCTTTCATCGCTGCAGGTGCTGGAGACTCTCTTGTGACCAGAAACTTGCTAGGGATGTGTTGGAAGGAATCTCTTTATCTGAGGGGTTTTACAAAGTTGATTGATCCTGGTAGCATATTAATAATGTTGCTTTACAGCAATGTGAGGCATTGCTTCTCTTAACATTTTTGAATGAGTTGACTATTGTATAGCACATCCGTAAATACAGGTTTGCCTAAGGTGTATGTTGGCTTTTTTTTTTGAGGAGAATTCTATTATATTTCCAAAGTGGCAGATTCTTTTGAAATCCTGAACTCCTGAGTCCTGTATGAACAGGAGTACAAGCACTATACCCAGGGAGGTGATCATCCCCCTCTGCATAGCACTTGTTAGAACATACCTGCTTTACTGTGACCAGTTTTGGTGCCCCAACAGAAGAAAGACATGGATAAATCAGAGAGGGTTCAGTGGAGAGCTCCCAGGATGTTTGGGGCTGGATCACTTGGCCTGCAGGGACAGGCTGAGGGTCTGGGGCTTGTTCAGCCTGGAGATGAGATGGCTTTGGGGGGAAACCAAGGCCTACCCAGCATCTCCAAGGAGGTTATTAAAAGCATGGAGCCAGGCTCTTCAGAGGTGCATGGTGGGAGGGTGAGAGACAAACACTGGAAATGGAAAGAAGAGAGGTTCAGGCTGGATATAGGAACAAACACCTTCACCGTGAGGATAGTCTGTCAATGGGATGGGTTTTCCCAGAGAGCTTGTGCAGTCTCTGTCCTTGCAGGTTTTCAAGGCCCAACTGCATAAAGCCCTGAACAAGCTGGTCTGCTCTCACAGCTTGAGCAGGAGGTTGGACTAGAGATCTCCTGAGCCCCCTTTCTGGCTTGTGGTCCTGAGAACAAGATGTAGTACGTTGTCATAGCTCTGACGCAAAGAGAGGCATTCTTTTTTCAGATTTTGGATTTATCAGCAAATCAAGCATGTACTTTGTGTCAATAGATAAAAGAATAACCAGTGGTCCAAAATTTGGTGCTTCTTCTAGAGGAGGAAATGGCTCAGAGAGGGATATGATGTAGTGTGTTCTCCTGATCCAGACAAAGTCTGTTCTGAATCAGAAAGAAGTCTGTTCCTGATGGTTTTTTTATGTCTGAAAACCAGAAAATGTTTGGTCTTCTAGGTCGCAATAATTTAAAAAACCTAAGTTCACATATTATCCCGGAAAGTGGCCGTTGTACTCTACTAAGCTTTGAATGTTCCAGAACACAAAACATATTCCAATATTGAGATCGGAAAGATCGCAAGACCATGTGCTGCTTTTATGATTTCCTTTAATTTTTCTATTGCAATTAATTTATATTTTATTTTCCTTCAGGTTAGCATCTAATCATTGTCACCATCTTCAGTAACAGGCACATTTCTGTTTCCAGGTTTTCTAAAACATATACTTCTCTTTTAACTCTCCCATCTTTATTTAAGTGATCATATCTCAGTAGTGCTAATATAGATCCATAGTACAAGATCTATTTTAGCTGTAAGAAAATATTCTTAGATTTATTCATTATTAGAGATTAAATACTATCAGATGGTTTCCTACAACCTTTTGCTAATTTGTTTTTTGTAAACGAGTGTTGTGTACATTCTTCGCATTCTTTTGTTCGCTTGCAGATGGAAAACAGAGGCAGTAACATACAGAGACTTCAGTCTCACTTCTTAGTAAAGAGATGGGGATAGTGCTCTAAAAGTGCAATAGGAAGGACTCATGAGTCAGAATCACAAACTCCATCCTGCTCTCCGTCTTTCAAAAGGCAGTTGGTGGAGCCGTACAACAGTGACAGGCACATGGACTGGGATGGGAGAATCAGGTGTGCAGTGCTTGCTTTAGCTTCTCGCCCTTGGATGAGTATCACACACTGCAATTACAAGGGTATTACACCTTTGATACCCTCACCCGCTCTGTGTGGATGCACCAGGTTTGGTATCTTTTACAGTCAAATCTGAAAGAGCCAATGGATGTGAACAGCTGACATAATGAAATCTCTACATTAACTGGTGTATTTTGGTTTTAGAACAAAAACTGTGAAGATATATGCTGGAGAGAGAATTTTCCAAGATTATTATTTTGATATGTGATAGACAAGAGGGACAAAAGGCCTTTCCAGAGACTTTTTCATTGATGAGAAAGTATTACACAGTGTCGTGTTCTTGAAATCAGATGAGAATAATTGTAATATCTGCATGGTTTAAGGTACCTCATCTTCTTGGGAAAATTACAAGTAGTTTGCTTTGGTTTATGCTAGACCTGGAGGATAGGATATCTGTATAAAGAAACAGACCTGATATTTTTCAAGCAGCGTATGTGAGGATGAAGGCTGGAACAAAGGACTAATGCCTGAAACCGAAAGGACTCGTGGCTTCTGACACACTTGGAAACTGAGCTTAGATTTAGCCCACTGATGAGGATATAAGTATTTTATGTAGCATTTCTATCCTGAAGTAAATGGTGCCATGTAGTGTGAAAGCTGCTCACTTGGTGTTTCTGGCAGTATCAGAGAAAACAAGGTTGCAGACTTTTAAAGGTTGATCATGCCTGCCAGGGATACCTGGGCCAAGTCACAAATGAACTGCTGTTTTACAAGCTTGAGCTTTCAGTGAGCCTGGGTTATGGAAATTTAATTAATTAATTCCTTAGTCTTCACTGTGTATAATTTAACAAAGGTGTTGATAAGAACACCTAATATAAGCAGTGAGCAAATTGCAGTGTTTTATGTCATGACAGTCATTGATTGCTGTTAACAAAAGATCATGACTAGGAAATCAAGATTTCAGTAGTAGATAATGGGCTGGAAAATAAACTTATCAGAGGTTGAAAAATATTGTAGACAACTACTGTATGACAGCAGTTGCTTCAGAGTGCATGCTTGCCAAACTAACTCGTGAAGATATATGGAAAAAAGACAATTATTTAAACAGATGAATACTGTATTTACAGTATGGAAATGAAGGGTAGCAAGCACAAATATGTATTAAAGTGGTTGTTACATTTGAGATAGTAAAATAAGGAAGACTTCACTGTATATACTTAACCTCAACACTTTTAACAAGTTAAAAAGCAAACAAGCAAACTAACCCCCAAACCTTCCATTTGTTATCTGGAGTACATTAAAAATGTTACATTTCAATACTAAGTAGGGATTGTACGTATAGAAATAATTTGATAAAATGCAAAGAATTTTTTTTTTCCTTCAAAATTTGCCATTGCTAACAGAATTTCATGCTAAATTTTCAAGGAAGTTATTTTTAAGTATGCAGAAAATCTTAATGACTTGAACCAAAATCCCAGATAAAAATATACTGAAGATCTGGAACAGAGAATCTAAATTGGCACTTTTAACTGAGCTGAGACAAATTGAGATGATGGTTGCCATGCTTTCTTTCAAAATTTTTCCTTTTCTAGTTGTCTTTCTGTTTCCTTGTTGTCATCCCAGATGTGTTTTCCATTTTTCCTCTTTTTCAATAAGCCCTTGTAATTTTGTGGCTGACCCAATCTTTGTCTTTCTCTCTGTGCTCTTGTATTGACACGTAGCATTTTATATTTTAAATCTTTTTTTCTGAGTTGTCTTTCTGCAATTTAAAATCCTTCCTTTGTGATATCAGCTGTTGCTTAATTAATACAGCCAAAAGTTATATTTTCATTTTTCCCTCAAAGTCTTCAGTTTTTTACCTGCTTCTGTCTCAGTAAACACCACCACAGTTCAGCTTGTTGTTACTAATAATCTTGGTTTACGTTTGCTTAAGGGCTTAGACATATAACCAAGTTACCAGAGCTTTAAAAAGTTCTCATGAGTCAACCAAGTTGTGTTAATACCCATGTGTGTGCTGACAGTCTGAGACGAAAGTGAGATGATTCAGGTTCATGCAGCTTGCAATCATTTCCTTGGTGTATTTTTCTTCCTTTGACACTTGTCTCTGAGTTGTTCCACTGGCAACATCTTAGCTCTCCCATTGCTCTGACTTTTCCTTACAGCTCGAAATCATCAATAATTTAATCCCATCCTCTATATCCAATTAATTGTCTCAAAAAATCAAATCCTGTTTTTTTCTTTAGTTTGGGGGATTTTTTAATTTTGTTTTTGAAGTTCTCAGTTATGTGATTATATTGTTGATAAAGCATATTTTGATAAGCTAGGAGACCTCCTTATATTCCTATCATTGCTCTCTTCCTCAAAAGCACTTTCTCTTGTTTCATAAATGTGAGAATCTGTGAGAATATACAGAGCTACCAGATTATCCTCCTTCAGAGGTTTTCACAGAACTAATCCCTGCCATAATACATATAGAAAACTTAGTTAAACAACAACCCACCATGGTTATGCAAGAGATGAGTCATAATGCTGGTATCGAATATTTAAAAATGCTTTATTTTCTATTGCATTGCTACCTTGATCCCTTTCTTATTCCTTTTTTTCCTGCTCATATTCTCTTATCCTTTAGATTGCGAGTTCATTTAGACAGGGTTTTTCATTCACTTTGTGACTCTGCAGTGCCTGGTACAATAGGTTCTCAAATAGTTCTCCCTTTTAAATGTTTTTACAAAAAATGGTAAACTGTAACACACCAGAGCATCCCACAGATTTGGGGAAAGCTTATCTCTGACTCTGAGGGGTCTATCTGTTTGCTAACTAGGCTGAGCTCTGCAGCAGCCCTTGCGGAAACAATTTGCATATTGCCAAAGTTTTCTGCAGAGCTGCCATGAAAAGACTGTCGTTCCTCTAAAAGTACCTACTCATGTCACTTTTTCTTAGCAAAACAACAGGAAAGCAAAATTTAGGCTAATGTGAAATGTGAGTGCAAATGTGTGGAGTTTTTTGGTGTGGGAGGGTTATTTTGTTCTTTGTTGTTTTGTTTTTCCCTGATCAAGTACTTGGTACAACTGTTTACCTGGTTCATGAGTGCCAAAATCTAGGCTTCTGCAAACCAAAGGGCTATTTTAAAAACCTGTGCTTTCATCCAGCTGTCGATTGGATTAGCGCCTTGGAAACCTGTTAATGTCGAGCTGGGTGCTGCGATCAAGCTTGCCAAAGTCATGTTAAGGGTAAAGAGAAGACTGGTTTCCTATATAATCTCCTTTTTAATCACATTGCCACTGTAAAGCTTCCAGCTGTTCTAAAATTTCACTCCTGTTGTTTGAACGTACCCCATGGCATGCCATAGCAATGCCTATTTAGCTCTAAACAGCAACAAAATTCTAATCAACATTGGTTTTGTTTTTTAAATGCAAACATAGCAGAGGATTTCAGTGACTACCGTAGGAGCTGGTAGCCCTCCTTGTATAGTAATTGGGGGAGAGCACAGTTTTACAGCATTTAAGTGTAAATGTGTTTGTAGTGGGCAAATGGCCAAGTGCTGCAGGGCCCATGCCAAGGACCAGAGAGGACATCAGGACTAGACTTGGAAGTTGCCATGCTGTGAAGTGTCCATGGCCTTTACACAAAGAGTCAACAATTCCTGCTTGATATCCCCTTTATGAACACATGATCTCTTTCCTTTTTCCTTTGTTAAAATGTAGCTCTTCACTTTGTCATGCACACCTAATACACATGCTAAACAATTAATTGGAATTAATTTGGTCTTTCCATAAAAATTCTGCCCTCAACTAATTAACATCAATATAACATTGTGTAGCATTCTCAGAGCAGCATTTTGTGCTTTCTTCAGCATCGTTCGAAATAATGACATTGCTTAGACATCTGGAGAAAACTTCACAGATAAGAAATTTTCACATTCACCAGCTGTGGCCACTGTGTCTAACTGAGGTCCCTATTCATGCATTTGTGGGAGTGCTTCTCATTTTCTAATTGTGTGGCTCATACATTTCAAGTTGGTCAGTTTATGATGAAACAGGACAACCTGTATTCCCTGTTGGCATTTTATAATTTGCCAATGTCAGCAGTTTCTCTTCATGCTAAACTTCAACATTTCACATTTTACCTTTGTTCTGAATCAGTTTTACATACTTTAAGTGAAACAAACATTTTATGGAAATAACCTTTCAACATTGTTTTTCCTTTACCTTATTTTGTAGCACACAAGACGTGGTAGCACATCACAAGGACATAATATACCATCTCAAATCATGTCCTAGCAGGACACGTGATGTTGTTCTTACTATTTCAATAAGATTAGAAGATAAACACTTAGCAGTATATCTGTATAAATTCTGAATATTGAGATGAATTGTTCTTCTTATTGGCACAGTGAGGCCTGAGATTTACGTATTCAAAGTGTAAATCAAATGGAGACATAAAGATATTTCTCCTTTTGGATTTAAAATTCCCTTCAGCATTAAATGAATGAAGAGATGAAAAATATATCTAGGAGAAGAACCCGGTATTATAAATGAAGAGTTTCTATATATGTGCAGTCACATGTATTTCCTTATTTCTTGTAAAATCTTGTATGTTTGCTTACTGCTTCATGCCTTCATTTAATAAATAATCATGTAAAAAGCCTCTACTTGAAGGAACTTGTTTGATCTTTCTAAGATAATTATTTGAGAATTTTCAGTGATTTGGAAAGTTATCTGTCCTAATGATATCCAATTCATGTGGATTACCCTGTTAAAGAGAAACTCATGGTACTCAGAGGATTACTTTTCTTTTTTATGAGGAAGACATAATATAAAGGCCATGACTGAATTTGCGAGTGTAATGATAGCTATATTAACCCAGTGAGGATTCAGTAACAAACACATCAACAGATTTTGCACTATGAATGTAGCACTGCAGTCAAAACCTGTACTTAAGCTCCAACTGTACTGACCAAAGTTAAGTGTGGGTACAGAAAACTAACAAGAAAGAATAAGAAATCTAGAGGCACCACCTAATTTAGCTAAGGAGTTTCTACCTGCAAGTAAAGGAGAATAAAAAAAAAAAGTCTTACTTGAAGGACCCAGTCTCTTGAAGATGAAACACTTCTACAGTACTAAAGAAGATAAGACATGTATGGTCTTGAAGAAAAAGGAGCTCAAATATGATCACATATGACCACTAGCAGTGTGAAAAGCATGGGTTCATATTATAAGAATACCTCATAGAAGCTACTCATTTTATATAATAAGTGGTAAGATAGCTGGTAAATATTTGTCAAGCATGTCATGGAAACAAGAAATTATTTTTCAAATAAACTGGGTCTGTAAACCTCCCAAGTAAGGAGGAAAAGAAGATGAAAAAAGAATAAATAGATGGGGTAATTATTAACATGCCTTATCTCACTTTTATTAGACAGTTTCCCGTGAAAGATGAGGAATTGGGGGCTACAGTAGCATATATTACATACATATATTACTGCACCTCTTCCATATTGCAGTGGAAGGAGATGGAGACCTGCAGAATCTCAGAAAGGCTGAATTTCAGAAGCTCTTGGGGAAAGATCCATACTGTTCTCTAGAGCAATCCCAAAACCCTGTGTAACCCAGGGAGGAAATGTAGTTTCCTTAGCTCATGAATGGACAATGCACATCCACTTGGCCCTATTTTCCTTAAATAGTCAAGGTATTTGCACTGTAGTTTCATGATATTTTTTATCTAAGTTTGATTTTTTTTTCATCTTAAAGTGGTTTAATTCATTCTTAGCTTGTATAAAAATAGTCAGTAGTTTATAAAATGAATTAATGGTAATTGTATGCACCCCCTCTTCCTGGATTGCCCTGATGTCAGGCTTTGAGGTTTTTTTCCATATTCAGGAAGTGAAGAAGTTCCCAGCTTCTGCTTTCCACAGAAAATTTATATGGCCATGTCCGTCCCACTGGGAAAATAAATGTAATGTTGAGTTTGATTCATGTGATTTGTCAATATAATTAAAATAAACTGAATCATTATGATTTTTTGGATGTGTGTTGGGACTGTGGCCAACACAAGACATGACCAACACTGTAAATTATCTCTGTGGCCTGGAAGATGGAATTCCAATTTTAGTGATTCAGGCCTGACCCAAAAGGCATTTTGCCCCCTTAGGGGAGATAGGAATTATGTTTCTGTACTTCATGACTTTTTTTTTTTTTATAGGGTGAGGACCAGTTAGGCAGCATCCGCTCTGGACAGCAGAATGAACAGTAGTAAAAGTGAAGCCATACCACTTTTCTTGGCAGAAAAATATGATGTGTTCACCGTGGAAGTGCTGTAGAAAGCTAGCACCCACAGTGGCCGTTGTGTGATTGCCATGTCAGGCTTAATGGCTGGTTTGTTTGTTTTATTTAAAGGTAGCGTTGCTTCGGGGTTGGTTTATGACACTGTGCCTCACTTGTGGGCAGAGTGGCACCGAGGAACTGCAGCGCTGGTGGGGAAGGGTTTGGATGTGCCCTTTCTGAAGGGGGTTGAGTGTTGAGGGACCCGAGAGTGTCCGAGTGTCCTGGAGCTCTGTGGGGCAGTTCATCACAGTCTCAGCTTTCATTAATGCTGTGACAACGTCAATAGTTTTGACCGCAGGCCACTGTTGTGTCGACCATAATAGGATTTAAACTCTAAACTTCTGCCTGCTTGTTGCTGCTCGACTTTTGCCACTGTTTCCATCAGGGAGCTGCGTCAGAAGTTGTGGCAAAGGGAAATATTAAAGAATAGCCAAATTTGAAGGGCTCTGGGGAGGTTACAGGGCCTCTGGGTATTTTCTTAACGGACAAGATTTTTGGAAAAAGTCAAGAGAAGTTTGAGTGTATTTCTTTTCTTTTCTGCTTCTTTTGCTTTAGCTTAGTAGGCATTTAATTTTCAAAGATCACTATAACATAGCAGATGTATCTGGACTCCTGTAAGCAAAATATGCCTTGGAGAATAATTTTCTTTTGGTTAGTTCAAAGACAGCTTATTAAACTATATGCTGCAACTATTACGGGCTTCAGGGAAGAAAAAAAATAAAACATTTGGAAAGTTAAAATTTACCTTTATTTTAAGCTGTCAGTTTAGTGTTTGCTCTAATGGTGGTTAATGTAGGCTGCCGCATCACTTGTGATTGAGCAATTTCATTGTTATGCAGACACAAACCATGGCAGGATTCGGTCCTTCTTGGGACATGCTGACATACTGTGACATGTGCATGACCACTGTTCTCAGCTGTAATCTCTATTCTCTATTTTTCTTGTAACTGTAAATTTATATCAAAGGCAGGAGCTGCAGTAAGCTACAGTGATCTTTTTCAACTAGAATGTTGCATGTCTGTCAGTGAATCATAAATGCCCTAGAAAACCATGCCTTAATATGTTATTCCCCTGTCAGTTTATGAAAGGAAAGAGGGTGACTCTGAAAAGCAGAATATAGAAATTCAGTGTTTTGTTTGGCTTTTGTCATATTAGGGTCTAATATTTATGTGTTAAGTGGTCTGTTGCAGTTATTCTTTGCTTCTTTCCTCTGCTAATGTCAGGAAAATAGAAGCAGTGACTAGGGGGTTAAGTTCCTGCTCAACAGGCGTATTTTTGGATTTACGTTTTTTGTAAGAGAGCTTGGAGTGGAGCTCAGTGCTTTGCAGCGGAGGGAAGCGCTGCGTGACAGAACCGAGCGTCCAAGGGAAACGTGGCTCGCAGCAGACATATATGACGGGAATGAGACACTGTACCAGCTCTTCCAGTTTCACAGGGACCTTGCGTTTTCCAGCTGTTTACCCTTGAGATGTAAAATGGCAATTTGGCATAGGCTAACAACCTGGTGTGATGTGAGCATCTGCGTAAAAGGCTGCACATATGGAGCATGCCCAGTGATATGAACAGCCTGTTACCCCACCCCCAGCCAATCTAGGAAGAGATGAAATGAACTTTGCACTTGCAAATGTCACTGAATACATTTTGCACAGGATTTTAAAAGGTTCTCTTCTAAGCACTATTTTTAACAGCCAAATCCGCCCCCCAAAACAGAAAGGAAAAAGTCCTAGGTATTTTTCTGTGATCGATCTCAGTTTATGATCAACTGAAGCATCTCTCACAACATTTACCTGAAGTCTGGTTTATTTTACGTTTTTATCATTCCGGTTGAGATTTTTGGAGGTGGTGTGAATTTTTTTGGTTTTTGGATTTTTTTATTTTTTTTTTTTTTAACTGGCATGAGAAAATTTGATAATTTAATTGCAGTAGAATACTTGGAAACATTGAGGCTACAAGCTTGAAAGGCAGAGGGAAGAGAAGGAAGGCTCTCACAGCAGAGCATGGATAGGAAAGGAGCAGTGATTCTGCGGTGCTCAGTGTGCACATGTTTTATGAGATCAGTGCCGGGCGCTGCAGCTGCGGACAATAACTGAGCTGTCTGGCTAATGAAGGCCACCTGGATCAGGCTTCTGAAAAGAGCCAAAGGAGGACGTCTGAAGAATTCTGATATCTGTGTAAGCCCTACGTTTTCATTATCAGCATATATTATATGTATTGCAGAGAGGGAGAGAAAAAAAGACAGTGAGGAGAGGACAGTTGTTTTCATTCTGATTGAATTAGTAGAACTCTATTTTGTATGCAGGGAGATGCAGAGGGAAAGCAGAGCTGTCATTATTTATAGAGCTGTTCTGGCATTGTGGCTGCTTCCATTGTGGTGATACGGGGACATGTGTTGAGTCCAGACGGATTTTATTAGTTGGAAGTTGATTTGTGGTCATTTGCATGTTTTGCTGAAGGGCAGAGATGGATGTGAGCCATTTGCAGTTCTGATGGGGAAAGTGTGTCAGGTAAAGAGGTTGCCCTAAAATAAAAACGGATAGCAGTGGTTAAATCTGTTAGCAGTGATATTGTGTAATGGTGATTATTGATACTAAATTTGCATTTTGATTATAAAAAGTCTGTTTCCTTGCTAATACTGTCACTGTTTGGAGTATTAATTTTTACGGAGCCATCCTTGAAGCTGCTGTGTGTCCTTCAGCCCTGCACTGCACCACTGCTGTAACTCTACAGAGCAACTGGCTCTGCTTGCTGAAAAGCACACGAATAAGAGCACGGGGATAGTGCAGGAAATAAAACACTGGGGAAGGCACCTGCACTTTTGGAAAGTCTCCAGAAGAAAATATTTATGTAGCCAAAATTTTTCTAAGTGGGTTTCCCTTTTGGGCAGTTACTCTCTTTTCAGGGATACAGAAGTAAGAGTGCATAACTGCTTCTACGTTTTTTTTTTTTTTTTGAACACTGAAACAACTTGTGACATTATTTTTCCTTTTCTTGTGCAGGGTTCGGCGGACTCCTACACCAGCCGTCCATCCGATTCAGATGTATCTCTGGAAGAAGACAGGGAAGCAGTGCGGAGAGAGGCAGAGCGACAGGCCCAGGCACAGCTGGAAAAAGCAAAGGTAAGGTGGTGTTTCATGTCACAGACTCATAAAATGTTTGGCTTTGAAGGACTGTCATCTCATCCATTATTGATACAAATGTTTTTAATGTGTTAACATATAGCATAAGATCTCTTATAAAGATTTTCCAGACAGCAGTAGAAAATATGTTTTCCAGGAAAAACCAGTTAGAATCAGTTTTCCATAAAGGGCACTTGATTGGCTTCTGTATTTCAGAACTATCTTATTTAAATGTGTGCATTTGTTCTTTTATTGAATATACAGTGTATAGTGTCAAAGCTTTGAGTTCTTATGGAAGATGTTTGTGAAAGTTTGTCCATGAATTGCTGTGGCACTCAAAACTTACAGTTACAGAATCAGCCCTCAAACATCCTATTTTTCTTCCTTCAATGAGGGGTCAGTCTGTACAAGTCATATGTAAATAGGGACAATCTGTTACAAAGGTCTTTTATTCCTGAAGACTTCACTGACTTTCTTTACAGTTCATGTGTTAAATGACCCCGTGACTAATACACTCTAGGACTTTTTAAGATTTCTCCTTCTATCTCCATACTCCTGTCAGGTAGTGACAATTTAGTAGGACATACTAAATGAGCGTTAGGTTCTTGCTGTGTGTTTATATATTTTTCACGAGTTGCATTTAGGACTGTGAGGGGTTTAGCAGTGAAAAGGTATGGGTTTATTTTTCTTTCATCTGTGCTGTATCTTTAAATACTATTGCACCTGTAAAAATCATGCTCATCTTATTTTTTTATCATTCATCTATCACTTTGTTCCAGTTTTTCTTTTTTGTATGCTATCTGCCAGATCTCAGTGTATTACTGTTTTCCATGTTCTGTTTTCCATTTTCATATCTTATATTTAAATATTTAAATAGAGTATTGAGATCCCTCCTCAGATCTACCTGATCGGCATTTCTCTCTCACTTTCTCTCTGACTCCCCTCCTCCATTTTGCCTTCTTTTTTATTTCCCTATCTCCCTTCTGTCTCCCATTCTGTTTCCTTTTCCGCTGCTAGCTTTGCCTCTGCCCATTTACGCCACCTGTTTTACAAGGGTTCCTCAGAAATTCAGGAGTTCAGATCATTATGCTGTACACCTGATCGTATGGTGGGGACCAGCTCCATAAATAATACAGAACTATAATGCAGAAGCAGACAGCTTCATCGAGCTAGAAAGCTTGGAACAGGGAAGCCAAAGATGGTTTTTTGAAAAATGTAATTGTTGGCTAATAAGAGCTCCTAAAGCAGCTTTTTAATAAGATGGTGGAACTTGCCAAGAGATCCTGAACATCCCTTTGAAGTCAGGTCCTGCTGTCCTGGCATCAGTATAGCAGAAATGCCACAGAAGCTGCCCGCTTCTTCCCTTCCACCTTGTATCTTAGAGATGTTGCTGATTGTAACCAGGAGATTCAGTTTTATCAGGGTTGCTTTTTGCTAGTTTGAGATTTCTTTGCTCTTAGGAAAGATGATAAAAGCTGCGCTGAAATTCAGATGAAGTGTTGAATTTTATCAGTGAATGCACAGTCTTTAAGAGTTGAAGTAATAATATCTTGCAGACTAATCAGGGTAGCGGTACAGCACTTGCTGCTGAACTGATGCATCCTTTAGCGATGAGTAAATCTATGCGAGTGTTGCTATGGGAATTTGGCTTACTGATGCTGGCTTGAATGCATGGACAGCCCTTATGTAATATTCATGACCTCTAACACAGCTGCCATTGTAGTTTGTAGAGAAACTACTAGCAGACCCTGACTTTTTAAAACTGTATTTCTATACATCAAAGCAATGTTCTCACTCCAGCTGGCATAAGATATAGTTTCTAGGTCTGACACCGTCTGAGACTGTAAGACAACTTGTGAACAGTCAAAGTAGCAAAGGCACTGCCAAAATCAACCTGCTACAACAATGGGTAATTCCAGCCATATAGAAAACACAAAATGAATTATTTAAATCATTTGTGCTTTAAAATGGATTAAAGCTGGAACTACATTAGCAGTTTTGTTTTTTGAGCCAAATGTTAAAAATCGTTCCAGGCCGTAATGTATGGAAATAGTTTTATGTAGTGGCTATACTTGTGTAATATTTAGTCTAGTGTAATATTTAAATTAATAATATTAAATAAAATATTACATGCATTTGGTGCTTACATTTGAAATAAATGTTTAAAACTATGTAAATTAAACCTAGCCCAATAGATCTAAAATATGTCAGGGTGTGCTTTTCTGCCTTTACTGGTGATTCAGTACTTCACCTCCCCTAAACACAGTAAAATCACTGAAGCGGTAACTTCTGTTGGTACTGCCTGGCTCCTGTGTGCACCCAGACCTGTTTCCCGCAGGCAGCAGGTTTTACTGGCTGCTCTCCTCGGCTGCCTTGCCTTCGCCCTGACCGACTATCAGGCAGAGCGAGTGACGCAGCTGCTTTAACTTTTTCCCTTTTAATATTGTGAGTGGAAGTGTTGATCCTAAATAAAGTCATTAGAATTGTATTTGTCACAGGAATTAGAAGAGGATGACATACATGAATAATGCAGTGGTGGAGGGAAAATGATAGTGAATTAAAGGTAGATAAAAAATTGTTGAACTGTGTCACGCACTTAATGAAAACAGTTTAATGACATCCATTTTCCTTCCTTACAGCTAGGGAAAACACCTTAAACTGAAGAGAAAAATATAGTAATAAAGCGCACAATGGCAAATTGTTAGGAGGATTTTAAGGTTTTTAAATTTGATTTTTTATGGATTCTAAGTGTTTGTGTAACATGAAGCCAGAATATAATATACATATCTGATACGTATCCAAAGAGGGAAAATAAAAACAAAAAAGCTTGCAAGAAAACACACGTTCTGGCCGGTTTTATTTATTTATTTATTTTATGCAAGCATCGCCTCTCTGGAAAATGGTTAAGCATATTTTGCTGACTCACTTTGGCATGTGACTTTACTGTAAGGAAGGTGGGGCCACAGGCGCATGTTCGGAGTCAGCCAGCAATGGAAAATTAAGAGGCAACTGATGAGGGTACCTGCAGGCCAGCAGCTAATCCCAAGGGAAACAAATCTTCAAATGAAGCTGTTAAAGCAGAGATGAAATGTTCTTGGTTAGAACAGTTTAGCAATGCAAATGCAGAAAGGTTGTTTTTTGTTTTGTTTTAAACAGAAAAAAAACATTTCAAGGTACTGAAGGTTTCCTTGGTATCCTCCTCATAAGCCCATAGCATGTGGCTATCTCTAGGAAAAGGACGACCTGTGTTGTGACTGAGTAGGGCATGCTAACAATGCCCAAATCTAAGGTCTTCTACTGATACTTTACTGAATTTCCTATTTCCATAAAAACATGAATCTTAA
Organism: Aviceda cuculoides; assembly: GCA_035590195.1. Classification (NCBI taxonomy): domain Eukaryota; kingdom Metazoa; phylum Chordata; class Aves; order Accipitriformes; family Accipitridae; genus Aviceda; species Aviceda cuculoides. The sequence goes on from JAVJGG010000073.1 coordinate 23,629,407, forward strand.
GCATTCACAAGCCAAAAAATAAATAAGAAGCCTGATGACATTAACTGCTTTTAGTGTTAATATTTTAAAAATTGTCATTTCTACAGCAAAAAAGCTTTTTAGTTTTGAAGAGTAAGGATTAAAAATAAATGATAGTAAGTAAAGATTTTTTTTTGTCCATTCCTTGCAAGTATTTGGTTAATTATCCCTTAAAATATTGCACCAAGTGAGAGGGATGAGATCAAAGGAAAACTGTGAGGTACAAGTGTTAGTGAGACCTTTAAATTCAGTACTAAATGAGCTAACGTTTGCACATAAGAAGGGAGACTTCAATAATGATTTTTGGCCCTCTCTGATGCTGGTAAAATCAATTCAAATATTCCCTTGATTTATTTTGCCTCAAGCACATCATATTTTATGAACTAGTTTTTGACTTAAATAGAATTAGTCAGGTAGTCTGTAAACCTCTTTCTTTTCTTCTGCAAGAGTAACTTCTTTCTTCTCTTCAGTCTCCTGTCTTCAAATTTTTAGATTTTGCCTCTTTTTTTCTCCCATGGCTTTAGAGCTCCTTATGCAGAGGCAATTTTCAAATGAGATCTATAGAATATTTTCAGCATTTTGGAAAATAGAATAATTTTTTTCAGTTATTTCTAACACATTGGATACTGAAAAGTGCCAGTTAATAATCCAGTTTCTGTTTCTAACCTGGGAACTAAGGGACAGCCCTATGCTCTTCATTCTCTATTAAGAATTGCTCTCAACACTCTTTGTTCCTGAACTTCTTAAATGGCTGTCAAAGTCAGATCATGGCCTTCCCGAAGTCAGTAACTGTGTCTGTAACAGGAAAACTCGATTCCTCTGAGCTCTGTTTTCTTTGCACTCCACCTAGTGCTTTTCTGCTAGCATCTGTTTAGGGTTTGTTAAAACTTGAACTATGCATAGTCCTAGTTTAAAATGCCATTTAAATAATTTTTATGTTCAGATGGTGAACCACTGAAATTTTGATACCAAGCATCCCTTTGCTGGCTCTTAGGCAATAATATAAGCTGTTGTGTTTTGGTTTCTTGATGTGTGTTGTAGTACTGGTGACGGTTTTGTGACTGTGAGTAATAATGCATTGTCTTAAGTGTAATGCATTGCCTCCATGCATGGGTTGGGGACCACAGCTCTGAAATGTGTAGCAGGCTGGGATAATGCCTACATATCCCTGCAAGGCTGAAGGCATGAGAAAGATTGTCAGATGTAATTATCCAGTGCAATGTGCCAAGACTAGTTATTTAAGTATTTATTCACTCTCAGACAGGTTTTGCAGTCTCCAAATGACCCCATGCTGCTAGCAGGCAGCTGCAAAGCTAGTTAAGGTATGTCTACTTAAGCTGCAATAGCATTTTTGACAGACCAAAAGTGCCCATCACCTTGATGTGTGTCCTTATATTGTGTCAGCTTGTTCCATCACGGGGACTCTGTTTTCTCTGAATCACAAGAACATTGCAGTGCTGAACAGCACCCAAAGCCATAGCAACATGGGGTAGCACTTTGCGTTAGTTGTTGTGTATGGTAATATTTTTTTCATTGACTTCTTCTCATTTGCCCTTTTGTTTTAGAATAATTCCACTGCATGTTATCATTTAGATAGCTAATGTTGCATGTCAGAGTTGCTGGGTTTACATGGGAGCTGGCACAGTGGTCTAGCTGGAAATAAATGAGTTGTTGATCCAAAAGTACAGTTGCAAATCTGGTTGTTGCTTAGCTGCAGGCGAGTTCTGCATTGCTGGATCTGCTTGAATCAGGTTACAGATACTCTTTTTCTTATTTTTCTTCTTTCATTTCTGCTGCTTTTTCCTAGGACTGCAACACTGGGACGGAAAGCAGCTCCCTTTATACTGCTGACTGTGACCTATAGTTTTTTCTTGTTCATATTCATGATCTATTTTGTCTTCAATTTAAGTGTATATACACTTGTTCTACACTAGTATCTGTCATTATGTTGTTTATTTTCCTGAACAGTTTATCTGTTCTCACTGTTGGGGTGCATTGTTCGGGGGCTGGAATTGTTTCTTCCAGCAGGGTCTCATGTAACCTGGAATCGAATGCTCCAGAAATAGTACCCTCTCTAATTAAAAGAACATTTGTCATCTCCCATTCATACTGTGATTATGGAGCGATCAAATCTGTTTCACAAGTATCCTTTCCTCTTTTGCTTCTTGGGTGTGAGTAGAAAAAAAGAGTGGAAGGGATTTTAACACAGACTAAATTTAGATACCTAACTGTAGATAGATCCTTTTGTATCCTGACATCCTTCAAATAATCAGCAGAAAGAGATGAATTGTCTCCGAGGAATAGAGACACAATACTTAGGAAAAGTCTTGAGGACAAGCATAGCTCTTCTGCCTGCTCTCACCTGCTGCTTTGACATGTGCCTGCTTGCTTCCTTGATGTCTTTGCTCTGACTTCATCTGTATGGTTAAATTACCGTATAAAGCGTGGCAATACAGGTGTTACTTTTTGTAAAACTAAATCAGTTCTTTATTAAAAGAAGCGTTGAAGAAATATTTCAACCAAAGTAAGCATTGTAAGCCAGGCGCAAACACCCGTGTGCATCTTAAATTCTCATCTGGACGCTTTTCTGCTCCTCCTCCCTGGGGTCTCTGTGGCAGAGACAGCCTGTTAGCTGTCAGCCTCTGCTGCGTGGCTGGCACTGCAGAGGTTCCCGCAGAGGTTCCCAAACTACCGCCTGCCTGGTGCTGGCCAGCTGTACACGGTGACGGCCGCCTGCTACCTCCTACCTGTGGCTGCCGAGCCATGCCGCGGAGTAAGCGTGCTCAGGCCAGCCCTGGCCGTGGCCGGGGCGGTGGTGACCCATGGGTCCGGGTGTCGGGTCGGATGCTGGTGTGGGGGTCAGCAGAGGCTGCAGAGGGGCGTGGGAATCGTACGACAGGGTGAGAAGTGGCTTTGGGGACGCTCTGTGTGACTGGTGGCGGGTGAGCGTGGTTGACGGACCCTGGGAAAGGAGAAATTAAGGTACGCCTTTGCAGGCTGCTCAGGCTGGCACAAAGGTGAGCTCTTTTGCTCGTGTTAGATAGAGGTAGGTGCTGCTGGTCGCTCTAAGCAATTTCCAGCTAAGACATATATCACCTGGTTCATTAACTTTTGTGAGGTTTATAGGGTCTGATTTACTTTTGCTAACATCCGAGACAGTATGCTGTAGCCCAGACCTTCACTTTTCTCAGCAGCTGGTGCAGCTATCCGAATGCCGTGGGTTTTTAAGTGCTTAGCATACGTCTTTTTACTTAAAAGAGAATACTGATTCAACAATAGAGGGGAAAATAGGATTTCAGGGCACAGGCCATTGTTAAAGGTAGCTAAAATGTTTGTAATCATCTTAAGGTAAATGGTGAGCTTTTTGCATCTGTAATATCTATTTTGGGAATAATTTACATAATTATATCTGTCCTACTCCTAAGTGATTGATGTATATATCCCATTTCAATTCCAGCTTAATGTAGAATCTGTCTGGAGATTTTTTGGGGGGTTATCTTTTCTTAAATCTTTTATTTTTCTAAAATTAAACATGTACTTGTAAAATGTTTTCAAGGTAGGCACTACTGATTCAGGTTTATACAAGCATTAGGACTCTTAGTTATTCTTGAGTTCAGTAAAATAAAGGATTGTAAATGTTTGTGGATCTGGACCTGTGTTTATATCTGTGTGTGCTTATATATTCATTATATATAACCACAGACACATCCATGTGTATATATGGATATACATTTGTATAGATGTCTGCATGTATTAGATAACTAGCACTGGTGACTTGAACTGGCCATTTATGTTCTACAGCTAGTAACTTCCCATTGTAAAGTGTTTATTTTGTACTCAGGGAGAACCGTTGTACCAAAGAATTAACTTGTGAGGAAATAGAAGGGTTTTATCAGAGAACAAAGTTATCCTGTGATCAGAGCTGATAGTGGACTGCCATGGGCTTTCTGGAAGCAGGAATGAGATGGGGTAAGGACTTCAGTGCAGGCAACAGTGGCTCACCTTTTGCAGAGGTGCCCCAGCTAACACTGGTCCATGTGATGTGGTGCAGTGGCTTGGAGAAAGACTAGTTTGCACAACAAAAGCGTTATGCTTTCTGCTGTTGTACCAATGTAGCTATTTTCCACCCAGTTCAGCAACTAACCTGATTTCTGTTAGAGCGGACACCTGGCTGATGTGTGTTATTATGCAGGGAAGTACTTGTCATCTGCAACGAAAACAAAGCCCCAGACATGGTTCTTGAGTCCTTGGCAAAGGTCTGAATCGCCTCCCTTCTCACTAAACCACTCTCCCAAAAACACAGGAAGGAAGAAAAAAGAAAAAAACAGGTATCTGTAGTTCTGGTTTTATACTTAATTGGAAAAAAAAAAAAAAAAAGGCAGTGGAAGGAAGCTTCAAAAATAACCTTTTTTCTTCATAATTGCAACTTGTTTTATAACATTTCATGTAAGATGCCAATGAGTTCTAACTATAGGTAGCAGTAGAGTGCTCTGGTACAAAATTAGACTGATGTTAGATGCCAATTCAAAAGCATTTCCTTTGGAAAATTTAGTATTAGTTACATAATCTAGTCACTGGTTGTATAAAACTCAGGAAAAATCAGTAGGAGCCCAAAGTAAACCTGTGATACCTGGGAGGAGGGTACTCTGTTCCCAGGTTAGGAACATTTTAAGTGCAAAACTCAGCTTGAACTATGAAGAATGTCTGGATTCTGCATAATTCATAGTACAAGTGAAATTAATTAAAAATGAAGATTCGGAGAGACCCCCACTGATGCTTTTCTGATTGTGTTCCTGCCATCTTTTCATCTTCTGTGTAAAGCCAGTGCACATCCTAAAGCAAAAAATTTAGCATGAACTTCCCCTAACATTCACCTGTAGAGCCTACAGAAACCACTGAACACCTCCTCTGTACATTTAACTTCCAATCCTGCACTGACATTTTCCTCCAGCATTTCATAATTACCTGGGCTGTAGTCCCAAATTCAATATGATACAGAATATGCAGTGCATAAAACCTCTATTTTATACCTTTAAAATAATCAGTCCTGAGGTGAAATGTATATGCTGAGATACATTTTAGCCTGCCACAAAATATCAAAAATTAAACAGGCATTTGTCCTTTGTGACAGTATGGATAACTATTTACCCTTCTCCCTCCATTTTTGTGACATAAATGTCACCAATGGATTTTAATCATATGTTTACAACCACCTAGTTTTATTTTTTACTTACTTGATTGAACAAGTTCAGCTCTAATAGCAAGTAAGTAGGCAATCAAATACTTTTGTTGGATCTGATATGAAATCTTAACATATAAGTTTCAGGTGGCATTATCTAGCTTTAGGTGAGATAGTACCCACTGAAATATTACTTCTTGCAGTTATTTTTCTTAAAAACCCTTCTCCTCCTTGCTAAACAGATAAAGAAGATGATGATTGCATTCAGCATTTTTTATTTAAATCCAAACTTATTGGGAGCAAGACACATGCAAATGGTACCTAAGTTTTAAAAAGTGATACAATGTCAAGTGATACAACTGTGCAGACAATTCAGGTTAATACTGCTGGAGAGAATCCAAGGGTTTCTCCCATTTTCTTTCTCTTTACTATCTCCAGCTTTACTTTGCTTAGTCTCCACCCTGTCCATATTTGGGTAATTCTAGCATGCTGTAATTGTTATATTACTTTTTTTGTTTATTCTTTTGGTTTCCTACAATAACTGGCATTAAAATGTGAACTTCTCATTTGATTATGCTTAGAAGTTCTTGCTTCTTGGAATGTTTGGTGAAATAAAATTTTCCCAGCTTTCCGACTCTTGTAAAATGATCTTTCTGTGCTAAAAGCTTAACCCGTTTTGGCTTATGAGTGTAAAATTTGTACATTTTTGTTCTTGGAAAAGTATGATAGTACATTGATGGTAAAATAAAATATGTAAGATAAATATGTGACTAAAATACATGTCAACAAGACTGACCTTTATTCTCATTTTGGGAATCTTATCAGGTAGTTATCTATTTTCAAGGTGATTTGTTGTTTATTATATCTAGAATCCAAAATCCAATTTGAAAACTGATGCCTTATTTTCAGTATTTTGAACAGAGCTGCATTTGACAGGTGTGGAAAGCAGGATCTGGGTTTTTATTGTGCAAATATACTTGTGTTATTGATCTGCAAGTCATCCTTCTTCAGTGAGTGGAGGAAAAGCAAAGGGAAAAATATCTTGAAAGCGAAGATGAAGGATCAAACCGCAGCTGCTTTGATTATTTTGACTGGAGATGTCAGATTGTTGAAATGAGAAGAGATGCACCCGCTGGTTTTTGGCTCCATCCTTTCTGCCAATTATTTGAAAATTGAGTTTTAAAAAGTTGTTGGATTCTAGTATTTCACTTGCGGTAAAATAGACACAAAGCACTTGGGGTTACTATAGCTCCCGATCACCTCTGTCTGTCATAAGAGAAACACTTCCTGAATGAAATAAAAATGAGAAGAAACGCAGAGTACCTGCCATCTTGCAAATCGGCTGTGCACATTGCTTTTAATAATCAGCAGTAATAAATGGCAGTAATTGGAAAGGCAGATGTATTTCTGACTTTTACCAGCAGCCAAATTACAGCTGAAAGTGTCCTTCCCAGAGGAGCTGTAAGGGAACTTACTACATTTATCCCAGCTCTTTGATTATTTTGACCCTTTATTGCCTTTCCGCAGTGAGGCACGTGACTCACCCACGAAGTACAAATTTCCTTGCCTTCTCCTCTGGTGTTTCCTGGTAGTTTAATCCAGTTGAGACATATCACAGAGCCGCCATGGAAGTGCTCAACTCTATTGCTTATTATTTTCTGCCTTCATAGTAACCCCGGTGTGTCTAGTGAACCTGGTCTGGTGGGGGCTGAGCGTGGGCCTGCCTTCTCTTGCTGCCTGGCTGGTGCTGGAGCTGTCTGCTGCAGGCACAGGGATGGATGTGACATTGGTTCCCTGACAGGAAGGTGAGGAGGAGGAGGAGTGTTTCCAGTGCCTGTCCCCACTCAGCTGGCAGTGGCCTGGGGACCCAGGTAACTCCAGCAGCTTCTGACAAAGGAGACGGGTGCTTCCCCCTCGTGAGGATAAAGCCGTGGAGCTGTGCTGGTGTACATGGCTATGTACGTGTGAACTCTAATGCAGTTGAAACCCTTACTTGTTCCTCAGAAAGGGGAAGATTCCTTACTCTTAGTTTTAAACTCGTTTCAAGATAAAATCACCAGATTAAATCACCCAGCATGTAACTGTATCCTTGCTGTTTGCCTTGCAGAACAAGAGCTTATCTTGGCATTAGGCTCAGTGATGGGTAAGATCTCCACGGAAAGCACTCAAACCAAGAGTTTCTCTTGAAAGCCCGTGATTGAGGTACAGGCCTGAGGACGAGGGGAGGTTGGGGAAGGGTAAACAGGGCAAAAGGGTTTTGGAAAGGGACAGACATAATGTGGATTGATTCACACAGCCTTGTTCTGTGATTCTTGAACAAAATCTGGTGGGAAGGAGGAGATACAGGGGGTTGAACGTTGACATTCTTGAGCAGGTTGGAAAGACTCAACTTTTACCTTGCATTTCTCAAATTTGACAATCTTTCTCTCGCACCTTTTGATTGTGCTGCTTATCTCTGTCAGTGTAGTTTCATGGCAGTGGCTTTGGCTCCAAAGCGTTAGTTTAAGAAGTTTCCATGCGCAGCTGCTCAGTTCATTTATTTTGGTAGGGTTATTTCTAAGCCAGGTCAGTTAACCACAGTGAGCGTGGTGCAGTCTCATAGGCAGACAGTGTGCTGTGGCATGGGGGTGTGGATGGAGACGGAGTGCTCCATACCACAAGACTGAAAAAAGTAAGTGTGTACCCTTTTCAGCTGAGAAATACATCTTCTCTTGTCTGGGGTAGGATCTTGCACTTAACCTACTGCTGATCCTAGTTTCTGGTACAGCAGCACATGCTGTTGGTTGTTCATCAGTCGCGAGTGAATTTGATTGCTCTTCAGGGCTTTCCTTCAGAAGTTGTCTGGTGTGAGCAGGAACACGTCTACACTTTTGTTACTTAATCCCAGGAAAAGGAGCAAGACACAAAAGGGCATAAAGCAATGTATTTGCTTTATCTGCTTCACTCCATTGTGAATTGAGATCTTACTTTTGTCTCAAAAAGGACATGTTTCAATATTTCTTCCTGAATGCCCCTGGCAAATTCAGGCTAGAAATTTTACCTAGTGCAATCTGATGGGTAGTTGTGTTCCCACAGAAGTAAACATTCATTTTCTCTTTGAACTTCAGTGTGCGTTACAGCATTTCCCCTATATTCCCCTATATGAGCTATAGCCTCTGCTATTACTGCAGGACTGTTGCACACTCAGATGGGAATGAAAACAAGCATAATTCAACAGCTGGAACACAAAATATCAGTATCATTCTGTATGCATCTTTCTTGTCATCACAAAGACATTTTTTGATACCTTTTTCTATGTTTTATTTATCACTGGGTTCTTGAAGCTATGATCATTAATTCTAGGCACCATGAATGTCTGTCCTTGTGCATGACTTCCCACGGATTCTCTCTGTGTGTTTTAATCCTGGTTTGACGCTCTCACCACAGTGGTCTTTTGTCACAAAAACCCCCTACATGTAATAAACCATGCCCACTAAAGCAAATTCCTTTATGAGAGCCTGGAATTGCAAAGGTGAAAGGCTACTAAATATGCCATAGCTGTATCTTATTCTCAAATGTTTGTATGAAACTAAAATTAATAATATGTGTATGAATAGTAGAAATTTTATTAATTGTGAACACAGAGACACTTCTCTTTTTGAAAAGCAATAAAAAATTAATGCCTTACTGATACTGTCAAGTTTCTTATGCATGTTTACAAACCAAAATAACTTCAAGTCCTAAATCCATTTCTTTGAGATGCTGCAGAAAGCATATGGTTGTTTTGTGAGATGGTTCATTTAGGTGCTTATATAGAGTATTCAATGGCAGTATTGCTATGATACAATCTGTTGAGATTCAGTTTATCCATAAAATCATAGCATCAAGCTCTAGATGTTATAAAAAAATACTATGCTGATTCTTTTCAAAAGCTCTGAAAAAGAAGTCTTGATTTTTGTCAATAAACTCATTTATTTTCAGGAATGTCTATAAACCACAGCTAACTCAAGAACCTCCGCATCAAAACCCACAATTTTTGTCCCTGATGAAATTAGTGGTTTCGTTTTGAATATTTTAAGTGGAGGTAAAAGAAACCAAGTGACAAAATACACACAAGGATTTATGTGGCATTAATACAGCTGGAGAAAAGTTCACATACTGATCACTCTTCCAATTCAGGGCTAAGAAATACCTAAGCACTTATGAGAAATATGGGAGACCCAGCTTGGACACCATTTCTCTTGATTTATAGCAAGGAGTTAAATTCGTTTCTCTTGCTCCAGTTTTTTTTCAGTCGTCTTATGAAGCCATTCTGCTTGGATAAAATAGAATATTATCTATTGAATATGTTGGCAGAAACAATTTATCTACTTTGAATATCCTGACCTTTTTTCTTTCACATGTTTAACAAAGCTGAAAGTTTAGGTGGAGATAAAAGGGGAAGGAGGGCTTATCAAATTACTGAAATCTGTTGATGCTCTTTCTTCAGTGGAAGAACTTTGAATGGAAATAGAATATAACATCTTATAATACCTTGGGAGAGTTCAGAACATACTGTTTGAATTTAACTAGTAAGTTAAGCAGCTACTCAAGGTCTAAGACCCCAAGTTTATCTTGTTCAAAGGATATAAATTTAATTAAGCAGTCTGGTCACACATATTCCTTTCAAGAGAGTCAAAATACGTTTTTGTAGAATTTTGTCACTTACTGAAGAATTCAAAACCTTAAAAGTAAATTTTTTTTTTTTTGCTTCTCATCATTGTAGTAGATTTTTGTTCAAATAAAGAAGCTTTAAGTTACGTTTTGAATACATTCAGTACTCCTTTTGACTTAGGTTCTTCACATTTTATATAAGGTTTGAGATCTTTAGTAAATTATGAGGTCTTTAGTACAGTAAAAGGAAGATAAATGGTTGAAGACCCAGCAAATTAAGTGCATGATTTCTTTTAGCAACCATTGAGCAGCTGCTGTGTGTTGCTTTAACAATATCAAGGACAGAAACAGCTTTAGCAAATTCTGGGCCCTGTGTGAAATCAGCATCAAGCATGCACAGGAGAGAAACCTTTTGCAGAGGTGGGGGACGCACATGTTCTTGCATAACACTGTCGAATTTAGCTGTGAGTTGAATAACACCCAAAGAAATTCGTTGTGTGGAGAGTAAGGCTTCTCTGATTATTTGTAAAACACCAAATGATGGGTACTAAACGCTGTATTATACCAGTAAGCATCTCTTCTACAATGCATCGATCACTGTCGTATTAAAAAGACTGCTGGGTGTGGTGGTCAGTGGTGTTTCGGGGTGTCCCAGAGCTCTGCTGAAGCTCAGACTCTTTCTGCACCTTGGCTATTTCACAGCCCATTGAATATCAGCTGTTTCCAGTCAGACTGAAACATGTACTGATTTTGGGTAACCTTCATAAAAAAGAGAGGATAATAAAAGTAGAAAACGTAGTTAAAATAGCTAGAGTAAACGAGCCACTGCCTCTGTCACATCTCTGTTGCATAAAATGTACTTGTAATGGAAGGTATTAACAGTTGTGCCTTGCTCATCCTTCCCAAAAATTTGCTTTACATGTTTGCTTTGTTTCAGTTTTGCAGAGCAAGTAGACCTGTTTGTATGACTGTAGGTTCACCTATATTGTACGGTAGGTTTTTTTGAGCTGTATCTATGGTGTCTTCCAATGCCAAATTCTTGTTTGACGTTATCTGCAGGTACACCAAATACTTGTGGTTCACTGCACGTTGTCTGAGGCACTCTGTCTTTATAGAAAGTTATTTCATGTTGGAAGGGGATAGAGGGGATAAAATCTCACAGATTGTCATTGAAAGTTCTGCAGATGTTTCTGATCTTTTTCTTGTCTTCACTTCTGAACACGCTTCCTCAGTGTCTCCCTCCCTGGGATGATCAACAGAAGCTTTAACATCAGATTCTCCTCAAGTCTGCTTTTAGAGATGGAAAAAAATTAAATTGTTTCCACTCCCTGACCAGCAGCTCAAAGATTTAACAACCTTGCTAAAAGCCAATTCGGACTAGCATGCAAAAAGCCAGCCATGGCCAGTGGATGTTATGTAAGACCCACACTGACACTGTCTTGCTCCCAGCCAGCTGCTTTGAGACCTGGTTTCAGCCCTGTTAGAGGGAGAATTCCTTGGACCATCTTCATTACAAAGCAAATTTAACAGGTCTATTTAGTAACACATACATCCCGTTTAAATTATTATTTCATCTCAGAGTCAAATTCAGAAGAATAGCAGAAGTATATTTTAGCGTCATTCTAGAACTTAAAAGAAAAATAATCTGTTGAATATTAAATGGGCCTTATTTCACTCCTACTTTCCCTAAAGTTGTGAGGCGGTAGGTTGCGTATGCAGAAAGCCAGTTTCGAGTAACACATTTTGTTTACTGTTGAGTGTTTAAATTCTAATACGAATTCTGTATTCAAGCCTGGGCTTAGTCATTATATTTAGCCTAGTTAAAGTGGAAGTTAGCAGATAGGCTTTTCCAATTTTTTAAAATTACTCTGAACAGTTTAGAATGTCTATCAAAGCAGGCACTTATTACATGTATAATGTATGTATGCAAATAATAGATACAGGTAAAGAAATGAGCCTGCACTGACTGTGAAAGAAGTCTGTTTGTTTGTTAGCAGGCTGCAGCAAATTTCTGCACATTAAATAGTGATAGAAATTTTTTCAGCTTTAAGTCAAAATGTAGTCCATCAAGCAAAGTGCTTTTATTCCACAATTACTCAAAAAAAGCATGAAATCAACAACCAAATAAAGTGTACATTTGAAAATAAAACTTCCAAATATATTGTATTTAAACATGTTCATAAGTAGAATTAATTTGCAGTTATTTTAGGTTTTTATTGGACTGCCCTAATCAGTTAATGCTGTAACTTTTATGCAGTATTTTCTAAAGATGGATGCTGTGGTCCATTGCAGGAAAAGTTTTTATGTGACTGCATGGTGAAATAAAACTGAGAACTATTAGACTTACATGTAACCTAATGAGAAAAAATAGGTACAAGCAGTATCATTTTTGTGATCCTGTTCACCCCATTGCCATCCAAATTGTGGTTTGGGATGAGCGGAGAGGCTGCACAAGAGTAAGAAACGTAATTTCAAGGTCATGGGAAGACAGCATTTAATGAGAGAGTGTTGATGTGAGAATGTTGGCTGAAAAGAATTGAAAGCATGCATAAAAATGTGGCCTTAAGGAGATTCTGAATTAGAGTTCAACTTCATTATTAAAGTACCCTTGAAAGTACATTTTAAAAGACTTCTGCTTCACTTCATAAATAATCAGTACATGACATCTGATCCAGGGCCATTCTTCTCACCTCTGTATTTCCCAAACAGGTACTTTATAGAGGGGATAGCTAATTTATATGTAGACATAAATTGACTAGTGCTAATTTTCTAAAATGCAAGGGTTGTCCAGATTTCATTACAACACAGGATTACATCCAGATTAACATCTTGTTTGTAGGACAATTGTCCTGGTTTTGGCTGGGATAGAGTTGGTTTTCTTCCTAGTAGCTGGTATAGTGTTATGTTCCGGATTCAGTATGAGAAGAATGTTGATAACACACTGATGTTTTCAGTTGTTGGTAAGTAGTGTTTATACCAAGTCAAGGATTTTTCAGCTTCCCATGCCCAGCCAGCGAGAAGGCTGGAGGGGCGCAAGAAGTTGGGAGGGGACACAGCCAGGGCAGCTGACCCAAACTGGCCAAAGGGATATTCCATACCATATGATGTCATGCCCGGTATATAAACTGGGGGGAGTTGGCCTGGGGGACAGATTGCTGCTCTGGAGCTAGCTGGGCATTGGTCGGCAAGTGGTGAGCAATTGGATTGAGCATCACTTGTTTTGTATATTCCAATCCTTTCATTATTATTGTCATTTTATTATTGTTATTAATATCATTATTATTTTCTTCCTTTCTGTTCTATTAAACTGTTCTTATCTCAACCCACTAGTTTTACCTTTTTTCTTCCGACTCTCTCCCCCATCCCACTGGTTGTGGGGGGAGTGAGCGAGTGGCTGCGTGGTGCTTAGCTGCTGGCTGGGATTAAACCATGGCAACAACTACAATAGCTCTGTTTGGTAGTGGTTTTACACTACTTTTCTCTATCTTGCTGTATGTTTTACCTGACCTGTTTATTCTCTTCAGATTTCTAATTCTTTCCTCTCCCCTTTTCCTCAGTTTCTCCTTGTTAGTCATGGTGATGAGGTGCATTAAGTCCCAGGCAGCCTGCTCCCTTCCTCCATGCCCAGCTGGAGCATCTCTGCAGGCAGGTAGTGATGCAGGGGGTGAGGAGGGACTGGGAGCTGCTGCCTGCCACATGTGAAAAAGAGGCATCAATCATCACAGTAAGAAAATGTAATTTTTGCAAATCTTGAGAGCTGCCTCTGTGTTGAGTTTAACGAGGAGAGAGGAAATTATGAGGGGAAGGATATGACCTCCTTTGCAGAAATTCCTTCATCACCAGTATTTGGCTCCTCGTCTGTGCAAATAAACCAACTGTGTAGACTGCACACATCATCTACCCTTCATGTCTCGTCTAGTTGCTGGGGTCTTTCTTAACTGACTGCATTCACGTGTTTGCCAATCAGTCAGCAAGTTGGGTAAAATTCACAACAAATGTATTAAGCTGCCTTGAGACAGAGCAGGAACTTTCTTCTTTTTGCCAGCAGTGAGAAGAGGGATCATTGAATGTGTGAATTCTTTCCAAATGCACACTTGTATGATTTATTTACAGTTCTCTGGTGGTTTTTTATATTCTTGTTGGGCATTTAACCCATTCCACTTGCCTTTCTGTAACAGTCATCAACATTTTCTCTAAATTCAGAATGTCTTTTGTCCAAAGACTGTTTTTAACCTGTAAAAAGTAGTTTAATATATGGCTCATAGTTCAAAAAGATGGACACATATCTCTGGAGTTAAAATTGTGTGTCTGTATATACATAAACTTAGATTATTTTCAAATAACAACTCTTAAATATTTTAAAAGTGGCCCCTCATGTTTCAACTAGCAGATTGTTGAATCACACCTGTGTGGTGTCCTGTGTGAAAAGGTAGCTGAATTCACATGGAATAAATGACAAGTTCCATTTTATACTGTAAGAGAAAAACAGACTGTAAATGTAGTCAGTAAATGTCTCAGATATAATGCAACTTTTTTCACTTCTCTGGATTCCCTCTCAAGGCATGAACCTCCCCCCCCACCCTGCCCAAGATGGCTCTAACTTGATTCAGTGCTGAATTCTCTGGATATAGTAAAGATTTTCCCTGGTGTTTCATAATATTTTATAGATCCCAATTAGGATCTATTTCCATGTCTTTATAGAACACGTGCTCACCTTTGTTTTAGGACACAGACTTTTGTTTGATGAATAATCTGTTGAAATAAAGGGGAAAAAAAAGTACCTGATTTGATTTAGTCAAGACTCTTGTATGGCTGTAGGCTCTGGACACTGTATGCTGACCAAACGTGAAGTCAGTGAAGCAGTCTTTTGGGCTCAGGCTTTGTAATGATTGCAATGATTGCTGCTTCTTTCTTTCTCTTGTTATTTCCCCTGTTTGCATTTTTTTAAATTAGGTTCTTTTTTACATTTTCCTTCACTACCTAGATCTTTTTGCTACTCCTTCCTTAGCATGCATGGCTTGCTGCTGCTGAACAGTTAACACAATTATACATTATAATCTTTGATTTCATGTTCCATTTTTTTTAATGTATCTGGAGTTTTTCTCTTTAGTTTTAGTTTTTTGGTGTGGTTTGTTTTGATTTTTTTTTTCCCAGATAAGGTGTGTTAGCTAGTTTGCATGAATGATCTGGTCTAGCACAACATATATGATGGATTCAGTGGAGACTTTTAAGTGAACTTGTCATAACTTTGGTAAAGCTGGGGTGGCCAGTGCTCTTAATTCCTGCCTATCCGCTGCACAAGAATTCTGCTTCCTGGTCCTTAAAGACTTGTTTCTCCTGGGTTTCAGTTACGAACTTTTCATAGTTCTCTCATTCCTCACTGATTTTAAAAATGCTGTAGTATTTTTCTTGTGACGTTCAGTACTCCTCCATCTTTCAGCCTATAGAAATACAATCTGAAAACCGTTAACTTCTGTTGTAGTACCTCAGATACCATTTTCTGGTCATCCCGTATGTCTTCTCTCAATCTGTTATGTAAACATGGTGAGTTGTGGTGGGTTTCTTTTCTACTAAGCCGGATTTTCAAGATAAGAAAACCTCTTGCATGATAGCATACAAGTTACCATACACACACACACACACACACTTGTAGCTGATCTTCTATGTGTCTTTAAGACATTGAGTTGGTGATGACTGTGGTGATATTGCTTGCAGTGTAGGTTAAGTTAATCTCTCAGGCTAAAGCACTGGAGCCCTAAAACCATGAAAGCCCTGTGGTCCTGATTTTTGGCACCTCTTTCTCATGATGTGTCGTAACTTAAAACATGGTTGATAGTGTGTTCAAAATCAGCTGTCAAGAAGCTATCAAGAAACCTTCTTCAAGGTTTAGAGACTGTTAATAGATTTCTACTGGTATTATTTATTTTTGTATTTTTTTGGCAGTTAAGTGACTTTTTAAGTAATCTTCCAATGTGTCAGATGTTTTTCCTTTCCTTGAAGATGACCACTGGTCCACAGTGTGAGAGTACTATTGCTGTTGCTGCTTGATTCTTTGTTTGCTTGCTTTCTTGCTTAAGGTCAAAACATTTCTTCCTGTCCAGTTTGTGTGTTATGATAACAAAGACTGCGAGGTATGTGCAGTATCGGTAAATGCAGTAGTCTACATGTCTATTAAATGGAAAAGGACATCTCTGTAGTTGATAGCTTTTAAAAGACAATGTTCTTTTAGACTGGTGAAAAAGGACAGATATGTTTATATTTCTAATATTTTTAAAGTTCAATTTACCATTGCAAATAATGCCACCTCAGCTTTGTCTGTTGCATTTGCTTTCCTATGTGTTTCCCTTGCCCTGCTTTCTTTGCTTATATATTTATTTTTTTTTTAATGAGGGAGGAATATTGTCTTTCCACAGAAAAGTAGGTGCAGTAATTGCAAATCTAGTGGAATGGGAGATATTAAACTGTTCATACATCAAGCATATTTTTTGTAGATAACCCTTTCAACATGACTAAATAACAGTGCGATACATGTTTCATGTTTTCATGTCTGATTTATAGTTGGGTCTCTCAGCTTGCAAAGTTAACTGCCTTCCTTCACTCTAACTAGCAAGCATGTTCTGTGAGTTCACATAGTGGTCAGCACTAGCCTGCGTGTAAGGAGGTCTGAAAGGACTATTCTCTGTTCTGAGGTAGAGAATTTGCAAACATTAATTTTTGAAGGACTCTGATTTTATAGCCCTCAGCATTATACATGGAGAGGATGAAGACAGAGACAGTATTCGCCTCTTGAATTCTGGATGTGGCGTTATCTTTTATTATTTTGTTCAAGAACGTTTGGTACTTTCAAGAGCTAAAAATATCTCTTGGCAATGTAAAACTGAACAATATTTCACCCAAAAGATTCCTCTTACTGTTTTCCTTTCTAGATGTATGAGCATGCACAAGAGAAAAAAATCCAAGTGAAAATCCGATTTATAGTCCTGCACGGGCAGAATTTGTTACAAGTTTTGCCTTATTTTTATGATGTTACTTGGTTTGAAATTTCAGGAGACCAAGGAGAAGTTTAACTGCAATGTGATATGTGCTTGGAAAAACAGCTTTTCAAACTTAACTTTTTATGAAAGAAAACAGTGTACAAGTATGGCTTAAGAGACATGTGAATGGTTGGGTGTGTTCCTGG
Source organism: Aviceda cuculoides (assembly GCA_035590195.1). NCBI lineage: Eukaryota > Metazoa > Chordata > Aves > Accipitriformes > Accipitridae > Aviceda > Aviceda cuculoides. The sequence goes on from JAVJGG010000073.1 coordinate 23,646,416, forward strand.
TGGAGTTGCTTTATCTTTGCATTTAGTAGTTTGCTTTAAAATGTATAGCTTTTTCAATATTAGCCCACATTTCTACAAATGCAGTTTTCTCCGTACAACAGAAAAACGTAAGTGTAACCCCAGTGAACTTTGGGTTTGGTTTCTTTATTAGTTGTAATAATAAAAAATGAATGCATTTGTGAGTCTTGAATGTTGAAAAGAGTTGAATAAAGATATGAGAAATATGATACTGAAAAGATTTGGCTGAATGCTCCTTGGACAACTTCAAAGCAAATAATTTGAATGATGTGGAAAAGAACAGTGATTTAATGCTGTCCATTTGTGCAGCTAAGTTTAGCTAACAACTTGCATTTTTTTGAGGAGGCAAAAACGTTTGAGCTTTCTCTGTTGTGATCTGTAGGAAAAATGAGACAAATTTTACTTTTTGCTTCTTAACACCATCATATTTGATTTGGGGGGACTGACATTTTGGGAAGTGGTTGGTTCAATTATTACCAGGTTTTGATGCATAAGGTCATTATGGACAAAAGGAAGCACTCTATATGGAATAAAGCCAAGAATTTATTGTTAGTTTAATCAAAGAACTATTGTTATTCCAGTTTCGATAGTTTAAAATTATGTGCAATTAGAAGGATATGTACTCAAAATTCCTAATATCTATGCTTTTTTTCCCACTGCACTGCTGAGTCCTAAGATCAGTGGCAGCTGTTGTGATTCGGGTAGGGGTGCAGTGAGTCATCAGCACCCTTTACTGGGAGGAGAACAGTGCTGATACTGGTGGTTTCTTCCTCTTCCATATACAGTCCATTTTGGGTTGTTCTTACCTGTTTGCCAGCATGCTTTGGGACTTGCGTTGGGCTGTAATTCCACATTTGAACCAAAGGTGCGGTATGTGGTGTGCTTTACATGTGCCAATACTGGTTCTTTGTTCTCTTTTTACCCCTAAGACTGGTTTTACGCACAGTGCCCAAAGTTGCGTTCGTTCGATGGCCGTAGACCACTAGAGAAGTTGCTTCTAGCCCTTGGGCCTCCAGGGTCGTTCAGGGCCTCTGCCTTCATCCTCTGCCTGTACTCCTCTCTGCTGCGTTTTATTGTAGGGTCACACAAAGTCCACTCTGCATAGTTTAATTATTTGTTAATACTGTCTATATTTATATTATATTTAATAAGTGTTACACGACACAGTTGTGCAAAGCTAAGCAAAAGGTAAAGCAAAGTGCATGGCAGTTACCTGGACTTCAGATAATTTCTGTTAGGAACTAAAGCAAGTCTCCAGGCAGGGGAAGACAAGACCCTCACGCCTGTGGTATTAATGTAATAATAGCCCTGTGGCCTGTCACAAGAAACAGCAGCACTTTATTTCTTTGTCTCCAAGGCCTGTGAAGGTTGGTGTTTATATACTCCTTCACTTGCCAGGTGGCGTTTCTCCCACCTACTCCAGTGAGCCTTTGAAAGGAAAAGATTTGCATGGATACCAGGCAGGCATTACGGTAGTACTGAGGTCTGAGGGGCCGGGCAGAGTTTCATCCAGTTAATCCTGACAGAGTTAGTGGGAGAAGGGAGAGAGGATGTGGTGAGTGCCCTTTGGGAGAGAGGAAGGAGAAAACCCCAAAGCACTTCAAAAAAGAAAAATCTAGGAGACCTGAGAAGCATCGTTTGTGATGAAGCAGCAATGAATAGAAGGAAATAAATGGGAAAAAAAGGTCAGAGAAGTAAATGCCATTTCCCCAGTTGCAGACCTCAAGAAGTCATGAGCCGAATACTAAAACCAATGTAATTTATTAAGTTCACTCCCAAGTTTCTGAGCCTTTAGGCAAGGTTTAGGAAACATTTTCAAGCCTTCTTTCACAATGGTAAGGACTGGAATATTAGCTTTATTTTTATATCTATCTATATATTTTTTTTAATGAAAGCTGAGATTGTAACTAAATCATAAAATTTTAAGACCATGGACTTTTAAGAATAAGGACTAAATAATTCAAGACTTTAAAACTATGCACATTGGCAACACTGCTCTCTTGCTTTCACAAAGCCATTAGCTGACAGGGAGGGGAGATGAGAAATGTGAATGTTCCTTATCATTCCACCTTTGAAAACTGTCTCCTAGTGCATGCGGCCATCTGTACATCTCCTTGTCTTCTGTGTTTCAAATCTTATATCTGAATAACTTCAGCAAGTAACTTAAATACTCCAGCACATTACAGACTTCATGAGTTCAAGGGTTCTGGGAATTAATGGAGACAGTGAAGATAATAGGTGAAATGTTAAGCGATTAGTGACATTTAGAAAGATGATAATCTATTCCCGTTCTGTGACAAAGGCTATGGATAGTCTCATTTATTTGTATTTTTCTGAAGTGAGTTTGTATCTCTGAAAACCTTCTAGAAAACATCTTTAAAAGATACAAATGCCTGGAAAGAAGACTTTGATTTACCAATAAGGAAACTAGCTTTGTTGAAAGCCTTATTTCTGTCTGTCCAGTGACTGCACAGCCAGATTTGTGTGAAGAGCCTTACAGAAAATCCATACTGCATCTAGATTTAGTCACTACCGTCATTTCTATATTTAATCAAGAGTTATTATAGAAATACTCCTTTTAAAGTAATACCAGTGTCACATGAGGATTATTTCAGAGGACTGTTTGTATCTCTTATGGTTATGACCTAAATTATCTATATTTAGAGCACATCACAGGTCTTAATACCTGTGACTTCAGTTTTGGCTGTGAACTTCAAGGTTCAGTCAATTGTGGATGCATACAAGTAGCAATATAAGCTGCTTTATTGTAACCTTTTAGACCTGTGCAACATTTTTCCATGGTAAAATGCTCTCATTCTTTAAGCTGGTTACATATCAGAGGAAGAGTAAGGACAAAACTGTTTGCCATGGTCTTAGTCTATGCATGCTCACTAGTTATCCTTGTTTTGTATTATTCTGGTAAGGATTTGGTGTGTTAGTAATTTTGTATTTTTAAAGAAGAAACTTACCTTTTCCTCGTCGGAAGACGTATTATTCAAGATTTCTGTCTCACCAACTTCCACTTTGAGACTGGCTCTTCAGTGTGGTGTTCTTTGCACTTGAAGTTATATATGTGATTTCTTAATTACCCTTTGTGATGCTTGGTCATTTTTTTGTCCAGGAGTAATGTCAAATGAAAGGCAATTTATGATTATTGCATTAAAGTAATGGCCTTCACAATTGATATGTTTTAGCATTGTACTTGCAAAGGTTACTAATGGAAATAGTAACATTGAATGGGGGACAGTAACCCTGCTAAATTGGAATTGATTATGTAGTCATATACTTGGATAGGTAATTGAAAATCAAGAATCTTGTATTAAATGCAAGATTGTTACTGGTGAATTAATGCAATGAAAAAAGGAGACTTGTCTGTTTTGAGCACTCTCATTTGATTATAACATCTTTATAAAACACATTTTTATTTTAAATTAGCAATAGGTATGATTTCAAAGCAGCTGTTTTATTATACTTTGAAAACAGTCAGTTATTTATGTTTTCCTGTCATGATAGTACCTTAGAGGATACTTTACTATTGATTTTTGTCCTATAGATTATTGTATCTTAATGGGTTGTACTTCCAGTTGTCCTGGAACTTTCTGACAGATACAGAAGTTGTCTGCCAGGATATGTCAGAGGCAAAACTGGGCGTCTGATTCCTTACAGGTTTGGATGAAACTACTTAAAGAATTAAAATCGTGTTTCTTCTTCCTCCCACCAAAGACTGATAAGATTAACTTTCTTTGAAACAGAATAATTTCTGGAAAGTGATTGTTATTATTTATTCTTATGTAACTTAAGTAAAACTATTCTTATACTTTTCTAAAAGTCATTTGCTAATAATTTGATTAAAACCCATGATTCCCAAATCCAAATCAATTTTAAGCACCATTTGAGGCAATAAGTTTATAACTTTTGATCAGTACAGCTTATTTATATATTGGAACAAGTAAATGAAATAATAATTTGCAGCCTGTAGCACAACTTCACTTTTTACATTAGAAATGGAAAATTATGAATAGAGAATTGGTCAAAAGGCAGGGGCAGAGAGGTTGGGGGTCTGTCATTCATGGACTGCTTGCAAAATTAGGAGATACTGAATTGCTTTCCCTTAGCTAGTTTTCAGTACCAGCCTTTTGCATGCCATAACCAAGGTTGGAGAGCAGCATTTCTCCAAAGAGTTCTAGTGGAAATATCTTCTTAGTCTTAACCCTAAACGGTCTTGTTGATTAAGATCCTGTACAATTTTTTCTAAAATAATGAAATAATGCACATACTATCTGTTCAAGTTTGTATTTTAGTTGAGTTATATGAGAGGGTGAGGAGTTTTGTGCCCCTCGTGGAGGCACGAGCCTTGCAGGAGGCTGAGCAGGCTGCAGCCCCTGGGAGCCGCTGCCGTGAGGTGGCACGTTTGCAAAGCAGTGCCAGCCGACAGCCGTGCCACCCTCTCTGTCCCTTTGGGCTGGAGATGGCCGTGCTTTAAGGATCTGGGATTCCTCCTTTGTCACCTTGCATTTCACAATTAATGAACTCCATTAAGTTCAATAAGGATTTTATGTCCTGCGTTTTGGTCAAGACCAATACAGTATTTCCTCAGTTGTTTTTAAAGTGCATACTTCCATTTTTTCACCTGAGTAATTCGTTGTCATGGTTTGCTGTGCTGTTCAGCCTTCCTTGGACATGCATGTGGAAGATGGCTGTGCTTCAGTGTACTTTAATAAGAAGGTTTTGTCAGGTATTACTTTCCTGAAAGGCGATGTAAAACCAAGACTGATCCTGCTTGTTTTAACTTGCCACAGAATCACATTAACTTTTGTTGCCCTGCAAAGGTAACAAGCAGAGTTCAGTAAGGTTGTTTAATGTTGGCAGGATGTTCTAACACGGCAACCACGAAATTCAGCTCAAAACCTGCTATTAGTTTCCAACCTCTCTGAAACCAGGGAGCCAGGAAGAAGCAGGGATACGATACTGAATGGGAGGAGGTAGTCAGTGAGACCACTGCAGCGGTCAGTGAGATTTCTGAAGAACAGGACTGCCAGTGGCAAAGAGAGCAGCCAGGTTGGAAAGGCTGAAGCTGGACTGGGCAGTGGAAGGGGATTGTGTCCTTTCCCCACACAGCCTGGAAGCCGGGGGAGCAATGGAGGCTCTGGCTGCTGCTTTGCCCTAGGCTGGAGGAATGGGGTCAGAACAGTGACATCCAGGAGCATCTTGGGAACTTCTCTAAGCTTCAGGAAGGTCTGTGAGGGCCAAGATGCATGTAGTTAAAGGTGAAGAGCTCCTGGATGTCCAGGTCAGAAGAGGGAAGATATGCTGTGTGAAGGGCTACAGTGTTCATTTTGAGGACGGGAACTGGTGAAGTGCATAGCTGTGGCAGATTGTCACTGGACTGACATATCTTCATTGCTGTCTTCACTTACTCTGTCTGGGAGCACAGTTACCCTGTATGTAAATGGCCTGTAAACGTGAACAGAAAAATCACACGTCTTCTGTAGCATTTGGTTTTTTTTAAAAAAAAAAAAAAGGTAGATAAGTCACAGTTTTCTTACTATAATATCAAGATATTGACTTATTGTCTGTTCAAAGGATACCCTTTAGCCTGCACCTCAAAGACTCCAGTTACTTGTAAATGTTCTCATTTTCCTCTGTATGCAAAGGAAAGGGTAGCAATTTCTAAGCCTTAGAAGATTTTAGTCCTCTCCTGCATACGCATTGCCCATTTACAGAGATGCCAGGTCTGGTTTACCATGGGAGTTTACTTTCCTGGCCTTTTGGCCTTTTTCTATTCTTGGCACTGGGTACAAGTTCTGTTGTAATGAACTGAATTGTTTTTTTTCTTTAAAGTCAGACATTGATAGCTTGAACTTCATTCACCCAGCAATGTATGTGTAAGATGAAGAAGGAAAAAAGTCAATAGACCTATGCCAGTGTGATCTTAATAGAAGACTTCCTTTATAATTTGCAAAAAAAAAAAAAAAAAAAAAAGAACAGGAAGGTAAAATCTTCAGAATACTTGAAACAGTTCATGAAATGCTGATCAGAGAGAAATTACAAGGCCAGGGAGTCTAGTGGTTTGCGACATTATGGGATGTGAAAGCTAGTTAGCTACCATTACCCTTTGGTTCACCACTTTGATATGGTGAACAAAAAGGTTAAAGGTTTCATGTTGTTTGCTCCTTCCTTCTTCCTTCTGGGAACAGTTGCATCCCTTTTCTTGGCTTGATCAGCAGTAATCTCCTGACCTCATGAGGCATTTTCCCAAGAATTAAAGTCCCCTCCCTCTGTTCTCTGCTTTCCTGTGTGCTATGGGATGGTCCTTCTCTCAGCAGTCTGACTAGATATCCCCCTCTGAGAAGAAGGATGTGTCTTCCAAGACCTTTTCACTGGGGTGGTAGGATTTTCTCTTTCCAGAGAGGAAACTATATTTATGATGGAGGATCTGCCGGGTGCTTGTGTCTGCTATGCTTTTAAAGGCTCTAAGCTTTTCCTAAGCCTCTCAAGGGTTACTGGGTCAGCTACGGCTTCTGCTTCCTGAGGAATTCATTGGTTGGTTTCAATGCTAATGGTTCAAATCTGGTATAATGTACTAAGCCGGTGAAAGGCAGCAATGCTCTTCACTGCTTGCTTGTAACCCAGGGCAGAAAAAACACTCTTACAGGTTGCTTGAAGGAACACAGTCTTTTCACAGAATGTCTTGATGTTACCTTTTGTCGAGTTTAATATTTAACTTAATTTGATATTTAGGATAATAAATATAGTTTGTAGACCCCAGATCCTTTTTCATACTGAATTTCTCTTTGTTAACGCTGTCATGTTACTGTACTACCATCAAAACAAAGGAACTGTCCACTACTACAATTAAATGCTCTTTTTCTTTGACTTTGACTTCTGATTGATTGCAAAGTGTGGTTGACATTTGTGCTTTAGTTGCACTGTTTACACATTTTTTTTTCTTTTACTGCTCACCTATCATCACAAAGCTTAAGAGAACTTGCTATTTATAGACTTCTACTCCCTCTGTCAAATTTGTGTGAAAGACTGAAAACTTACTGGCTGCAGCGGTCATGGTGTGTGGGATGGCTGCACAGGCGAGCGAGCACCAGAACAGTCCCGCACAGCCTCCAAGTATGATGCTGTGAGCTTCATTCCCTTGGGCACCCAGCGTAAAAGTCTCAGAAACGCTTTTCCTTCGGTGTGCTGGTTTCCCATAATTCCAGTGCTTCTGAATGTCAGAAGCAAAGAAAAATACAGTCTCAATACAAAGATGAACATAAACCCAATATCCTCTTATTCCTTCTGAATTCAGAAATGGCTAATTTGATCCTGTGCAGGAAAAAAAGAAGAAAAAGTGTGAGTAAATAATGCTAGTGCTGTTAAATAAGAAAGGGTTGGGCTTCTGGGGATTTATGAGAACATTGAGTTACATGGCCAGAACACACTATACCGAGCTGGGCTGTAAAAAAGGGGAATAATATTGTTACTTCCAACTTAAACTCTGTTTATACCTTTTGCCTTTGACTTGTTACGTAAAATGAGAGTAAATAAAAGGAATCCATTTACAGTTTTAACTGATGAGAAAAGTTAGATGGTATTTGTTTTATACCTCCAATTGCAAAAGTGCAAACAACTGGAAAAGATAGGATTTGTACTGGAATTTTTTTTTTTTTTATTAGTTTCATACAACAAAAACCCAAAATTGACACATAGGGTGGCAGACTTGATGCCTGACCAGCAGCTGCTTCTGCCCCTGGGAGCTTAGCCAGGGCCAGTCCTGCCATGTAGGGCTGTACTTGCTAGGTTTCAGCTGTTTCGTGCCCACCTGGCCACAGTGCTGCCGTCAGGGAGGACAGGGGGACATGGCAAAAACATCTAACTGAGGCCAGGCAACTGTCCATCAAAATGCCTCAGCTACTTTGGTAGCTGCATTTCATTGTGACATTGAGTTTTTTTAAGATTCTGGTCACTTACCAGATTTTTCTTCCTCTCTGTGACCCCTGGGTCTAACATATACACATTTTAGCAAGAAGGTCTGCCAAGCTGATAGTGAACAGTTTTGCACTTTGGATATGCTTGACATGACAGTTGAAGGTGATGGGGAGGAAGAACAGAGGGAAAAGGAGGAGGGGGAATGAGTTTTAAAATGTATTTTGAGCAACAGGCTCTGTCCTTACTTTGCTGGCTGCTGTGCTTTTGCCAGTTGGGGAGAGCTCTGTAGTAATTACAGCAGAGGTAAAGCTAAAGGCCAGGCCTAGTGCTACTTCTAATTTTCTCCGTGGGCAGTGCTGTGATGCAGAGTGGTACCAGCTCACATGCTGGGGCTGCTTCCAGTAGCCCAGTGAGCTCAGTCAGCTGCTGCTCAAAGACAAGTGACAGAGCAGCATCCCATAATTTTCTCTCCTAACATACCCTTTCACAGCTTAAGCTGTCTCACTCCTTCTCTCTTCTTTGCCTTTTTATTTATTTATTTCTCCTCTGTGTGACAGTTTTATCAGTCCTCAAGGTGTTTTAAATGTCACATTTCTGGCAGGTGTAAAAAGCTTTGGATCAGCAAGTTCTAACACTTCCCTGTCTGGCCTATGGAGGCCAAGGCATGGTTACCTGACCCTCCTATGTTAGCTTCCCTGCAGCAGACAATCCTGAAACAAAATGCCCTCTGGAGTACCATCGTGTTCACATCTCTTGTCCTTTTCCCTGCCCGTTTCTTGGGAGTGTGGGTGTTGAAGTCACTGCACTGTGTGGTGGCTTCGGATTGGGACCAGCCTGGGAAAAGCAGATATCTGATGCTTTTCTCTTGTGCCATAGGTTTTGTGGGTTGACTATGGGGGCAGGGCTGAATACTAACATTAACTTCTTAGTGATGTCCTTTGGGTTCAGCGATCCAGGATGTTTGGCTATTTTTCTGTCTCCTCTGAACTTCCATCCCACTTCGTTTCTGTCTTTTTGTGACCATTCTGCTCACAGATACACCTGCCACCATCGTGGTCAGCTTCATCTGTTTCTCTTCCCTTCAAACACAGGCAGTCCCCTTACTGTGAGGGATCATGGAGGGCTTTATGGGCCACTTTCCCACACTTTCGGCATCTCAGTAAGTTCCTACCTGACCTGACCTACTACAGAGCAACATTTTCTCTCTGCGGGTTGCTCCCTCAGTGTCCCTGGAGGGGAGTGTCTCTTCTTTTCCTCATGGGGTCGAGGATCTTGGCCTGTGCTTCCCACCAAGGTATGTATCTTCCCCACACTGTCAGCCTGTGTGGCAGCCTCCCACGGGAGGCAGAGTGCTGGCCTTTACCTACAACCAAACTCAGTGCTGAAGGTTAACGTGCTGCTTCTCCAGTCACCAAAGATGCCCCAGTGCTTTCTTCCCTTCCTTTCTTTGCTGTTTTCCCAGATGTTCCCATAAACCGTAACTAGTTCTCCAGGTTACCTCCTTACAGTTTTATTTGCCCAAAACTTAGCCTGTAGTACTCCGGGGCTATTCCAGCACAAGCAGAAGTACTTTCTGGTATAAACTGTACTGGTGTGAACTATGTCCTCTGGAGACAAGTTTAAATACATCTAGAGCTTTTTGTTTGACTATTGAGGCAGCACATCACTATTTCTCTCTACTCAGTTTCACATAGTGGACAAACCTTTCATATATTAAAGTGTTAGTAGTAAATACTTTTTCATATCTGGGAAACAGCTTAGTGCCATTGGGGGGATCCAGAACCCTTGCATGGGGTTTTTCATGCACCTGCATGAGGTTTTCAGACCCTTTTCCACATCTTCTCTCCAAGCTGCCATACCACCTAGAAGTTAAGTCTCTCTGTCAGTGAAGTCATTTGTAGCATCTCATGATCTGGGTCGTCTAGAAGTGATGAATATCCAGGTGTTCGGCCTGCGTGCCATCTTATTCCTCCCTAGAAGATGATGTACCACATTCACTACCTGAGATACCTGGGCTGCAGCTCCTTCCATCTCTCCTGGATCTGTATTCCACAGCTGCACCCTCTGCAGTTTGCACTGTCACTGTCTGTACTGAGCAGCAGTTGCAGCAAATAGGCCTTGGTCAGCTTTTATTGTAGGAGCAATCTGCCTGCCCACAAAGGCTTGCTTCTCCTTTCCGGTGAGAGAGTTCCTTTGCCATGGTCCTCTCTTGTCCTTCTTACCACAGTGACAGGAACAAAACAAAAAAATTTATTGCTGAAATCTCAGCCTGAAGTCTGCTCAGAACTCCCTAGACCACTTAAAACTGGAACAACAAACTTCATGAAATTGAGAAAACTCTAAGTGAGCAAGGCGACTTCTGCCCTGAGTAGGGTTGGTCTTTTTTTTTAAAGCTAGTTTTCTGCCCAGCAACTTAGTAACTTTTTCCATTGAAATAAACTCCACCTTGTCTCTTTTAGGATCCAAGAAAAAAATCTTTCCCTCTGTCACTCTAGGTCTAGTCTTTTTTTGTGCTTCTTTCCCTGCCTGCATATTGCCATTGTGATGTGCATATGAATGCGTTTATGAATTTTTATATAAAGCACTTAAATGCCACATTATTAAACACGCAAGAAGTTCATACAGTACCAGAAACGGATAATTAACTAACCCAATATATATGTATATAAAGTCTTTCTGTTTCTCTGAGGACAAAAAGTAGGTAAAAAATAATACACTCGAAATATCTCTGCTCATACAAAACAATAGTATGAGATATGCAAGAGAGAAGAGATTAGCTGTGCTGGTGACTCCATGAAGTCCAGCATGAGTTTGACCAAGCGAGTGGAAGTTCTACAGTCCATTTCCTGGTGGTTGATATCATCTTTATGTTTTTCTTTTTTTCTTTTTCTGCTTTCTTTCTTTTTTTTTAATGTTTAAGTAGTGTTAACCGATCACATTTTTGATATAATAGCTGGCAAAGACTGGAGATAAAGTCTAAAATTAAATTGGTTTAATAAGATTGACATATTTTGTAAAATAAACTTATGTAAATGTGAAGGAGCTCACACAGTAAAATAAAATTAAGACTTAAAGGGATTTCAAGGCATTCCCAAGAAGTCTGTTCTTCTACATCAACTCAGGATGAGCTGTACCAAAGTGATTCCTTACAGGTATTTGTGTAATTTATTCTCAAAACTTCTGGCAGTTAGAACATAAGTAATGTTCCTGTGTTCTCCCTGCTGTTTTCTACTCTTCTAATCATCATGGCTGTTCCTGTCCAAACCATTTCTCTTCTTCCCACACCCTCTTGAAGCGCCGTGCCCAAGATCATGCAGCAAGTGCTGGGTGAGGCCCCAGCCCCTCTCAGATTGTGTGGAAAGACTGTTTTGGGCCATGTGGGCTGTATTCTTCTTGCCTGGTCCTCTTCCATGAGGTACTGTCTTTCACATATGTATGACAGTCACTTCTAATTGTGATCCAGTCCTTAAATCCTGTCATTAGGACAACCATCAAGTCAGTTAAACATTTCTTATTTATGGAGCTGATGAGTCCTGTCTGGTCATTTACAGCTTTCCTGATTAAAGTGTGGTTTATTTTTCATTTGGATCATTCTTCTGGTTTAGAAAGACAGTTTTGAAGTCTTGCTACTTTCTTCCAGTTCCTTTAGTTTCTTCCAGTTCAGTATCTTTTATAAATTTAAGAAGGACATTCTGTATCTCATCATCCAAATAGTTAATGGAAATACTGATGCAAAGCTGCAGAAAATCAATTAATCCATCTTCCATATCTGATAGCAACCTACCATTAAATTTTCCAATTCATTTTGCAGGCCCCTTATTTCAGCAGTACTTTTAAAACTTGCTTGTGAGACTATTAGAGGAGCAAAGTCAGAGCACCAGTCAGTCCAGCAGAGAGACGGTTCTCTGCTGTGTATTTTCCTGGAGAAAGAAGTTAGGGCCGTGTGACGTATTTTGTTATAGAGACTTTCTGTGTTATCTTCTGCTTTCTCTACGTAAGCTTTTCATTTTACTTATGTTTTTCTAGAAACTGAAGTTAGCTCGACTGTTCTTCCATTTGTCATAGTTCTTTTTCTCCACTTACTATAGCTCAAAGATTGCCAGAGCAAAATATGCTATAAGTGGAGTTTCATTAGACCTCCGTCTCACCTGTGCTTTTCTTTCTCTACCCTTAATTTTTACTCCTTCATCATCAGGGTGGTTCTGAGGGGCTTTTTGTTTGGTTGAGTTTTTGTTGGGTTTTTTTCCCCTTTAAATATGTAGTAATAGTGAACTTTTTAAAAATTGAAGACTGAACCAAATATATGTGGTATTTTTGCTTTGTCAGGAACATAGAGTTTTAGATTTTTCCTTCAGGTGAGAGAACTCTTTCCTTGAACTGCTTTTTACTATTAATATACATTAAAAGCAGGAGGAAAAAATATTTTTAGTATTGCTAACTAATTGTATATTTATTTTATACTGATTTTTCACCCTATTTGTTGGTTCTATTCTAGTCATATTAATTTCCCCTTTAGTATTCTTTCCTAAGTTTCAGGTTATGTACTTTTTATCTTTTTTCATATAGGTTAGTTCGTGTCCTTAATATTATTTCACTGAGGACCTATCACTTCCCTGAACTACTTTTTTCCTTAAGAACTGCTTCCCATGGGAAGCAGTTATACTTGAGAATACACTGAAAGTATATTAAAATCTGCTTTCCTGGAGACCATTGCATTCATTCTCCTGTTATCACTCTTTCCTCACTGTTGGTGAGTTTTTCCATTTCATGAGCACTTGTTTCTTTCCACTTATGCGTTCTTAAACAGTTTCTGCCAGTTGGTTAGAAACAAACCTAGAAGAGCCCCTTTTATTTTGTTTTCCTCATCTGTGGTTTCCAGCAAATTCAAAGGTGTTACTCTTACCCTGCTTGGCTCCATTCTCAGTAAATGTTTACATAGTTTAAATATGCCATTAAGACAATGACCTTTCTTTATATGATTGGTAGTTATTAAAATAAAACCCTTATCACCTTCTCCAGGCTTGATTGCTTATAACATGTCTCTTCCATTTCCCTTCCTTGGCTTTTTTTTTTCATTAATTTTTTCCTAAATCAGAGACTTTCAGTGGTGTATCTCACAGTGCATTATGAACCTTAGAGAAGCTCTACATATTTATTATGCTTGGCAACATCTTTCTTTTCCTTTCCAGAAAATGCATTCTCTTTCATGTAATTCTAATTATGCAAATTATCACACAACTCTGTTTCGTTAATTAAGACGTGATTTTTGTTACGCAGTGGACTTCCAGTTCCTTTCAGTTACCATACTGGTGAGAATGCAAAGTGACAACAAAAAAATTGTGTAAATTGTTTAATGATATGTAAACAGATGAGTTAGTTGTCTTCAGATTTTAGCAAATGAAAGGATGCTGATTAATTTAGGTACACAATCTGTATTGTTTCATGTGAAACCAACCTTTATAAACCCAGCACGATGTCATGCACTATATTAAATAATTGTTATTTTACAATTAATATTTTAAAACTTAAGATAATGTTGCTTTGAAGGAATATGAAAATTACAAAGCTGCGTGAAGTTAAAATTATGTTTATGTTTATTAATTTTAAGTAGTTTTTATTCCCATTGTGCAGAAAAGGATTCATTTTAGTTGAAAACCAGTAAAACATGCTTTTGTCTTCCAATGTCTAACTGAAAAAATGAACGAAGCCATAAAAACAAGTACTAGAAATCTTGAATTTGATACCAATCGACCCATTTAAAAAGTTATTCACACTAGCAAAGGAGAGTTTTTCTTTAGGATGAAATACAAATGTAAAACAAGATTAAAATATATTGTTTAAGTAATACCTTCTCATTTTATTTTCTCTCTCCATTCTCCAAATCTTGTAAACAGGTTTTTATTCACAAAAATAGAACATTTTAACAGCATTGCGTCTTCATATTCTACTTTTAAGCTTCACTCCCGTCTCTTAATTTCTTTAAGTAAATATGGACATAGAATATGGCTATTAATAAAATTCATTTAAATTAAAAAATAAATAAAGAACAGAATTCTATCATCTCTTTTCCTGTATCCCCAGTATCACTTTGTGCACATGAGTTATGCCATAATGACCATTTACAACCTTCTGGTTGACTACCAGCAGTTCAAAAAGGATTGCAGATCTCTTTGGAATGTAGCCATGGATTTTATATAATTTTGATACTAGAAGCAAGATAGAGAATTTAAAAATTGTTCTTTTAGAAGCTTTAAAGTATGCAGTTTTAGTTGCTTATTAGCATACTGTATTTGCTGTCCGTTAATTCTTTGTATTGCATGTAAATGGCAATGATGCACGAAGGGTATTTAGGTATGCTAACATGCACAAAACTGTATCACCAGATCCATAGCTGATCAGCACACATCAACTCTTTATAGCAAAAGGTACTTTGTGGGGAAAATAAGAAAAAAACGGGAGAAAAAGAGAGGGAAAAAAAAAAGGTAAGAGGAGACTCCCATTGGCCAGCTGGAGAAAGAAGTGATGGGGTCCCCTGGTAGGTGTCTTCGTCCTCCTTTAGGTGTTCTCCCCTCTACAGTCTGTGGCGATGAGAAAGAAACTAAATTTTCTCTAATATAAACTAAGCCCTACAAAACAAAGGTGAAGACGATCTGAGGGTTGGAGGGGAGAAGGGCTGATTCTCACGTCAGTGGTAGTCACTGTGGTGGTGCGTTTTCCCCCTGTCTGGGCTGATCTACAAATTCAGGGGCTCTCGCTAGGCCTTAGCATAAGTGTAATGAGTTGGGCGCTTAAGTGTCCCTTGACCGTACCAGGAACTCTGGCATGGCTAAGGCAGGGAGCTGCACTGACCAAACCAAGGACTCCTGTTGCCTGGTGGAGGCTGGGGATGGGAGTAGGGATAATTAGTAGTTTCCTGACAACCTTGGGACATATCTCAGTCCTCTCCTGACAGCCTTGGAGCATCCTGTATCTGAATCTTAAGTCATTCTCTGACAGCCTTGGAGCCCTCCTTATCTGAATTGTAACTCATGTGAAACAGTACCAGAGCTACTGGAATCCCAGTAATTTGCTGATGACTAAAGCCAATCATCTCATGAACCTATGAACAGCAGTACTAAGTGAGACCCTTTGAGCTTCCCTGGCTCGCAGCGGGCTATGACCAGCATCTCCCTCTGAGTGGGACACCTCTCAGAGATCGCAAACCCTTCAGTTTGCAAAGATTGGAGGTCTGGCGCCGAAAGCTGACGAGGCTTGGGCTGATACTCTTCGCTCCTTGAGGCTCAACCCTTCGCCCGTTAAGAAAGATGCCAAAGCATTTGACGTGAACATTTTCACTGAACCCGAGGGGAATTTTTAACAGGTATACATCTTCGATTCACATATATGTATATCTCTTAGTGTCTTTGTGCATGTGTGTGTACTAAGCTGAATATTCTATAGCAAGTATATTGCAAATACTGCTTTTCAAATCTCTATATAAGTCACTGTCATAAACTTTATTCAGCTGTGAATGAATCTCAAGCTGCTATCATACTCATAACCTCTTTAGATATAAAGCGTTGATCAAGTCTGGGACTAGGAGTCGATCCAGCCGCACCTGAGCTCCAACAATAGTTTAGAAAGCAAGGGGATCTTCTCTGAAACTCGTGACTCAACGGGAGGGTCTCCCCTACCTTTTTACATTTCTGATCTCTGTACAAATCACAAGAAATAAATTGTAACTCAATTTTCCTTTGTATGTTTCTCTTTTACCCTGTTGCATCTTCAGTCTCTGTGCATATAATTTTAGTTTGATTCTAACTTAATTTTCCGGTATACATTTCATCCATGTATTAAGTAATGGAGTGAACCTTGACATTGAATTCTGTGAAGTTGCACTTTTATAAATCCCTATCAAATAATTTTTGCTAATACCCTTGAAGGTGATCCTTTAAGCAGTCCAAACCACTCCATTTCGTGACAGTCACTTCCCAGGAGAACCTGTTGCAACAACAGGTGAAGGCATGTAAGGCCCTGTGTAATGTTCAGTGTGTAAATAACAGCTGCTTACTATTAAGATGCTAGTATGTGTCTTTGATTCCCTGGTAAGACCGAGCGTGGCCTCCTCCACTTGCTTTGGTTCAGCCTAAGGAACTACATCCCTGCATACCCACAGACAATTTAGTCCACTGAGATGAAGAAAGTAGATTAAATCGAAAATGTCTAGAAACCCAAATTAGAATTCTTACCACCACTTTGCATTTTTTTTTGTGCTGCGTCTCATTTTCTTACAAAGAGAAAATTGTTACAATTCTGTGTCATTTTATTTCATGCTTTTGTAATAACTCTTGCTGCATCCAACCTGGAATTAAACCTTAGCAGTTCCACAGCTATAATAAGAGTAAGGTTTATTGCCAGCTAGTGTTTCATCTGCTGGCTAGATGACTAGCTGTGCACCAGCTGTATAATATATTCTGTAAGGATATCATCGTCACAGCACTTCACTCTTGCATCTCATACACCCACCCAGAAACCTGTTTTATCTTGTGCTCCGAGCAAGGAATCCAAATGAGATGTCTTAAGGAAAAGTAAATAAGAATATTAGGAAATATTAAAAAGAAGTAATTCTGCTTCTAGTGCATTACTGTGAGAGAGTGGTTTTGGACAGGAATGGGATGAAAACTCTCATCTTTAGGCCCTGATTATGGGCTGCTCTTGGCACGGCTCAGGTGAAGAATGGCCCAAAGCCTGGCTTTCAGCCAGTCTTATGTTGCTTTCTCACCTGCATGGTTGTGCCTGGTTCCTGGCTTTTATCAGAGAAGCCCTATTGCTGCTCTTACTTAATTTGAAAACTTTGGAGGATTTTTTCCTGGCAAAAAGGGATATCCAGAACATACAGGCAAGGCCATGACTCTTACTATATCGGGCAGGAGAACTGCAGTGCAACAGCAGCTCTGACAGTGCTAAACCTCCCAGGAACTCTTCTATGCAAAGAGAAGGGGAAGGGGTAAGTGCTCACTGGTCTCCCAGATGTTCATGGCCGCAGTGATGGCCAGGCTGAGGACTCAAGATGTGTGGTTTTGCCCAAAGGGCAAAAGGAGGATTACAATAGATACAGGAGAATTATAATAGCTGAAGTTAATGATGTAGAATTTATTCTTCTTTTGTTTGTCATTCTGCCAAAATTAAGATATTTGGCCTAATATTTTATATGCTTTGTATCAGCTTCAGGTAAATTTTATCTAAAAAAAAAAGAAAAATTTCAGATAAAACTATGTTTCTGACTAGCTTTGCTTTAAATAGCTCTAGTTCCCAAGTCTCACAGTTGTTCTGCTCTCAGCAAATATTTGAGAAGAGCACAGCCAATGTGCACCTCAACTCTAATGCTATTCCTCTTACAGAATATTAAACCATTTGCAGTCTGTTAATTCCGTGATTGAAATTGCAAGGAGTTTTTGGCAGAGGATATAAAGATTTCAGTCCTACTGATGGTGTATGAAAATGTCAGCGTGACACTAGAAATGTATTACTTATGGGATCTTTTTGTTTGTTTTATTTAAACATAGAAAATTGTACATAAACACACACAAAATTAAATTAAAAACCCCGAAACTAAGTATACAATATCAGGTGCTCCAAAGCTAGAAAATGAATGATGTAAAGTGGTTTGTGCTAGCTTAACTTCCCTGTGCAGATATATAAGGCTATAGTCTTCACTGTATAATCTGATTACATTTAACAAGCAGTTGTTTATTATTTTGTTTCTCCTTGTTCTCTTTCTTGTAGTGGCCCAGTGATGTATTTATTTTATATTAAGAAGAGAGAAGTATTCACTTCTCTGATGATTTCTTGGGTTTGTGGGGCCTTGTGGAGAAGCTATCTGAATGCTGTGCAAGCATCGATTTGTCCTTACAGTGTTGCAGCTGAGCCGCTAAGTCACAGATGGAGATCAAAAGTTTCCCTTAACGTTAAGTGACAAATTTAAGAAACCTTCCATCCATAACACTGAGTAGCGAGTAGGATTTGTTATGCCTGGATAACTGGGGATTGGTGCTTTAGTTCCCTACTTGGGGGATACGGAGAGGCAAAAGGTGATTCATGCCATTTAAAAAGAGCTAAATCATCTCTTAAAGACTGCTTGCCTTTCTCTGTTGAACTGGGTGAGCCTCGCTCTGATGGCAAAGATGAATCCATTGGAGAACTGTAGGATACTATAGAGAGCTCCTTGTGTTCCATACTTTCTTGATCTGTCACAAGGGGAGATCCTTCCTGCGTGCAAGTAAGGTGCAGTACTGAGGTGGGGGAGAATATATGATTATGAAGTTAATGCTTGTACCGTAATACTGTACAGAGTGAGTGCTAAGTTGAAGATACCACCACTGTTCCCCTAAGTTAAAGGTACCTCCATTTTCACTTTTCCTAAGTCTGGGATGTTTAACTTTCAACTTTAATAAATGTTCTTTTAGCACAGCTTTAAATGTATGTGCTATGTGTTATAATTTATGTAATCTGTATCTAGGCTGTCAGGGAGATTTGCAGTAGAGATTCCATTTGGATTTATATATGAGAGGTATCTCAGACAGTGCAAGATGCACAGAAGCAATAAGTGCTCAGTTGAAGAGTAGGATAACATAACCTATGGCATAAAATGTAGTCATGTGAAAGGGGCAGGAGCATTGAGTCAGCTGTAGTGTTTACCATGTGCTGACATAACTTCTCAGTTTTTGTTCAGCATATTAGTTAAGAGTTAATATAATATTTGACTTTTCAAACTCTAAAATATCATCCTTGGAACACATATTCATATAACTCCTGGAAATAGAGCAGTCTAGCTACAAAATGTATTTTTCTAATAAAGGAAGAATTTTTCAGCATAGTTTCTTAAAGAACACATGCATAACATATTCTGTAAAAGTCAAACATTTTAACAACATTGACCTTTGGCTGTAGCAGTCATAGAGACTTTCTGACCCAATTGAAAAAAAAGAAGTGCAAAATTATTTAAATATTGGAACTAGCAATAAAACTTGCATGCATACTACTGAATTAAGAAACATTTGCAATGATACAGCTTTTTTTTCAGGAGCTTTTGATAATAGTATCTACATTTTTAACCAGTCGTTGCATTTTTTTATTTATTTAGTGCTTACTTTAGCTTGCGTGTCACAGATTTATGCTTTTCCTGGAGAATTTTTGTTTGTTACTGGAGATCTTTTCTCTATGTGAACTTCAACTTAGCCAAAAAGCTAAGATATGTTAAAATGCTGTCTCATAAGCTTAAAATGTCTCGTAAGCATAAAATGTCCTCACTTGTGACATTGAAAAAAAGAACTTGAAATCCCAACGCAGTATTTTTATTGCAGACGACAGTTTTCATCTGCTGGCTTTTGCTGCCAGAATAAGCATGTTTTCAGTAAGCACAAACAGACTTCTTCAGCTGTGCCTGTTTCCAGTTGTTCCCGTTAGCTCCCCAAGTGGGTGGTACCAAAGAGCCACCTTTCTGGCATACTTGCATGCAGACACACACATCCACCGATGAGTTTTGGCATTATGTTCTAATAAAAAAAAAGACCCCACTCATATGAGAAAGCTCCGTGTGCGTCACTAAAGCTATTTCAGTCTTTGCTGCCTCCTGAGCTGAATGTAAACCGACATTGGTGACTCTCTGTTCAAATATGACTTCGTAAAAGGAAGTAGGAAGCATGACTTTCAAGCTCTGTGTGAAGATGAGCTAAAATAGTAACAAAAGTATCTCTAGAGAGTATGAGAGGACAAAAAAAATTCTCTGAAGCCTACCTAATGGTAAGAAAAAATGGATCTGGCAAGACTTCCTTTTGTACCAGCTGGATGTGTTAAATTTTCTTTCTTTTCTTTGCTATCGAGAGCAGGCATTGCTGTAGCAGGGATACCAAGGAACTGGAAGGATTCAGAAATTTCCTCAGCAAATTCCACTAATGGTCTTGATCCTGAGGAAAATCACACTTACGCTTTAATAGCTGAGTTTCCGTGCAGCGTCACTTATGGCCTGCTCAGAGGGTCCAAGAGGATGGCTGATCACAGCAGTGACACGGTGGCTTGTGTGATCACGGCACTGGCTTGTGTAGTGGGCAGCGTCTCCTTGCTGGCCGCTCTTGCAGGAGGGTGAATCTTACTGTCAAGTGCTGGAGAGCAGCGGTTGTGGTGTTTCCTAGGCAAGAATTGGGTGAGCCAACCCTTTGTAAGCACTGCAAGCATTGGTAATGTCTGGACATAATTCATGTTGCTTTAGTTTTGGACATAGATGGTAAAATGTACTTGGATCAAATAATTTCTCAGTGTCTGAGTCCGTAATGAAGTTTGGCTCCAGAACTACATGTTCTGGCTGGCCGCTTCTCTCCCACATCCCTCAGGAGAGAGATCCATGCTATCAAAAACCTTAATTCAGAGGAGTTTGAATCTCATTATACTACTTTTGTACTCAGGCTGCTACTTATTAACTACAATTTTACTGTGTTTTGTTCTCCCACTGTATTTTTGTTTTTCAGCTCCTTCAGTTTGTTGGAAGTGCTGAATACAGCAGCTTGCACAGGGAGGCACTGATTCAAAACTTGAGCCTCAGGTATTAGATGGTTATGAGGGCAGTGCTGTCTGCTGTAGGAAAGTAATACAACGGCTGTCTTAACCTGAAATAATAGTATATCACACACACACAAAACCTCCAACCTAGTGGTTAAAAAACCCACCCCTTTTTAGACCACTCACAATGAAAACCAGAAATTGGTGATTCCCACTTGTAATAACACTTCATTTTCCTTGTACTGGAGTATAAAATCCAGTATTTGTTGTCCAGTACAGATTTTTATTTCCCTCACTCATAGATATATGAGTGAACCATAGTTCCTGTATAGTTTTGTACCATGAGGGTGGGCAAATACTGGAGCAGGATGCATGGAGAGGTTGTGGTGTCTGTCCTTGGAAGTGCTCGAGACTCACCTGGACACAGCCCTGAGCAGACCTGCTTTGGCCAGGGGCTGGACTAGGTGACACCAGAGACCCCTTCCAATGTCAATTATGCTGTGGTTCTGTCTTGCTACCAGGCTTGTTTGATACGTACACCCATGCCAGTAAAAGAAGGCCTAATCTTTGCTGGGAAGTGATATATTGATCACTACTTTTAGTGACAGCAGGTATACTCTAATTTGCTATTGGGACATTCGTGTTGTTGCTTCCTTAGCAATGAGATTGCTGAGCAGATGCTATTGTTAGAGATTGTCCAATTACTTAACTGTAATGAGGATCCAGCAATAATCAGCATTTAGGACGTAAATTTCTTGTAAATTGTTTGTGTACTCAGATGGGTTTGATTTTTGTTTCTCATGTAACAGATGTATAAATTAGTGTACAACATAAAAAAACTAAAACAAGAAAGTTCTTTTATTATTTTTGTTTATTTTTGCATTCTTGAGCTGCTTTTGTGACAGTATCTATTTCCTAGCATTGTAAACTTCTTTAAAATAGTAATGAAAATAATGTAATTCTGTAAAACATCTAGGTTTTGAACTGCTTTTGCTTTATATATTTCACTCTCAGTCAACAGCAGGTCAAAATAAAGTGACATATTTTAAGACAGCAGTTATCAGGCCATCACATTGCTATTGATCTTTGTGCTGTTGGGTATTAACATTGCTTATGGCCCAAACACTATGTACAGGGCTACTCTGTGGAAATAGTGCCAAACATAGGTATTCCATCATCTGACATATTCACTCCCTACTAAGACTACTAATGAAAAGTTCAGTAGTAGTATCATCTTTCCTCAGCTGAAAAAAATTGTGTGGTGTTTTAAATTTTCATGAATGCAAACCTGGTAGTGTTTCGAGAGAGACCCATTATATTCATTACCCAAGAGAAAAACAGTTCCTTGCTTTCAGGATAAGGTTACAGGCATCTGTGAAAAGTGGATATGATGAAGGATGTGTAGCATTATATAGAAATAGTGAGGGAGGAGACTTGCTTTGAGACAAATTTTCCAACCTTTAACACAGATGCCAATGTTGACAAGCACTTTGTCAAAATGATAACTGAAGTAATTTTCTGAGTCAGTTCTTGACTTAGCTCGCATTGCCTTCATAAAAGATGCATTCTGATTAGCATTCTGGTTTAATTTAACCTGATGTAAATGCAGTGTACCTCTACTGTGGGAATGATGTAATAGACTGAGAAATGAGATGGATCAGGGACCCTAGACACTCATCGCCTACTGCTGAAGAAAGTAAAGGCAGCCTTAAGCCTTGCTTGTATTTCTGTAGCCCTAAGAGTCATTGCTTCACATAGGACAACCTCAGGTGTAAAGGAAAATGGTTTGGAGAATGCTCTATTCTGTTTTTCTACATTCTGGTAGTAGATGGGGAATAGAGGTACCTTGATTATCGAGCAACATTCCCAAAGTTAGTGGCCATGAGGGAGATGACCTGTTCTGTGAGCAAATTCTGTGTCAGAAAATTTGCCTCCTTGGCTGGGATCCGCAGGGGCTGCATCCGCTGGGTTTATGGCACAGCATAAAAAAATCTGAAATGAGTTACAGGAAAAAAAGGGTCCTTCATGTTTTAAGTACATTACTAGAAAACAGACTGCGTTATTTTGCTCTATTATTGGGTAAATAGTTCTCGAATACAAATTCAATGAACCAGGTGCAAAGTCGTTTAAACTGACAAATTGACTGAGACAGATACAATGTGCAAATGCTTGTGTATGCATTCAATACAAGTTAGTCATAAAACAAGAGTGAGGGAATATAAGTAGTAGAGTATAATAATACTGTAAATAGTATTGACTTAGTAATGAGGGTTGGCATGAAGACGTATAAAGTGACTGTAACTTGTGAACCAAAAGGAAGAAGTGGGATCCAGATGGAAGACGAGAAAATTAAGTAAGGTCTCAATAGTCCCACTTTAATTTATGTCTGTTACCAGAAGTGTACAGCCAAAGCTGGTTTAACAGTTGGTGAATAAGGTTTTGTTGATTTATATTCTGAGTTTAAATCAGAAGCTGGAATTGGTTCATGAAGAACCCCCACGCCAGAGCGTGTTCCCTGCTGCCCTAGTGGTACAGATAATGGTAATGTTCATGGTCTGGTTATTGTTCTGCTTGTGGGGTTATTTGGTCTGATGACATTGTATTTTTACAGGGGAAAAAAGGAAAACAAGGTGGAAGTGTTCATTATGAAGATTATTCTCTTGAGAGAGAGGAAGTGTTAAACTATTTAATGTCTGGGAGCATCTGTCCTTGTAGTCCAGCCTGTGGATTAACTGAGTGCTAAACTGCCATCACATTTTCATGGAGATTTAGAGAATGAACAGAAAGTGCTTAACTATTTGACCTAGTCTAATTTTAGAACTGTAGAATTTATAAGCAAATGCTAGATATATTTTAAAATATACATATGCATATGTAAAAAAAAGGGGGTTTTTGACATAAGGCCCTAATTACATAACAACTGGATTTTTTTTTTTTAGTTCAAGACAATGTAGTTCAAGAAAACAAGAAGTAGTTAATTTGACTGTTCTCTGAAACTTTCAGAATTACTTATTTATGTAATAAGCCTAGCATTTAACTTTTATAAATTAATTACTTTTAAATATTCATTTAGGTGAATCATTGTAGTCTAATCCCATAGTAATTCAGTGTCCCTTTCTACTAGTATGACAAGTATCTAAAATGAGACACAGTGTTTCTGTAAATATCTGTAGCTCAATGTTCTGCTTTGTTTTTCTATTCAGAGTTTTACATTATTTTTTTGATGACAGAAAACGACAGAGGATTTTTTACCTGCTACTTATCTTTCATGTTAAGATAGTTCAGGAGTAATTACCATTTTTCTCTTTTTCTTGGGTAGTCAGGTGTTGCCCTCTAATAGGAAATTTTAGATCACTTCTAAGAAGTATGTCAAGGACATTAACTTGCTGAAGATGTCTGTTGCAATGCAGCAGAGATTTTAAAGTCTTTAGTCAGCCTAAAGTCTTTCGTCCACTGATACTATTAGGAGTAAGTCACAATACTGAGCATTTTTTATATTCACTAGAAGATACAGCTAATGTGAGAATGGATAAGCAAGCATATTATCCCCCCTATTAGTGTTTGGCAAAGATTGTTCCTTAATATTTCTATTCTTGTTCTGAGACACGTTTCTACAATGACAGCTTACCATGCTTCACAAAAAGATTGTTCTTAATAACAATGAATGATTTATTCCATGCTGTACTATTCAATGATGAAGTATTGTTTAGGAGATTTGACAATTTAATGCTTTTTCATATCTGTATTTTCAGTATTGAAATGAGTAATAGCATAGAAAGCATCATCTCAGTCTGTAATTCTTAAATTCAGGAAAGTTGTGGGGGTTTGTATGAATATTAAAATCCAGTAATTTATCTTATCTTTTATTTTAAGGAAGATACATGATATCACTGAGTTCAGTGCTGGTGTGACTACTTTTTTTCTTTGTGGTGTGCCTAGTTCTGTAGTAGTTAGCTGTCTTTTATGTAGGGTAACTGAGTGCTAGCAACAACCGAGAGAATTGTAGAGGAGTTGAATAAGATACAAATTTGAGTTGCTAGGAAGTGGACACACCCTTCTTGCATCAACACTTCAAGGTTTTTAAATTGATGTGGTGGAATCACCAAATTTTATTTTTTGGATGATCATTCTTATGAATGCCCATTTTCAGAAATGTAATCATGAATGCATAATCATATCTTGATACCCTTTTGACAGTTCATCTGTGTAATAACAAGGCGAACTTATTAAGGGCTTCTTAAGGGACATAACATTTACATATTCTAATTTGTTAATTTTTTTTTTTTTCTAGAACAGATGACCTGGAAAGAAAAGCAATCAAAAATTTGCAATATTTTAATTGTGGCTAAACACCAATAAGTCATTGAACTCTTGGGATGTGTTATTTCAACCTGTAAATATATTCAGCTGTATTTAATTTTTTAGTCTGCCATAGGCTTTCCAGTTTAAATAAGTGCCTGTTTAAATGATACCAGTTTCAGTCTTTAGAGCCCTTCTACAAAACCTTTTTAAGGTTCTTTAAGATTTTGCCACTAATTTCAGAAGAAAGAACAGATGGGATAAAGTCCTTTTCCAATAATTTCCTGATCATCTCTTTGTACAAATACATATTTAGATCCAGAATACCACATAAACATGAAGCCCATTCTGCAGTCACCTTCCAAAATTTATTTCCGTTGAAACTGCCTGTTTCACTTCTGGACACAGAGGCTCTCTTGGCTCCACTGTTACGAGAGAGCTTATAGTTTCTCCTCCTAAATTAAAAAGCCTTCCTAGAATGTGCATTTAGATGTTAATTGTTTGACTGTGATAGTTCATTCAAACATGGGCCTATTTAAGGAGTTCTGAAATATGCTTTATTGGAACCCTGTGGCTTTTACAGCGCGTTAGACCTAAATTAAGCAACAGGGAACCTTCTCTCCCTTTATTTCCAACTGTCCTTTCCAGGCCCGATGGCATGATAATGTCTTCAGAATTAGTTGTATATCTCCTTCATTATTTTATCAGGTTTTTTAATGTGGCAGATTGCTGTCCTCTAGCACTATGCAAGTTGTCAGAGTAATCCTGGAAGGAGCAGGCAAGGACTTTTGTTAATCAGAAAAATATAGCACAATTTTTGGTTTCAGTTATTTGGGTTTGCTGTCATGAAGTAGGGGATGCATTTTCATATCCTCTTTTTCAAGAATAAGTGGAAGCAATTCCTTATATAGGAAATGAGATTCTTTTTTGCTTGTCATCTCAGTGAAAGACAATATTTTTAGCCAAGCCAAAGTGATGATGGATACCAACTAATAAAGCTAAAATTGTTGTCTGGTAGAAGCTTTAGTATATTTTCAGATAAAAAGTTATGTCATGCCTTCCTCCATCACTTGTAAGCGCCTCTGAGACTCAGTTCACATCTTTAAAAATATTTTACTAGCCGTAATGTATAGGGACTTCAGACTAGATCAAGAGCACTGTGGAGGATTTTGGAGTGGGCTGAAAGTTTAGCCTGGGATAGGACAATGGTGGGTCCCAGGGACACTGTGTGATATCCTCTGGCAGGAGAGCAAACTCAACGTGTTTTTTGGTGTAGAATAAACCAGAATAAAGGTGGTTCTCCTGTATGCTGGTTGTACCTCTGAGAAGAGTTGTACCTCTGTAGCTATAGGCTGAGCTGAGCTGGAGGGCAGCTTTTACTAACTGCTTAACCGTACCTGTGCAGAAGGGTGTTCAGCTCCAGTGGGGCATGGAAGGAGAAGCTGTGCAGGATGCTGGAGGGCAGCTGTGGGGCCAGGGGGGCCACGGACTCATCCTGCAGCAGCTTCTTGAAAACAGAACTTGTGAAAATCCTGTAACTCACTGATATCAACTACCAGTATAGGTTGTAGTATGAATTATGGGAACGAGCAAATCTCTCCGTGGTTGGTATGTGGCAACAGCCTGATGATCTGAGGGCACATTACTGCGTTCTCAGAATGGCTCTGCAGTGAGATGTCTTGCTTAGGAATCACCTGCAGCTGCTTGCACCGCTCCTCCTAATGTGTGATTTCCCTGAAGACTACTTGGGGGCTGTCACATGCTCCTCTGTAGCTCTGGGTAAGCGCAGCAGCAGAACTGCAAGCCGAGCACTCTATATGTATTGCCAAATGGTTTATGACTTCTAATTACTGATTTGACTTATTCCTAATTAATCAGAGCACTACTAGCTAGAAAAAAAAAAACTTGTATTCTATCAAATGTGTTGATATTAAATAACTGAGATAAGTAAACGTGATGCTTCATGATGTTTTACATGAGCGCTTTGAGAGTTCTTTGTAATCTTTATGATTTTAAAAAGATAACTTACAGAAAACATCCTCTCTGTATATGTTTGTACATATGTACGTGTTTGTGAAAGGGAAATCTTCATGCTGTTTGTCTTTTGTTTTTCAGACAAAACCTGTTGCATTTGCAGTTCGGACAAATGTTGGGTACAGTGCAGCTCACGATGATGATGTTCCAGTCCCAGGCATGGCCATCTCATTTGAGGCTAAAGATTTTCTTCATGTTAAAGAAGTAAGTAAAACTAGAGAAGCAACTGAATCCCTCTTTAAGGCTCTATTTGAGTAGTAGTGCTACTGTTTCTTAATGTTAAGATAACACTTCACATTGTCAAAGCACTACACAGACGTTATATAAATAACAATAATAATTTATAAGGTAACTGTGTATAAGGAACTGAGTGTTCCTTGAAATATTGTTCTTATAAAAGCAATGGCACAAATTCCTTACAATCAAATTAATGAAGTTTGGAAAGCAAGTCTTTTCTTCTTCAGTAAAAATCATTTATTTAGAGATTTAAAAATCTACATCTGCATATTCAATGATATACTATTTGTGGGGTTTACCATTCTAGTACTCTGAGGGTTCATTGTGATTCAGCAGCCAAGGGTTGATTCTCTTTTATTTGTGTGACTGGATCGCAGTTAACCCCCAAATCCTCAGGTGTCCTTTTTTTTCACAGAAGTTAGTTCCCTGGCACAGACAGTATTTTGTTAACAATTACATACTGAAGAACTGATGTGATGTTTCAAGATGCACATAGCAACTGTCAGAAAAGGTGCTTTACGTTTGCTGCATTGGTTTTCTTTTCCTGTAGTTTAACTTTGAAGATTTTCAATTTTTACAGTTTCAAACACCTAAAGTCATTTTCTTTCTCTGCTCCTTGCAAAACAATCCAAAGCAAATAACTTGGTAACTTTCCCATACAGGACCTCCTTAGCAGCCTGTTGTGCCCTTCTGAACAATTCCCTCATTTTATGAGATTTCCCAGCTTCTGGTCATACTCCATTGTGTTTTGTCACAAAATGGTCCATCTGGAAATAGAGGTTTATAGCAGAAGAACTAGAAAATTGGCTTAAGGATGAGAGCAACTTAGCCATGCATTCAAAATTATGTCTTTACCCCATTTTAGATTATCAAAAAATCCCTCAATAGTTATGATTGATGATGCACAAAGATTCTGCTACTGCAGGTGCTTTGCGGAAGCAAGGAACATGCCTAATACACAGGTAGAAATACAGGTGGACAGAGACTGAAGA
The DNA here is from genome assembly GCA_035590195.1 of Aviceda cuculoides. Classification (NCBI taxonomy): domain Eukaryota; kingdom Metazoa; phylum Chordata; class Aves; order Accipitriformes; family Accipitridae; genus Aviceda; species Aviceda cuculoides. Next base: position 23,674,453 of record JAVJGG010000073.1, read on the forward strand.
AACACCAAAATTTGACTTCTAGTGCCTCCATACTGATGACTAGTCATCATCATTTTCCATACATATTAAACACACAAAAAAGGGATAATTTGGATTCAAAGTATATACGGGGAAGAAAATATGTTTTCTTCCTGATGATAGTGCAAAAGAGTTGCTCTATTCTGTCTTGTGACAAAAGTAGAGATGAGCAGGCACAAGAGTCCTGGCAAAAGAAAACCATCAGCATTCTCTGGTGAGTCTGGAAAATATGGCTCAATTTGGTTAGATTAAATGATTTTGTATAGTCATCTGTTCCATCTGCATTTTGAACCAGCTGGTAATCTCAGATTTCACATCAAGTCTTTCCCCTGTTTCCATATGAGCCAGAAACACAGCGTTAGCAGATTTTCTGTTATAATTTATGCTTTTTTCCTCACGGTGCAACTTAGACTGAAATGTAAATACGCATGGGAGAAAATGAGGAAGAAAAAGTTTCCTGAACTGTTCTGGGTCTCCAGAAATGCCTTGAAGGAATCTCAGCTCAGCTGAGTTGTTGTTTTGTCTGTGGCTACATGTAGCACTGACGAATGGAAAAGTACATTAAAATGTTCTTCCAGCTTCGAGTGTAATAGAACAGGCACTCTGCACTAATTGCCTTTAAAAATATCTGCTTTTCTCTCTAAGCAGTTAAGGGAAGTTGACTGTTGAGCGGTGCTAGGCCAGAGCTGGGTTGTGGAAGGGACCCTGCTCCTGGGCCAGGTGCACCGCTGGGATGGAGAGGTGGGAAGGGACCCGCGAGGAGTCAGACTTGGGCTCTCTGGTCCTGCGTTCGGCAGCAGCTGTTGCGTCGGGGCAGGTCGAACCTCTTCAGGATGGTGCCCCGAGCAGTGGCCCTGCCCTGTACAGATGCGTCCTCCCCCTCCATCTTCCATGGCCGTGCCCTGCTCGCTCTCCAGGGCTCTGTATCCCACCAGATACTGTCTGTAGTTTCGGTGCTCCCTGTAGTTAATGCTGGGAGAACAGAAATGTCCAAGCTTTAATTATTTATGCAGATGAAAAGTAAAAAACCATGCTTGACTATAAAATGCAGTGTTGCTTTCATATTTTTTAGCTAACTGGTTGTTAGAAATAAAGAAATCTAAGTTAATCTCCGATAACTTTTGCCTGCATAGTAATGCCATATTCGATCAATACTGTCCTCTTCTTGTCTGTGAGGAGTGTTCTCCAATTTGTGCTGCTGAGAGGGCTCAAACAAGAAAAGCCTCAGTTCAAAATGTACGTGGGCAGTGGTGAAAAGTACTGCAGTGATTGAGTATGAGGGAAATTTATGTTCATTAGGTTGCATTCAGTAAAACTGAGTACATACAAAGATGAAGGATTCCTTCCTGCATGAAGAAACATGTGCTGCATCATAGTCACTCCTGAATCTTTTAAGGCTTTAATGCGTGGCCATAATTCTGCTTCGTATTTAATTCATATTTGTGTTTCCCTTGGCGCTCCAAGCACACGTGAATTACAGAGAATCACTCACCCCAGCCAGCACCTTGAGAGCTGGACACCTTGCTACCAAGATTTCCGCTACGACTTTTTAAAATTAGAAAGTATTATATGTGGTATTATTTACATATAAAAGTATCATATCCTCCTTTTCATATACTGACACAGCATTCAGCTTTGAGATTTTGCAGGAGTGAATTCCACATGCCTTTATTTTTGTATGAAGAAAGAATTCCTATGGATTTAGCATTTCTATCAATTATAATAAAATTAATGTTGCATAGTAGTCTGTTGTATTGTAGGACAGCATAAAAAAGTAGTAGCTGTTCAGATTTTAATTTAATGGTGGGTTTTAATTATCTATCTTTTCCTATTACCAAGTTAATGATACTACTTCTGCAGGCTTCATGTATACCATAGAGCAGATCCACATAATGGCAACCTCCATTGGCTCAGTTGCTATAGTCTTCCTCCACCTATATTATCGTACTACATAATGCACATGCATATCTTTAGTTAGCATTTTGCAATGAAAGGTTATGATTTTAATAATATGTTTCAGTTTAATACAGCTTTGAGAAAGTGCTATTCCGGCTTAGCTCCCTATTAAATGTTGGTATTCTTACTCATAAAGGCATCCCACTGGATGAATGTTATAGATCCCCTTATGTTTTATGAGCTTAAAAGTGCATTCATTTTAATCTTTATTTTTTGTTAGCTAAATATCTTAAAGTCAGTTTCAACATCACAACATTTCTGTAGTAGCCAAAATGAAAGGTAATACTGCAATTTAGGTTGTGTAACATTGATCCACCGATGTTAATTCCTGGTGAAATTAATTCCATTCTATGGGAGCCCACACATTTACATGTTTTACTCCTAACTGTACACTTACTAAAATTACTTATTAAATAATTTAAAATGCACTATAATATATACATTCATAGCTTAAGATTCAAGAAGGCAACTTCTCTTCCCATTCAGATGTTCTCTTACAGTTTCATAAATAATCCAAATTATCCAAAATTCATATTTGATGGTAGTTATTCACATGGAACTTCTAGATTATTGCATGTGGGGCCATACATAACAGTGACCTATTCTCTTGCAAAATGGTGAATAAATAATACAGGAAAAAGCAAATAGTTCTGCCCTACAGACCTCTGCAAAACAAACAAAACCCCCTGTGTGTGTATGAATCAATATTATTAAATTAGAGTAGTCATCTCATATTTCATATAGCTGAAATTCAGTTAATTGGACTGTCTTATGCATTTGTATAATTGTAAGGTTTTTTAGTTATCCAAAGATATACATTCCCTGTGGATCTATCACAGTATGTTTAAGATGGAGATCACATGAGCTGTATGCAGTAGAGCATATATAAGCAGCGGAATGTAGTCATATTTCAGAAGATTTTAGTGGGTTCAGAGGAGCGAGGGAGTTTGAGAAGTAGTATTTTTTATTTTAAATCGAGAACTGAATATAATGGAATAAGAAAAATAGATTATTACAGAGCTGTAAAAATTGTTACAGTGGGTAGGAGCAGATCAGAAGAAATGTCTGGTGTCCACCGAGGGGAAACATCAAGGAACATCAAAGGGGAACAAAAGCAGGTGTCATGTGTGAGGGGAAAAGACTGTAAAGCAGAAAAAAATGGGGAAATAGGTGGAAATAGCAGCCAGGGAAAATCATGGAGTCTATGGAGGAAGGTTTCTGCCTAAGTACTGTAGCATTTTAATAATTTGCAAGGTATAATTATTTTAATGTATTTCTGAATATTAACACAATTCTTCATTGCCATAATAACATAGTACAGTGATTAAGAAGAATTACATAAAATGGCTTAGCTGCAAATTAAGAATAGTAACAAAATGGTCCCAAATACAGTAATTTCTTAGTACGTAACTTTTTTTTTTCTTTTTTAATCTGTAGAAATTTAATAATGACTGGTGGATAGGACGGTTGGTAAAAGAAGGCTGTGAAATAGGATTCATACCAAGCCCAGTCAAACTAGAAAACATGAGGCTGCAGCATGAACAAAAGGCAAAACAAGGAAAATTCTACTCCAGGTAATAACAACAAATCATTAAAAATAGTAGCATTGACTGTGACACAACTTGGAAGTTAATGCTGTGTATGCTATAGTTCTGTTTAATTATTTTAATTGGCAGCTACAAACATTTTGAATCAATGAAGGAAGTAATATTTATAATTAATGTCATTGCCTTTTGAGAGATAAAGTAGCTATTTAGATTGGTGGACTGTGGTGGCCTACAATGGCTATTATTCCATTTTATTTTCATAAAATATTTGCAAATATGCATTGAAGTTAGTACATTTACTATGTGCAAGCACAATTTTTGACTTAAAAATCGATCTCCCTAAATTTTTTAGCATGTGTTACTTGTTTTCATGATCTTGCAATTTCTAAACGCTTTTAAAGCTGATTTTAGAAATTACAGAAAATGTTAAGATTTTATTGATAAGCTGAAGGCAGTGCCTGTTAGTTAGTTCTTAAGGAAAAAATGTTTTGGTCTTGTCAAATTCATTGCCTACAAATACAGCTTTTAAGAATATTGCATTGTGTGATGGAAGTTTCGGGTCAAGTCATTTGTTGTCTCTGACTGCAGCCATCAGTACATAAAAATAAAGATTCAGTATCTAAATGTATTGAACAGTACTGTGAGATGGTAATAAGGTCATCTTTACTGTAGAATTCTTAATAAAGTAGTTTTCCAGTGAACATTAACCCATGTGGAAGCAAGTGCTGCTTACTTCCCTTTGGGTATATCAGAAATAAATACATCCAGTATGTCTGAGCAGGATGGACCTGGAATTGAGAAAACAGCTGGGAAACATTTGGGAAGCCAGAAGGGCTTTCCTACTTTGATAGGAAGGGCAGCAGTGTTTGAAGAGTATGTCTGCATAGGAGGAGACCAGGGTGCTGCAGCGCTCACGCGTTCGCCAGCTGCGAAGCGCCTTCCCTATGAGTGTGCTGTCCTCAGCAGGAGGGTGTCAGGTTCCTTATTCCTCTCGTGACACTTCTGATATAGCCAAATCTGACCCAGTGATTCGGTCCCTTTCCAAATCGTAAAGGCTTTCGTTCTCCAGAACTTGTCACTGGAGGTAACACTGTCCTATGCCACAAATGCATTTACTTAGTGCTTATTAATATTTTAAGATGGAGAAGGTGGAAACTAGTACTATCACATGAATTATTTGAAGAGTGAGATAGCCTTTCTTACATTCTTTTCAGTGCTTTTCTCGTTATGGTAACTGAAATCAAATGACTAAAAATATTGTTTCATTTTCACAACTTGGATAGGTTTTCACAAAGCAGAACTTGACAAATCCCTAGACTGCTTTATCTTCATTTGTGAGACTCTTTTTTCTTCCTACATGCTATTTTGTATTAAGACAGCAAAAGAATTTGTACTTTAATTAAATTAAAAAGATATTAGGCAAGCACTCTATCATTTTCATTAGGGAGCTCTTAATAACTCTTCTGTTAAAGGAAACAGATATGCTTACTGGCTTAAGAATTAGTCTTAGTAATAACTAGTAATATTAATAATTATGTATCAGTAGCCATATTAATAATTGGATCACATTAAGATCATGAGGTAGTGAGAGCGTATGCAGCAGAATGAAGTTGCACAGCAGAACAAGGAGCATGATTGATGTTTGCATTTCCTCAGTCCTCAAAATGTACACACATTTTGTGTAAGATGTATATTTTATACCTCTGCCAGAAATATGGTTTGTCTCTCGGCTAGCAGCTCATTTAGAAGGCAGGTAATAAATAAACTAGAATATATACTGAGAAAGCTATGAAACTTCAAACTAATGTGTTGCTTTACTCCAGTAAATCAGGAGGAAACTCTTCATCCAGTTTGGGTGACATCGTTCCTAGTTCCAGAAAATCGACGCCTCCATCATCTGGTGAGTAGGTCAAGAACCCTTTGGTTTACAGACTCATGCACCTAATCTGTTAAAATTTATATACATTTAGTCCTATTTTTCTTATTCCCTGTACTTCACAGGTATAAGGTTGGGTGGTTGCGTTGCCCTATAAGGCTGCTTTGGGTAGGTTTGAAGTAATGGAGTCAATGCCATCAAGTTCAGGAAATGATAGGGCTCTCAACAATGCACAAAATTCCCTCTTTGCTTTTACCATGGCATTTTATAGCAAAGACATAATAAAATTATGAGACTTCATTGGAGTAGGATAGTTAGAGGTTTTGTCTGGTGTGAGCACTCCTGCTGAACAACAAATACCTTCTGGTACAGGAGAAAAAGCAGCAATAAGAACAAAAATTCCCAAGAAGTTTCTGCAGTAGCGTCAAACCCAGCATTATTTTATAATAACAGAAACTTTTAGTGTCACAATTCTGATAAGGATGTGCTTCACATAATTCTAGCATAGTGGATATTTTTTGCCTTTTGTGACAAATTTTTCACAAATATTGTTTTGTATTTAGAGCATCAACAGACAGATTTAACTTTAGTTAGGTTGGATTCAAGAGGTATGAAGCAAATACATGGCGAGTTAGTGGAGGAAACTGGCATTAGCTCCTTGAAAAAAGCATAGCAGAAGATTACCCCCCCCCAAAAAAAAAGAAAAAGAATTTTACTAAATTCAGCTGCTGCATTGCTGGATGTTTTGAATACCCGAATTCATAAAATATTAATGAATGTTGCTAGTGACTTGTCTGTGGAGGCAAAGACATGTATTTTCCAATCATATTAGTTTATATGGAGCCTGGTCTACAGAGCAGTCATCTTAAAATGATCCTAAAGATGTTAAAGTATTTACATGGACATTAAGAGAGACAGAGGAATTCAATCAAGTTATGGTAGTAGCTTCATTTGATTAAATTAATCGAAAAATATGTCTGTCTTTCTTGTGAAACCATGAATTCGTTTGTAACAACCAACTTTATTACAATTGCAGTTTGTTTATCAAAATTCCACTTAAGTTCCCTACCTCTCTTTTCTTTTGGGGGAAATATATTTTTAGTTTACTAATACATGTCCATCACAAGTCTGTAGAACACACCTTAATCTTTTATTTCACTATGGCTTTAAACTCATATTTACTGTTAAGGCCCACTTTTTCAACAACTACATTTTTGCAGTAGAAGTGTCCATGGATCTATGTTGTAATTTTATAGTTAGAGCATCTGAAATGCTATAATATTCTTTTGTATCCTAAAAACAATTGGAGATCAGGAAATATGAAATTTCCAGAATGTTGCACAGAATTTAGAGGTAAGGGAACAGGTCACATGCTTAGATTACCAACTGACTGATTGCTAGCCGTCCTGTAATTTTCATTGCATTGAATCATTTCTTCAGACAATAGTTTTCAGAAACATGGTTTTCTGAGGAAAGAAGGAAATCTGGTAAAGTTTATTCAGTTACATTGAAGATTTGGAAAATATTTATGAGTAGTGCACATTAGCTTATTCTGTGATCTTAAGATTTTTGGGGCTGCAGGGGGTTTTTTTGCTTATCTTAAGACATCCCAAGAAGGGGGAAAGAGGCATAGTTTGTGACTAACACAAGAACTCAAGTGACTTTGAAGTACAGTTCAATTATTATTCTCAGGCCTCCTCTTTTTGAAAGTATAATAAATGACAAATACATAAATTATTTAATGAGTTGAAGAGATCTTTTTTTGACTTTCAGTCAGGGATTTTTTTTTCAGTATAAACTAGTGCCACAAAACCAAAAAATCCCAAACAAGATGAAGAACCAGTGAAAAACAAATGAAAAGGAGGCTCATGACCATTTAAATAATCAATATTATATTGATATAGTAATCAATCCATACAGTGTCCTCACGGACCACCAAACAGGATGAGGATAATGGTGAAAATTACGTTTAAATAATCCCAATGAACTAAAGATAATTAACAGTAAAAGAACTATCACGGAAGATGTTACATAGTGTCAAGACTGAGAATGAAAAAAGGAGATATTGATATCTAGCTGATCAAATGATGCATTTCTTTTTTGCAGGAAAAACTTAACAACCCTGGTTTTTCTTCACTGATGATTTTAGTTGAACATAGAACTGAAGGAGTTTTAATATGCCTTATTATGAGTGATTTATAGAATCTGTGCTGGCCTGTATTCAAGAAAAGATAATATGTTCTTTTTATACTTATGAAGAGGATGAAGGAACAGTTTTGCTAGAAGAAAATGTTACGTGATTTCTGTGGCTGTTTTTAGGAGCAGGAGTATAGAAACAGGGTGCAGATCTACTTACAGGCTTTCCTGGCAAGGGCAGGCTCAACGGCACAGTTCTGTAATTCAGGGATTGTCAGGCATCATGGCATTTGATATGTGGATAATTCAGGTGGGAAAATATACTTTATTCAAACAGAAGAGATCACTGTCCCAAGTGTCTCTTAAATCAGTAGCTGCACATAGGCTTGACAGAAATATTTCTGTTGCATAATTTAATAGCACATGGCACCGTATTAGTTGATGTCCCACTCGTCAAGCAGCTGAAAGCAGGTCACTAAGGTGGTTTCATAATAGTTTGCAATGATTAATTATGGGTTTGGGTAAAGTCAATGTAAACGATACTGCTTACAGATCTATTTAGAGTTAGATTCAGTTCGACATAATGGCATGGCAAGATAAGCATGTGTTACCAGAGTATGTCAAGAGGTGGGTAAGATCTTTACATACGAAGGTGATGTTGTACAGCATGTGTGTGGATCAATTCTGTGTATGTACTTGCTTTCTGAAGACAAATTTAATACATTACTTCAGATCAGGATTGAGCATTGTAAACAAGAAATCTTTTTCGTGTGTGTTTGGTTTTGGTTTGGTCTGCTTCGGATGTAGTTAGCAGGTATCTGTTGGACTTGGCATTCAGGATAACATGGCTTTGCATTTTGAAAATGTATTTATTTCTGCATTCATGATGATTTTTGCTTAAACTGTTGTTACTTACTTGCTAAAGAGGGTAAATATTTTATATTTATGATATAAGTGTTGTGTGCTGTATATTCTTTTGGGATAGAGGTTGAACAGCAGTGGTTTATTGTATTCACTACCATTTTGCCCTGCCTGCATCCTCACTCTTTACAACAGGATCCCGGTCTCTGAGACAAGCTGGGGTCAATTTCCTCTCTTCTGCTACCCATTCTTTTTAGTTTTCACTATTAGTGGGTCTGTTTCTATTATTTTGAATAAAGGTATCTTATGACTACTGTGCATTTTTAGTTAAAATGGTTGAAAATGCCAATTGTAGTCCACCCTGAGATAAAAGTAGATGTTATTGTACCAGTATCAAGCTGATTTTGTCTTCAAAAGTGATTTTTCTTCTGTTTCTTAATTTCCTATAGACAAGCTAGTGACATTTCAGATTTCAGTTGATGATACCCATTTTGAATTAGTGTTCATTGCTATAAAATAATTCAAATGTTGTTGGCCAAGTTCTGTTGTTTACATTAGTGAAAATCTTATCTATTCCAGTGAACCAGTTTGGATTTACACTGGTGTAACAAGAATGAACTTGGCCATTGCTCTGTTTTGTAAGAGTAATTCTGTGTATGTCTGATGTAGCTGTGTAAAAGGGGATCAGAGGAAAATGTTATGGTAGCTGTTACAGATTGCCTTCTGTGTTCTAATCCTAATGTACTGCACCTTTAAATTTTTCCCTTTTTTTTATTATGTTTTGTACTCATGGTTGATTTTTTTTTATTTTTATTTATTTGTTTATTTATTACTCTGGACAGTTTTATTTCTCTTTGCCTGTTATTTCCTTTTTAACCTATCTTTACTTTCCCTGTCATCTGATAATTCTGAATTGTTTGTCTGTATATAGCTATAGACATAGATGCCACTGGCTTAGATGCAGAAGAAAATGATATTCCAGCAAACCATCGCTCCCCCAAACCCAGTGCAAACAGTGTAACATCACCCCACTCCAAAGAGAAAAGAATGCCCTTCTTTAAGAAGGTAACACCGACTTCCAAGCTCCCATCTGTCCACCTGCTCACCTGCACTGCGTCACATTTCTAGTCCTGTTAACTGTCTGCGTCCTTTGACAAGCCAATAACATGCATGCTTTGTTGTTCTTTGTTTCTTTTCCATGCTGCTGTAGCTAAGCAGAAGCAGAAATCGGTAAGTTTATATCAACATTACCTGTGTTCATCCTGCCACTGGCATCATTAGCATTATTAACAATGCAGCTATTCTAGAATTAAGGAAGAAATGTATCAAGCTGTTAGTGGATTCAGTACAAGAAAACAAACAGTCCCAAGTTCAGCGCATCTGTGAAGCTCTGCTACAGTACTTATCCTTTTTGATGGAATAATAGGACACAGTTAGAAGGCCTTCTAAATGTTTGAGAAATTTATTTCTAACACATCCATATAATGCACCTCTCCAGTGCATGCTTATTTTTTCTATCTTTCTCAAGTTGTTTTTTTCCTTATAATTCAGTCTATTTAAATCATTATTGGAATCTAATCAGATACTCAAATTGTACTTAGAAAACAAATAGTCGAAAACACTGTCTTTTTAATTTAGTCAGTATTTAAAATTCTAATTTACTAGGTGCAAAATCTGCAGGTGAACAAGACTAGTAGAAAACTGCAGACTTGTTTTGACAGTTTACTTTGAGTTTTTCCTGTTGTCATGTATAAATTATCAGCCAAATGTTCTTGCCATCCACCAGTCAGACTTTTTTAGTGTCTCAGCTATTGGAAATGGTACTGGTGCTTCCCAGGAGAGCCAATGTCTCTCCATAGATAACCCAGATAACTACAGAATTATGCAATTGGCATCCTGTTACAGCAAACTGCAATATGTTTCTTGAATCTTTGCTGGAGTAAGTTATTAAGACATTAGGTAGCAGCAAAACTATGCAGTGAAATACCACATTTCTACTTTGTTTTTAAATCTTTAGTCTTCATAGCTCTTATTAATTTGTTTTTAACCACTCACTTAAATCTACAGCTAGCAACAGACTGTTATAGTGCTTATAAACAGTGCGCAGTGACACTGTTGCCTGTCCTGTGGATGCTCTCATATTTAGTAAATAAAACTTTTTTTCTCTCTCTCTTTTCTTCTTGAACTCTTTTAAATAGTATTGGATCCTTCTCATTTCCAAAGTCACCAGTATTTGCTTCAGTAGGGTCTGTTAAGTACTGTGTCATTCACAGCCCACTATGGAAATCCACAGCAGTTATTTGCTTCTGAGTAATTTCTTACTTAATCATATTTATAACCAAATATAAATGCTAAGGAAGAATAATACATGTTGACATGTATTGGATGCTACCTGCATAAGCATATCTTGAAGATGCAGCTCCTAGATGAAGCACCTTGAACCTGCATGGTGGCTAGTCGCATCTTTGTCTTCATTCTCTGGTGCCTCATTCTCTTTTCTTCCACATCAGAATCATTACTAGTTATAGTGGGTTTTGTAATACTGACATTTTCAGTGAATACTAGATGAGCATCCCAAACTAATCTACATAGTCAAACCACTGAGCAAAAGCTGTATGGTCAAAACTGTGCTAGTTTTTATTCTGAGTTCATATTTGAACTGGAATCTGCAAGTGAAAGCTGTATAGCTTAGTGCCAGTCCCTTAGAAAATACTAGATACTCTAATGCTAAATTAAAGAACTTTAATGCTTCCATTAGATAACTTTTACTCAGTTTTCTGCTGACAGCTTCATTACTTCAAGCTGTAAAGACTAGAGAAAAAAAATGCCTTTTTCGACAGAACAGATTTTAAAAATACCCCATATTCCATCAAATAAGGTAATTTCTGTGCTTTCCCTAATTTTCGAACAGCTCCTTAACTTCTAGCATGAATACCTTTGGTTCTGTCAACCACATTAAGACAAAGATCTGTTGCATCAGGACACTCGTGCTGTAAGCACTTACACATCTGTAATGAATTTTCGTTAGGATCTGTCTCTAATACGCTTATCAGATTATTAGTAATATTAGCAAGAACAGTGGAGGGCTGCATTTTGATACTGGCACAGCATAATTGCAGGCTCTCGCTTTGAAATATGTTGAGTCAGATTCCGCACTGTGTAAAATAAGTTAATTTCACATGCTTATGATGCCTTGGGCACTGGGATTCATTCTTATGTTACTAATTATCTGGTGAAGCTACAGGTAACAAAAAATAAGATAAATTATGTTGAAAAACATTGACAAAAATGTTTTCCACGTTTTAGACTGCTTTAGACTGCTGCTTGTGTAGCATTGTGTGCTGTCACTGTATTAATGTCTGTCTTTGTGTTTTTGTGTTTTGGAATGTATATACTTATTTTAATGTTATTGTGAAACACCTTGGGATACATTCAGTACTGAAACAATGAACAATGACTGTGTTCTGTGATCTTGACTGATGTATTTGTACTATGTAGGCATTTGGAAAATAGATCTGGCATACCTTTTTTCTGTATCACCCACACGTTCCTGGGTTTGGATTTCAATCATTTTTTCCCCCAAGACAAAGATAAACCAAACCCTCCCTTACAAATAAAAAACTCTTTCTGATAAGACTCATTCTCAGTGATATATATTGAGTAGCCATTTATTAAAGGAAAAAAAAAACATTTTCATTTGTTTATATTTTACTTTGATAACAATATAAAAATTTTGCAAACTTTGGAAGCAGGCAACCTTTTTATCTTTGTATTTTAAAATGCTTTTTATAAATTGTGCATGATACATCAGTAAATAGTTTGGTGAATATCATACTAACAGAATCCATTCTTGGGCAGTGACAGGAACTTCCCAAAGTGGAAGGATTGCTATCCCAAGCTCTGTTTATGAAAATTTTCTGGAAGTACTAACTTGATCAGTCATTATTTTGTTTTCATTTGCAAGTGAATTGCAGATGCAAATGTGGAAGTCAGACTATGAGTACTCCCATGGGAATTTGCAGTGGTGTCACAATGTTTTGTCAAGCGATGGGAAGATCTGAACGTAAAAAGAGTTGTGTTATGCTTTTCCCGTTCCTTTTTGTTTTATTTTTCTCTTTCATAATTTGCCTACATAAAATTTTGGTGGGAAACAGGTGTCACAGCTCTGGAGTCAATAATTTCAAATCGTTAACTGTTGGAAATAGCCTTTTCAATTTACCAGTTAGGAATTTTGGAATGGGACATGTGAATGTCTCCAGAATAACAATTTTATAGCTATCCAGAACAAATATGAAAACAGTAGGAAAACCAAAAGTCAAACAAAAGCTTTTTCAAAAGAAATTCCTGAACCTCTTATGTCCCTATCATCTACTACCTGTTTTCAGGAAAAGTTAATGAATTCATGATTCCTGTATTGGTGACATCACTGGAAATTCAGAGTTCCTAATATTGTAAGTAATGTGTAACACTTTCTCTAGGTGTTGTGATGCTGAAAGCTTTTTCTGTTTTGCAGACAGAGCACATCCCTCCCTATGATGTAGTGCCTTCTATGCGACCAGTAGTTTTAGTGGGGCCTTCTCTGAAGGGATATGAGGTAAGTGATTGTTGTGAATGGATTTATTTTGCCAAAAATATTGTGCTTCATTTGTATTTGAATGTTCAAAGGTAATTAAGCTGAATAACATAATTTATATCATAAACAAAAATCTAGACAGTTTTTACTTCTACTAGATGGCTGTTTATTTATGGTTTATTTCATATCAGAATTCAGATTAAGAATAAATTACATTCCAATCCTATTGTTCAGATATAAGATGTACTGCCAACTTTATTACATATTATAATTAGCATCAAGTATTATGAATTTCCTATATGATTATTAATTTGTTGTTTGTCTCCTTCCAGGTAACAGATATGATGCAAAAAGCATTATTTGATTTTTTAAAACATAGATTCGAAGGGCGGTAAGTACTTTGCAATGCAAATCTACTTGAGTTCAGGTCCTATTTAGGTACTACCAGGTTTTTAAGAAGTAATTATATTCTTTTTGTAGAAAAATAGGAGTTTTTCTTGATCAGTGGACTGTAGTGTGGATTGGAAGTTTCCTTAGCAGAGCACGCTGAGGCTGTGTTGCAGTCGGAAGCGTTCAGGTGCATATATTTGTTGAGAGTGGAAAAAAGGATGTCTTCTTCTTGATGACCATGACATTCACACTCCAAATTGCTAGATATTTATCTACAGATTTAATAAATGTTTATCTTTAAAAAGTTACTTTGTTTAAGTATTTTTCTAATGGTATCTCATTACTGCTGCCTGGGTTCTGTACAAACTGACAAGGGCCACCATTCCTTCTCAGCTCTAGTTCCTTACAGTGGCATCCGACTTGGAAACAGTGATACGAGATTCAGACTATCTAATGTATATGATTGTGAAACTCTTCATCCCTCAAGGTGGGAGCTTGGTTTGACAGTAGTGCTGGACTCTATAATGGGAAGTCTCAAAAGGACTGCTTGGAGGGGGGGCTGTCTTCCACCTTGCTGAAATATGGTCACCCTTGGTAGCAGACAGGCTGCACTTCACTGGATTTTGATCTGAGTGCTGTTACAGCCTGTCCCCCGCAGCACACTAGGCAAGGTCCAGTCTGATTTCATAGAATCATAGAATGGTTTTGGGTTGGAAGGGACCTTAAAGAGCACCTAGTTTCAACCCCCCTGCCATGGGCAGGGACACCTTTCATTAAACCAGGTTGCTCAAAGCCCCATCCAACCCAGCCTCAAACACTTCCAGGGATGGGGCATCCACAGCTTCTCTGGGCAATGTGTTCCAGTGTCTCACCTCCCTCAAAGAGCTAAATCTACCCTCTTTCATTTTAAACCCATTACCCCTCATCCTATCACTACACTCTCAGATAAAGAATCCCTCCCCATCTTTCCTGTAGGCCCCCTTTAGGTACTGGAAGGCTGCTATAAGGTCGCCATGGAGCCTTCTCTTCTGCAGGCTGAACAACCCCAACTCTCTCAGCCTGACTCCATAGGGGAGGTGCTCCAGCCCCCTGATCACCTTCGTAGCCCTCCCCTGGACCCGCTTGAGTAGGTCCATGTCTTTCTTATGTTGGGCCCCTCCCACCCCGAGCTGAACTCAGTACTCCATGTGGGATTTCACGAGAGTGGAGTAGAGGGGCAGAATCACCTCCCTTGACCTGCTGGTCACACTTCTTTTGATGCAGCCCAGGATATGGTTGGCTTTCTGGGCTGTAAGCACACATTGCTGGCTTATACTCAGTTTTTCACCCACTAATACCCCCAAGTTCTTCCCCTCAGGGCTGCTCTCAATCCACTCATCACCCAGCCTGTATTTGTGCTTGGGATTGCCCTGACCCACATGCAGGACCTTGCACTTGGCCTTGTTGAACTTCATGAGGTTCTGATGGTCCCACCTCTCAAGCCTGTCAAGGTCCCTCTGGATGGTATCCCTTCCCTCCAGCGTGTCAACCACACCACACAGCTTGGTGTCATCAGCAAACTTGCTGGGTGTGCACTCAATACCACTGTCCATGTCCCCAACAAAGATGTTAAACAGTGCCGGTCCCAGTACTGACCCCTGAGGAATGCCACTCGTAACTGGTCTCCACTTGGACATTGAGCCACTGACAACAGTTCTTTGAGTGTGACCATCCAGCCAATTCCTTATCTACTGAGTGGTCCATCAGTCAAATCCATATCTCTCCAATTTAGAGACAAGGATGTTGTGCAGGACAGTGTCAAATGCTTTGCACAAGTCCAGGTAGATGACATCCGTTGCTCTTCCCTTATCGACCAAATGCTGTAACCACATCACAGAAGGCCACCAGATTTGTCAGGCACGATTTGCTTTTAGTGAAGCCATGTTGTCTGTCACCAATCACCTCCTTATTTTCCATGTGCCTTAGCACAGTTTCCGGAAGGATCCACTCCATGATCTTGCTGGGCACAGAGGTGAGACTGACTGGCCCATAGTTCCCCGGGTGTTCATTTTTTTTCCTTTTTAAATATGGGGATTATGTTTCCCCTTTTCCAGTCAGTGGGAACTTCCCCAGACTGACACAACTTCTCAACTATGAGTAGCTTAGCCACTTCATTCACTAATTCCCTCAGGACCCGCAGATGCATCTCATCAGGTCCCATGGACTTGTGTACCTTCACATTCCTTAGATGGTCTCGAACCTCATATTCTATGGTAGGCAGTTCTTCATTCTCCCGGTCCCTGCCTTTGCCTTCTGCAACCTTGGTGATTTGGCTGGAGCACTTGCCAGAGAAGACTGAAGCGAAAAAGTCATTGGCTACCTCAGCCTTCTCCATGTCCTGGGTAACCAGGTTTCCCGTTCCCTTCCAGAGAGGGCTCACATTTTTCCTAGTCTTCCTTTTATCACCAATGTACTTACAGAAGCTTTTCTTGTTGCCCTTGATGTCCCTGGCCAGATTTATTTCTGTCAGGGCTTTAGCTCTCCTAACCTGATCCCTAGCTGCTCAGACAATTTCTCTGTATTCCTCCTAGGCCTCCTGTCCTTGCTTCCACCCTCTGCAGGCTTCCTTTCTGTGTTTGAGTTTGTCCAGGAGCTCCCTGTTCACCCACACTGACCTCCTGGTGGTTTTGCCTGACTTCCTCTTTGTTGGGATGCATCGCTCCTGGGTTTGGAGGAGGTGATCCTTGAATATGAACCAGCTCTCTTGGGCCCCTCTTCCCTCCAGGGCTGTATCCCATGGTATTCTACCAAGCAGATCCCTGAAGAGACCAAAGTCTGCTCTCCTGAAGTCCAGAGTAGCAAGCTTGCTGTGCACCCTCCTCGCTGCCTGAAGGATCTTGAACTCCAGCATTTCATGGTCACTGCAGCCAAGGCTGCCCTTGAGCTTCACATTCCTCAGCAGCCTCTCCTTGTTGGTGGGAACAAGGTCCAGCATAACACCTCTCCTCTTTGGCTCTTCCATTGCTTATGCCCTGCCATGTTGTCCCTCCAACAGGTATCAGGGTGGTTGAAGTCCCTCATGAGGACCAGGGCTTGCAAACACGAGGCTGCTCCTACCAGTCTATAGAGGGCCTCACCTGCTCAGTCTTCCTGGCCGGGTGGCCTGTAGCAGACCCCCACTATAATGTCACCTGTCCCTGCCCTCCCTTTAATCCTGACTCATAGGTTCTCGGTCGGCTCCTCATCCACCCCCAGGCAGAGCTCCATGCACTCCAGCTGCTCATTGACGTAGAGGGTGACACCCTCTCCTCGTCTCCCCTGCTTGTCCTTCCTAAAGAGCTTGTATCCTTCCAACACTCCATTCACAGAAGCCATCCCACCACGTAATGACACGTTTAGATATCAAATTACTGAAATCTTCTTTTATTAAAAAAAAAAAAAAAGTGATTTTTAGACTTGTTACCTAGCATGAAGGATATTTTAAACAGGATAATCATTCAAAGGACTTAATAATTTTACTTCATCAGCATAGTTTTGGTCTAGTAAAACCTGCTGACTTAGCTTGAAATGTATGTCTAGGTATGGTTAATTAAAAAAAAATAAAAAAAATGTCCTAGTCTTCTCTAGAAGACAAGAAAAAATCATCTAAAAAAAAAGAATAACAAATAATATACCTTCTTCACAGAACACCTTGTTATTATTAAACAGCAAAAGACTAAATGCAGGCTGTATATTAACACAAGTTAATAATAATTTCTAAGACAATGTACCAAATCTTCATACATGGTGCCACAACTAGGTATTATGCCATGCCTCCTCACAAAAATTTGTTATGTAGGACATAATCCCACAGGAAGCAAATGAAATAATAGCTGGATATCATAATCACATTAGATGTACAGCCTGGTTGTCTGCCACATCTCCACCTCTGTGGAGGTGAACTGCAGTGTGCTTTCATGCTCTCTTGCTCCCTTTCACATGTGCACTTGACCTACAGCAACCCATGAGTTTCACAGTAATTGGCAGTACCCATAAGAGTGATAAGCAGGGACACATGAGTCAGAGTTTCCCAACTCATGGTCTCTCAATCATTAATGGTTTGGTAGGTCAGGCAACTGGGCTCTCATATCACACGATCAGAGTCTCAAAGGGAGCTCCCTGGATGATATACTCCTCCTGCTGCTGCACAGTGCCAATATCTCCATACTGAATTTCTGAACATGGTATATGATACATCATACATGATAGATGACTGCATTAGTGTCCATGACACATCAAGAGAATGAAATGTAGGATCCACTGCTATAGATGATAGTATCTTAGGAATATGTAGGCATTTGATTCTCTCTGTCTTCATGGCTTACTAAGATGTTGATATGAAGGCTCAAAAAGGAATCTCTGTATGAAGCTCGAAAACTCTTAAACTTTAAAATAGATACTGTTTTCCTTTGGGGTTTTTGTTTGTTTTCTTTTGATACAGTTAAGTGCTGATCAAGAAAGATGGAAAAAAATCTTTACAGATCAGAATCAGCTTTTTATTTAAAAATAAAACACTGTTTTTGTAATCACTTTGTAGTTTTTCTTTTCATGCAAATATTCTGAGTCATATAAGGAGTCCAGGATTGGGTTTATAGCAATCAAGTAATATTTTTTAGATTTCTGTTGCTAAGAATTGTAACAAAATGAAAGAGTATTAAGCATTTCTGAAAAAAACCCGTATTTTGAAACTCTCAAAACCTATAAAGTTGAAGAACCTTGTTACAAAATACCTGTAGACTTTGCATCTGCTCATCCTGTAACTGAATCATGACACATGATACTCAAATCATTTGTGTCATAAGCACTTTCATATGAGTCACCAGAGCAATTTTTAATTAAAGTTCAGTGAGAAAACCACCATACAAACTCCCTTCATATCATTCTGCATGCTGTACTGTTATGGTTTTTGAGGTATGTCCAATTTAAATGATATATTCCTGTCACTCTAAAACAATTAACTACTTTTAGATGCTTTCATGTTACAGAACCTTGTTTTCACTGATCACAGACTTACATCTCTGGAGTGAAACACAAGCAATGTTCAATAGAGTACAAGCTATGCTTCATACTGCACCATAGTATACATTACTCACCAGGGCACAACAACAGTGCACAGAAAATATAAGGCAGAAAGTGAAGGATGCAGTTCTGTTGATATCACTTTGATGGAATACCAGGACTCAAAACAAATACATATTCAACTCAACAGTGACTCATACATTTGAAAGTGAATTGGAAATTTGGGTAGGCAGAAAGTAATGATCCGTGTGGGAATTTTACAGGAGGAAGGAACTTTACTGTAAAAACCTGCTTAAAGTTGGAAAAGGCCTTCAAAAGTTATGTAAGTGTCCTGGTTTCAGCTGGGATAGAGTTAATTGTCTTCCAAGTAGCTGGTACGGTGCTGTGTTTTGAGTTCAGTATGCGAAGAATGTTGATAACACCCTGATGTTTTCAGTTGTTGC
>JAVJGG010000073.1:23693389-23734441 GCA_035590195.1 Aviceda cuculoides
CCCATCCCACTGGCGGGGGGGGAGTGAGTGAGCGGCTGCGTGGTGCTTAGTTGCTGGCTGGGGTTAAACCACGACAACATAGTAATCAAATTTTTAATGTGGTACCATACTGGGGCCAGTATATGAAGGAAACTGTTTTCCTGAGCTTTGACAAGTTGAAGTAAATGGAAAAAGGAGCTTCTGCTAATATAGACACCTCAGTGTCTTAATGGCTATCTCAGACACTCCAGTTTGAGCAAATTGATTACAAAGTAAGATTAAAGTCTGAGCTGAAGTTATCTGCATGTAGGAAATTAACGGCACAGTAAGATTACCATGTGATGCAGCAGGCATTCCTACCTCTTTTTTTTCTTACATATATGGACTGAGGTTTTGTAAGAAGGTATCTTTACGGGCTGGGATTGCAGGAAGCCATGGAGGTGAGAGGCAGGCAGTGCTGCTTGCAAGGGCAACAAACTGGGGGGGGTTGCAAAATGCTCTCATTAATGTCGCATTCAATTCCTTAGCGTGCCAGGGACGAGCATGGCTAACAACTCCTGCCAGCCGGAGGAGGAGCAACACATCAGTCTACCACATCTTTACATTTCTTAAAACTAATAGCCTTTTAATATTTTCATAACTCTAATTTTCTACTTATCTGCAGCTGAAGTTCAAAGTGAAATTGAACGGATTTTTGAATTAGCAAGGACACTGCAGTTGGTAGTGCTTGATGCTGATACCATTAACCACCCAGCTCAACTAAGCAAAACCTCTCTGGCTCCCATTATAGTATACGTAAAGATTTCTTCTCCTAAGGTAAATACTTTACTGATATTTGTGTTGTTTCAGTCTTTTCTTTTTATTTTCTTTTCTCCCTTTTTTTTTGGTCTTAAATGCAGATAATCTCATTACATTTCAGAGCTGTATATTGTTACTGCTTCCCTTTGGATGGTGAAATACTATTAATCAAAAAAGTATGTTAGCTCTGGTGTTACCAAAACCCATTTTGGAAAAGGTCCCGTAGCTCCAATAGTTTTTTAAATTGGGATTGCACTTTTAGTATCAATCATGTAAGTAATGCTAACAGTTTGTTAAATCAAAATAATACAGAAATGAAAGAAAGATTTTCACATAATGAATATCAGACTGATGGGTAAACTTTAACATCTCCTCGAAATTTACTCTTTCATTCTGTGGAAAAACCTACACAGGCCTTGTGAAGAGGCATTTCAAAGACAAGAATGAATTATGGGAAGAGAACTCAGGAGAGCAATTAAAGAATTTCAACTTAGAAACAAACAAAACCAGAATCAGCAGAGGAAAATAGGAGGGGAACATGTAAGTGCTTGTAACAGGAAAGGAGATGTTGGGAAGTTAATGAAAATTAGCTTGTTCTGGATGTAAACAGCATGGGAAATGCTCCTGAAGCCAGCAAAGTAAGAGTTGGATCTGCTCAAG
Source organism: Aviceda cuculoides (assembly GCA_035590195.1). Lineage (NCBI taxonomy): Eukaryota > Metazoa > Chordata > Aves > Accipitriformes > Accipitridae > Aviceda > Aviceda cuculoides. The sequence continues at coordinate 23,694,827 of JAVJGG010000073.1, forward strand.
TGGACAGTTAGAATGTAAACATTTTAAGTTGTTATACATGTACATTAAGTCTGAACCTGCTCACTTTTATTAATGTCTTATTTTTCACAGGTTTTACAGAGGTTAATAAAATCTCGAGGGAAATCTCAGGCCAAACACCTTAATGTTCAGATGGTGGCAGCTGATAAACTGGCACAGTGTCCTCCCGTGAGTTACTGTTATTTTATGTCTCGTCTTTGAAGGTGCCTTTCTTTTCAAACACGAGGTTAATTACGTAATTTCTGGGAATGTTTGCCATCTTCTGGCCGTATTTCACTATTGCTTTTTTGCAGAACACCTGAGGTCTCTGGGCTCTGCACAAAGGTGCAAGGAAAAACAGTCCTAGTCACAAGAGTTATTAGGATGTGTGCTGAATACATTCACCAGTCGAACAAGCTGAGCATTTGTTTTACTCGATAATTCTTTTGGGGTTATTGGTCTAAAAATGAACCCTCTTAGTGACCATGCTTTATCTCTTGCAGTTTAGGGTAAGGCCAGTGGTTTGGTAGCTCCCCTTGGGCATAAGTCACCACAGCCCATCACTGCTGGCGTTCTTGGTCACAGTTTTGGCAAAAAGAGCTGCGGGGTACTACATAGCTGAGAGCTCTGCAGTTCTTCTGTTGATGTGCACTGAAGCAAATTCTTTCAACTTCTGCCTATAAAGTGGAGATGATGAGACCCCAGCTGTGTTTTAAACATGGCAAGCAGTATTACCTGCATACTCAACTGTCAAGAGTATGGATAAGGGACTAGAAGATGAAGGATCAGTTCAGTTGCAGATGGGGGAATTTGCTATAGTTACAGAGCTGAGTGAGGGGGATATTTTCATCATTTAAGTTCAAGCATCTCAGAGACTAGCCTCCTCAGGTCCCCAAGAAGTCAACGAAGAATGCTAGAGACCTGCTTAGTCTCTCAAAGCTGCCTTCAGGAGGACTTTTGTCTCCCTGACCAGGGAAGGAACAGAGGAAACTCGCCTCCTAACTTTAGATGCCTAAAATTAGACCATGTGACTAATCTCTTGCCTAGTATTTGTGTAACACTTGGAAACTGGCTTATCTGTATTGCTTGTGTTTGTTACTGTTACTAGTTACTGGTCTTAGTTTGTCTTAGTTTTCTCTTAGTTTTTCTAGATATGGGGAGTGAATTCCTTTTCTTGCCATTCCATTTTGTTCCAATAGCTACAAACTTCAATATTTAACCTTTCTTTCTGGATATTTAAGATTTGTTCAAGCTGTCTCTTCTATCTTCATTGACTGTGCATTACTAAGCAGAAGTCATGAGGACTTGTTTTAGGAATTGTAATATTAGTTCTAGTTATGATTGCTGTCTTTTGTATCAATTGCAATTTTTTAAAAAAGGGTGAATATCTTAACATGAGTGTTAGAAATGTGGTTCATTTTTGATGACGGGAAGGTGTGGTCATCCATGTCTCTAGCTGATCTGCCTTTAGCCGGTGTTTATTCTCACTAAAACCTTTCCTTTATCAGGAAATGTTCGATGTGATTCTTGATGAGAACCAGCTTGAAGATGCTTGTGAGCACCTTGCTGACTATCTGGAAGCCTACTGGAAGGCCACGCATCCACCTAGCAGCAATCATCCTAACCAGCTTCTCACTCGCACACTTGCAACAGCCACTCTTCCTATTAGCCCAGGTCCAAATATTAATTTACAGGTACAGTTTTTATGCCTCTCTTCTTTTTTTTTCTATCAACTTCTTCCTCTTCCAAAGCACAGTAGTAGTCTGATACTAGAATATGCTGAATGTGTCTTACTGGTGTTGATAGAGGAAGAGCTTTTTCAGTATACATTCACCCATTTTCAGTATAAAAGGCAAATACAGGCTCATTATTGTTATTGCTATTATATTCACAGTAGCATGTGTTTGCGTATTGACTAGGGGGCTGGTTTTCATTCTAAGGACTAAGCCAGCCTGACTGAAAACATATGGTGATGTGAAGTGAAATACTTAAGATTTCATTGTGCCCAGGATACCACTGTGCCAGTAATATGCGTACCAGCCACAAGCATTTTTATAGCTGGCCATATGTAATCCAATCAGAGGAATAAAACTGGTCTAATACGATGCATGTTACAGCCTCTGGTAACTCTCTGAGTGATGGGCACACTATCGCTAATAGGCAAATCCCAGCCCCAGAGGCCCTGCATGAGAAATTTGGTTATGTACAGAGCAGATCCACAAATGTTGGAGGGAATCTGTTCCTATTTTCCCACAGGCTGTAGAGTTGTAGAAGTTGAAAATGAGTGACTGTATTAGTGAAGTCTCAAGGTCAAAGTGGCCCTCCAGTGTTTCTTTTGTTCTTTTATTCATTGGCCATTGCTGTGAAATGTACATACTTCTTTCAAGCCAAACTCTTACATAAAACCCGAGTCCCGCTGCACATTGTGCAGAAAGACCTTGAGAGGCAGTGTGTTCTGAACAGCCAGAGTACTGTCTAGCGAGCTGGGAAAAACAGGCATTATTCCCACCTCCGCACTGACCTACCTGGTGACTTTGGGCATATTTAGTCCTCTCTTTTCTCCTTCAACTTCTGCTTTGTATAATTGTATTAAGGTTTTCAACATAAGGAGATCCTTTCCTTTGTATATGTGTTGCATGGCATGAAATGAAGTTTTTAAAGGTGTTACTTCATTATAAATAGTGCGTGACACCTTGAGGCTGACAAGATCACTATGGGGGTTAAAATACATGTCCCAGCTCAAGTAATGGCTTACTACATCTAAATTTCCACCCAAGTTCCATATGTGCCCGTATGTTACATACCTATGTCAGTTAAAATTAATAACTTTAGCTAAGAAAAATGTCTCCTTTTAGAAAATCAGAGAAAAAAAATACGTCTGCACTCAAATTGAAATGACAAAGATTTGCTTTTTGTTTTTATGGTCTTGCAAAACAATTTTTTTGTGTCAAAGAATTTATTTCGCATTAGAAGACCACAGACTTGGCAGGTTTGTTGTTTAACAAGAAAAATGGCTTCAGCCACCTTGCAGGGTATCTCCTTCTCTTGCTTTCAAAAGCAGTTGCAGGAAAAGAGACTGTAAGCCATAGCTCATTACTGCCTTTTTTTCTGTCCTCAGAGCTGAAAAACCCTGAAAAAATTGTGAGCTGGAAGAATTTCTGAGTATGAAATTCAGTATTGTTGTGTGCAGACTTGCTAGATAAACTTTCTTTGCTTTGTAGATGTGTTTATTATTTTGCTCAAGTTTTTTTTGTGCCTATTGGGTGTGGATTTGTAGTTCACTTACTCATTTTATTAACCACATTCTCTGGAGGAAGTATACAGAGTTTTAATAACACTTTTCTGAATGTTGTGCTATCTCCTTACAAACTAACAGATTTTTATTTTAAGGACTAAAAATGAGAATGTATTTGCAGTTTCACAGTTTTTTTGTAGGTCTACTAATCTAACAGGGGTCCTTTATGGAACATAGAACTTTTACATTCCTTTTGTTTCATTTTCCTATGATACATTTTCAGCTGATGTCTCAAACCTGAGCCTGTCACAGTCTTGGAATAGAGTGGGTTTATTTTCTAATCACGGTGGCTGAACCCATTCTCTCAATAGTGTTAAGACCCTCTATCTGGAGAATTTAAAGTCTATGTCTGTGCCATTTTTGCGGAGTGCTCTGCAGAGAAAAACCATGCCACCAACCATTTGGCCTGGAGGGGCCACATCCGCACTGCCAAGCATTTGAGTTATTCTCCCCTGGGTCCAATGCAGCACCCCTTTGCCATGAGACATAATTGGGTTTTGTGGTTTTTTAGTCCCGGGTGTACACTGTAATGAGAGACTTGTGTTGCCGGCTGCCAGAGTGGTATTTTTATAGCACGATGCTGACTGTGTGCATTGTATGGCACGAGGTGCTTGAAGGTGTGAGGCCTCCTGGGACTGTTTGAAATGAAGTCATTGGAGACCATACACCTCCTGTCTATCTGATGGAGAGCTTTGGAGCAAACTGTCCTGACATCTGTTTGCAGGTTTCCTCTCGTAGGGAAATAGTTGGCTAATTCCAAAGAGAAGACTGGAGCAACCTCACACACATATGGTGCAGGTGATTAGGGACCACTGGGTGGAAATAGGGAGCGAACCAAATTGAGTCGGTGGACACAGACTTCTCTCTCCTCTTTCAAGTCTGCTTAAACTTCTTTCCAAAAACCCCTACTTCTTTGAAATTACAACCCAAATAATGAAATGGGCTTATCTCAAACTTTCTCCATTTTAGGCAAAAAATCTTATGAGATTGGGCCATAAAATTCCTGCACTGCAGAATCTCATCCAAATCAGAGCTTTAATTTGGTTATGAACCAAAAAGGCAGACCCTAATCCAGATTCAGATGTTACCTGCTCGGTGTCCCTGTAATATTTAGAGAAAGTTACTGTCAATGAATTTGCCCATAAAACCCAGCAGCCCTAATGCTATTCTGAAATTGCAGGTATTGGTTCTAAATTTATTCCTTGTGCTCCTCCATGTGTACTCATCATAGCAGAGAAGATGCTTCTGAGTTTGTAAAAGTAGCATTCTGTTCAAACCGGGTTCAAATTTTGCATCTGTTCTCAAACCACAGCAATGACATTTTATTAGTCACAATTATATATGTAGGTGCATATATACTTGGGATTTGACCATATGAGAATTAAAGGGTTTCATGTCTGTACTCAGTTTATGTGCCTTAAAAACAGTCATGGTTGTGAACTAATAAAAATGTGTTTACAAGTCCAAAGCAGGTATTGCTTTAGACTCTTTAGCTTTTCACTTGATTTCATTTTTAATTCACCTCCGTTAAGTCATTTCTGTTCACCTCGAACACATCTATTCATGTTTACATTTACTACATTCCTTTTCTGGCAAATCAGAATCATCTTGAGAATCATAAAAACAAGAACAAAAAAGAAATTTGACCACTGTTTCTGTTACCTTGTTCTCATCTATACCATTTGTTTCAAACTAGGAACACACGGAGCAACCCAGCTAGTCACTGGGAAGTTTAAAGAACAAAATGTTGTCTTAGAAAATGAAGATTTGTCAAATTTATCAAATTGCTGATTTAAAATATGTTGCTTTTTATAAGTTTCTGATAAAATACAGATTTGTTCCTGTCCAATTTCCTGCCATTTTACTTTTTGGGTTGCTAGGAAACCCACCTGCCAAGATCTGTGGATGAAGGACAAAATTTCCTCCTTCCCCTAGCTCTTTTCCACAAAATAGAAAGACAGAAAGAAGATACATCCGTGAGCTGCCCTGGAGGCAATCCTCATTTTTAGTTTAAACAACTCTGAACATAAGAGGGCAAACTTTAGACTAACTTTGATAAATTCAGAACAGTCTCACAAACAAATGCCTGTATAACTCCGTTAAAACCTACTTGAATTTTGTGCCAGTAAAGATGATTTTGTCTTGACATTCTTCACCTCATGTGAGAAGAATAATTCATTTTCACCATAAACTATTTCTTAAAATTTTGCAATTAAGCTTGAAAAGTCTTTGGCTGTGGTTTGGGAATAAAAGCAGGTTAATGTAATGAAACCCCCAAATAAATTAAATAATGCCACTTGTTCGTTTTACAGTGATTTCAAAGCATTATGCTGGTGAAGAGTAGGTTTGTTATTGCCTGGTAATTTTTATTTTGGTCTTTTAATAGTAGTGGTGTGTTAGGAAATTCTGTAGGTGATAATATCGCTCTCCTCCTGCTTTTCTTGGCAATGGTCTGCATTCTTGAGCTCTTAAAAGTATGCGGTCAAAGTTTAATTTTTCATTACCGTGAAGAAATGGAATTATTGCCGAGAAAAGCAGAAGATCAGTGATACTATTAGTATCATAATACAAACTTTATTCACACCAGATTCAATTGCATTTTTTCTTTAAAAAAAAAAACCCTACTCTAAAAGAGCCAAGGTTATGTACTTTGGTTCTCTGCTGGAATCCACCTCCTCAGCCCTCTAAAATCACTTTCCCATATAGTGGCTGTTTCCAAGCAGGCATCTGTAAACTCTCAGCTGATACCTGCCCTCTCCTGGCATGATATGTTCTCTTCAATTTTTCCGCTGTTTGTCCTGCTTCTGCATGCTCTCTTTTTGTCTGGAGTGTGGTAGGCAATTATTGCTAAATGGAATAGTCAGAAACATCACAGGAGACGAGAAAGTGTCACAGAATAATGTGATTGCCACCCTTCATTCTGATGAGAGTGAAAGGAATTGTTTGTATTATAATACTGAACTTTCAGTAAAAGCTGAATTCTAATGGTTTTTTTCTAGTTTAGATTCAAAGTGGATTGTTGTGTACTTAAACTTTATTGGTTTCATTATACTTTCTAGTTGAAGTTGTTATTGGAGAAAGTTTTTAAATTTGTACTTCGTGTACATGAACTTACTGCTGGTTGTGATAGCAGGGATCTCAAGGAGACCAGAGGAATGACCATTCAGTCCCTGAACGCAGCGGTTCACAAATCGAAGAGGAAGCACGGGTTGAACCCATCAAGAAATCCCAGCATCGCTCTTCCTCAAGCCAACACCACAACCATCGCAGTGGTGTTAGAGGCCTTTCTAGGCAAGAAACTTTTGACTCAGAAACACAAGACAGCAGAGATTCGGCTTATGTAGAGCCAAAGGAGGACTACTCACACGAGCATGGGGACCACTATGATTCTCACAGGGATCACAATCATAGAGACGAGTCCCACGGGAGCAGTGATCACAGACATAGAGAATCAAGGCATCGCTCAAAGGAGAGGGACCGCGAGCAGGACCACAATGAATGCAACAAACAGCGTAGTCGTCATAAATCGAGGGACCAATATTGTGACAAGGATGGGGAAGTGATATCGAAAAAACGTAACGACGCAGGAGAATGGAACAGGGATGTTTACATCCGTCAGTAACTTTTGCCTCCGGCAGTCTTGTGTTTCTTTGAAGTCTTGTAACAATGCCCCTGGAAAATATCTTTGGGTTCTTCATTGCAGAACATATGGTATCCTTCTGTATGCTGATTTGTATTGCTGTTGCTTGCATAGCAATAGCATGAAATAGAATATTCATATACTTATTTTTTTGGTTAGTGCTATATGAATTAGCGTAGTACAACTGCAGAGTTCCTGATGTTGTACTATGCCATTTTTCAAGCTGTTTTTTGGTAGCTGCCACTTGAACAATATCTGTTGCCATCAAGGTGTTGTTAGTGTTTTCTAAAAAAAAGGTACATTTGATGTTTAATAACTTCCCGTGTATTCAGCAAGCCAGAATCAGCACATAAAAAATCTAAAACTTTTTGTCTGCTCTGATTTTTAATTTGTATGCACTTGATTTGCATATTGATTTAAGAGCCACTATCTGTTGCTTGTACCTCTGGTGGACTCCATTTGAAGACAGAATTCAGTCTTGCCTTACACGCAGGGGATCATAAAGTCAAAATCTATTTTCTATGTACTGGTACTGTGTACTGTATATACAGTTTATAAATGTTATTTCTGCAGACACCTTCGTACTATATAAGTTTGATCACACTGTTTTAGAGTCCTAATGCCAAGTCAGCAGATTTGCTTTTGAATTACTGGCAACTGGAACTAGCCTCATTTAGGAAGTCTGTAACAGTGTTCAATCTAAATACTTTTTCTTCTGTAGCAGAAAGCTTATACTTATTGTAAATACAATTGAGTGCTTGAGATAAAGGGTCTAACTCTTATACCTTATGCTGTCCTTGCAAACCCAATTTTGCATTTTAAATTTACGGTAAAGATAACAAACTTATCACTATAAATTATTCTGCTCTGCACAGGCCACAAAGTTGCAACGGACACAGCTTAATTTCTGTTCCGTTGTCAGAATAATAGAGCAGATGTGACAGAGGTGTGTATGTGAGTGGGTGGGTGGCGGATGGGCGTGTGTGTGCATATGCACGTTAGGCAGCAAAGTGTGAGAATCTACTGAAGAAAACAAAGGTTACTCAAAAGCCCAACAAGTCTGTTTCTTCATTCTGTCGTCTGTTAATTCAAAAATCCAAATTGCAGTCGGGGAATATGAGGGAGTTTACTGACCCAGGTAATTGAGAAAGCATCAATCTGCTGGCTCTTTGTTGAGACTTCAGGAGAGTAAAAGCAGGCAAATGTTACTGTGAGTGCTTCACTGGAAATGTAAAATCTTTGTGTTTTAGAGTATTTGTTTTAGTAAGAAAAGTTTACACAGCTTGTGGAGAGTTATTTTGTTGGAAAATAAATTTTTGTAGCTTCTCCACTTTTTCTACACTTGCCAATTCCTCTGCATTCCCACCTTGCAGCCAGCTCACTGCTTTTCCTTCACCTAAACTGTTGTGCTGCTGGTGAGAGTTTAGAAAAATGACTGTGACAAAATACTCTGTTACGAGCTCGCTAGAGAACATGCATTGAAATCAAAGGGCGTGAACTCAGTTTTGTTTTGCATTGAACACCTGTTGCACTGGTAAGTGGGGGGAAATTCACCATTCTTTTTGACTACAGGTTCCATACCCTTGCCTAGTGTAAAAGCTGTTCTGCATCACATATAATCTTTGTAGTAGTTGTATGAATGAAATACTTTTTGTATTTCACTGTAAATAGCACATTATATAAAGACTGTAGTGGGATAATAATTAATTTAGCTGGAAGTTCTTTTTATTTATTATTTTAATTCTGGGAATATCAGCATTGCCTGATTTTTAATATCATTTTAGTGAAATGGATAAGATATATGGCAGGTGCATGTTTTCTCCAATCTCCTATTCCAGCATCTAAGCAATTCAATTTAACTCCCTTAAACATACTCTGTCCTCCCTCTCCCACCCCTCTCCCTGATGCTTTAAATGCTTTTTTTACAACAATGTGAGAGTGTGAAATTCTGCTGTCAGGTATCTGGCCATTCCTCCCAGTGCTGCTGACTGTTGTGGTTATTCAAGAATAGTATTTGGCTCAAAGCATGAACTGTGGGGAACACAAGGAAAAGGATATTTTTCTAGAAATTAAATTCTCAGCATTTTTCTAAACATCATTAAGTGACTTTTTAGACAAAGGAAGCATAGGTAAGTAGATCTGCTGTATTACTAAGTGGATATATAAGAGTATATAGCAGTGGCTTTTGATACAAGAGGATTTTCCAGGGTATCAGTGGAAAATGACATTGAAGGACTCTGTTGTTTGAATGGTATCAGATCACATGTAAATGGGAAGAGAAGTTACATGGTCTTGCTCTATATAGCCTGGCTTTAGCTATTTTACCAACTTCAGTAAACGCTGTTGCTCCCTACAACTGTTACATGACAGCTGTGTCCTCCAAGAAGTGATCCATTTCCACTTCAATACCTTAATTATTTTGTTGTTGTTCTTTTTTTTATTTATTTTTGCTCCAGAGAGTGTTTATTTTCCACCTTTCTTAAGGTCTTTTTTAAGTAATGTTTGGCAGAATTTCAAAGCACTGAGTAGTGTATGAAAACCATGGAGTAGGTAGCCATGTATAGACAAATAAATGAGAAAATAAAGAGCATAGTCCAAGACCTAGTATTTAAGAATGGCCTATATATTGATTTATGGAATATAAATATCACAAAAAAAGACATGGCCCAACCCAACTACTGAGAGAACCATGTTTTGTATAGTGCTGCTAATTATGTACAGACAACATACTAACACACGCATTTCTTAGGCAGACTCACTCAGTAGGTTTTTATTAGCCTTGCTAAGATAATTATTTCCTTCAGTTATTGTTTTAAGAGTGACAAATCATTTGTGAGCTTGTACTACACATTGCACAATACCACCTGCCTGCTGAGCACGACTTTGAAAAGCACTTTAACAGAATTATTTCAATAAGAAGCTTTAAAAATACTCCAACTGGAGGACATATCAAAGGTTATTGTGATGAAATGTCTTTGCAAAGTTTTGCCAATAGAAAGTTTAATATTATTGTTTGCATAAGGATACTAATGAGTTCATATTTCTGTATCTGGTTTCAGGAGCTTTGAATCTGAGGAATGGTAGAGGTCCCAGTGAGCTCCAGAGTTTTCTTATGTATGTGTGGTACAAAACAACCTCTAAAAATTCTATTCAAATGACCTAAAAAGATAATAAAGCCAGTAAGACAGAAGGAAAAGGAGGAAGATAAAATAGTTAAGTGATACTCTTGCTCTATATTTTTCTAAAGAATTTCAGTATATGGAAGGAATGGGATGCATTTTTAACATTTATGTGTATATAAGTTAGATGTTAACCTTATTTTTGTATGTCTTTTCAAAAGAGTACACATCAGCGCTGTTCAGCAGCCCGAGTTTATCCTTTATCAGTTGTTTAGTGTCACACAGACATCATGGAAGAAGGAATTCTCGAGGAGGGACTGGAAGGAGGTGAGAGTAACAGTCTCCAGACCTGTTAAGTGACAGGACAGTGGGGATGAATAAACAAACAGATTTGTGCACAAAGGCAGCATCAGTAGGAGTTAAGAGCTCAAAGAAACTATTTTAAAATCAATCCATAAATTAATGCCTACAAATTAGAAAATTTTTCTAGAATACTCGTAAATTCATATTCTGTGTCTGGCATCAGGAGTTCAGAATTTGTGAAGAGTTCCACAATTTTTGCTTTTCAAGGTGTAAAATTAAATAAATAGTTTCTCCTAAGGATTTGGCCTTAATTAAGGAAGACAGGTTTTAAAGCCACAATGAGTTTGAGTGGAGTACCTGTTTTCACAGAAATTTGTAAACACTTGACCTATAGCCCCGATTATAAATGGAGGATAAGGAAATGAAATTCCAGTCATCAAACCCTGAGTAAAAGTAGAGACCTATTTTCACTTCACTCTGCATATCTGGTTACGTATGCTATACATGCAGTTCCTGCCCAGGTCAAATACCCTGCCCCTTAATACTTACTGTCTTTTATGAATTTGTTTGTATTTATCATTTTTAAGCTCCTTTGGTCTGTAAAGTCATATTCATGTTCTGTGACACCTGCAGAGGTTTTAAGGTGGTCCATTATCATTCCCTTAGCTGGAATGAAGTGGTCTGATTGTTTTTAATCAATGTCTGTCCAAAGTAAAAAGGTTAGTGTAAACCACCTCCTGTGTTAGTCACTAAAGCCTCTTCAAGATTTATTTTGGTTTGTGGTTACATTTGACCTCTAACTGCTTTAACACGTCAGGCTGAAAGCTATTTCCTAAATGCTTTTGACTTTAATTCTATTCCATCCATGAAAATAAAGGACATTGCAAAAAACTTTCTTACATAGTCTAGAGGAAGAACAGAGAAATTTTTTTTCAGAGTGTAATATAACATTTCTGGTGTACATTTACTTACATTACTTTATTGCAGATCTTTGACCAAAATTTTAGTTCTTCTATCATCTGTAAAATATGTGGTTGCCATTTTTATTGTGAATGTTTTTAATCAAATGTTACTCAATTGAATTTATTGCTTGGAAATTTGTCTATAACTTATTTCTCCACTTTTATATAACAAACTGTTACATATGAGCTTACGATAGTTTTACAGACAGTTTCTTTTTATAACTTACCACCCTAGAGATGTGTTCCTACGCATCCCCCCAAAAGATTTATATCTGAGATAATAGAAATTAAGCTGGTTCTTCTAATTCAAATGCGTTCTCTTTTCTTACTTTATTCTTACCACTTTTATCTATCATGCTTACCTACTCTGCAACGAGTTCTAGCAGTACAAAATTGAAGATTTGCTCATAAATTTTTTAGTCATGAACAATTAAACATAAAAAGAAGGCTCTTTATATTTTAAACTACCCGCTCCAAAGTAATTTCTTGTGGATCACCGTCACCAGCCTATTTCTTACTAAAATATTCCCTTTTCCTTAAGAAGCATATGAAATCCTATGATCTAAAAACTGGTGGACTCCATGACACTGAAACAGGAAAAAGCTGTATAATAATTTCATACTATACTAGGCTGCCTATTTTAATATGTTTATATTGACCAAGATAAATATTTAGATTTGGCACTATTACTAATGACTATTTCTGCAAATAGAGAAAACTTACTTTTCAGACTTTCTTAAAGCCAAGATCTGATCGCATGCCTAATCTATCTATTTTGTAGGGTTAATCTTTCATTACAATGACAATAACTTTTTTAATTTAATATATAAGTATCTCATGTAATGTATATAAAAAAAAATATATATATATATTCAATTGTGCTTCAGCACCAAACACTGAAGCATAATGATTCAGTGTGTAAAGCATTCTTATCAGGGAAGTAATCCTATTATGTATTAGAAATATATATACACACCATGCATCAAAATTGTGATAATGAAAAAGTATTCCTGCACTTCTAGTTAAAGTTACCGTAAGATTGGAAAAGAAAACAAAAAAAAAAGGGCATCCGTCCATCTTCAGTCATCTAACTTAACCAAGCTAAGCTGTTACGGAGCATCTTGAGTTTCTGTTCTGAACTGCCTGATGGAGAAGTCCCTCCCTGGCCCTGCCCTGCCTCCCAATTACCAACAGAGAGAAGGGCCTGGGGGAAGCAGCTGAGGCGTATCCCTTTAATACACTAAGTGTTCTTTTAAGTCTAGCAGTTGACTTTTGCAGAAACAACTCTAGTAGTTAAAGTTCAGATATCAGTCATTTTTTTCAGGTGAAGCCTGGTCTGCAATTACACTGGAATCAAATATAAATCAGTTACTTTCTTCCCCGCCCCAAGGAACTTCTTGTATAAAATTCAGAGATCACTTTCTTGAAAAGCCTGTTTATCATTCAAAACTAAAGAAATCTGGGAAAGTCTCAACAAATCTTCCACTAAAAATTCAGTAATCATAATTCTTTCAAATTCAGCATTGCACAAATCCTGCTACTGAAACTGGAGGCAAAGTTCCTTACTTTATATACATATGCAAATTTCAGTATATAGTCTATGTGTGCTGATTAACGTTTACGGAATTTATATATTCTGCAAAAAGAAAATGCTTTTTTACTAGCACTGAGTTAAAATTTTCAACATGTTCTTACAATAAAAGACTAATCCCTTTTGTTACCAAGTAATTATTTTAGCCATATTTAGACTAAAAAGACTGTAATTTATAGTATGAGCTTTCATGATTCTAAATAGGATATCTCACCTACTGCTGATGAAACAGAATTACTTTAGATCTTCTTTAGACATGTTGTGGTTAATGGCAAGGAGTGACCAACAAAAATAGACAAGAGTAGACAAGAAGTCCATCCTTCTATCCTGCTAGGATAGGCCTTACAAAGGATGGACTAGTCAACCTTGGAAGAACAGAAGGGACATTTGTTTTATTTAAGAACAGTAAAAAACATACAGTATCAAAACATTTGTAGGAAATATAAGTAAACAACCAGACTACTGAGAAACAGAATTGTATAAAATGTTTCAGTTGCGAGCAAATGCAAAAGCATTTCTGACAGTATAAAGACAAATTATAAAAGAAGTATCGTCCTTTTTAATCCAACCAAACAGTTACATATGAAAAGACAGGCTTTTTTCAGATAATGCTTTTAAAAAACTGGAAATTTATGAGTGAGAGTTAAAAATCAAACACACACAGATGCCAGTTTATGTTTTTGAATTGTACTTACCTTTTCCCTCTAATTTTAGTACTAATGTCAGTTCCAGCAGTACTGAGAAAAGAGAATACTGTTCAAACAGAAAACATCCCTGGAACTGAAGCAGAATTTTCAAATACATCTAGCACGTTGGAGAAATTTAGGTTATTAAAACTTTGAGCAGTGTATTAAGGCAGTTCTCATTAGCATGCTTCCCCAGTTTCAATTTTCATATGATTTTAGCTGGTGATGCTTTCTAACCAATAAAGAGTTAATATTCTTAGTTGTTTGAAAGACAATTTGCAACATTTCAGATGGTATTATGCATTGTTTTCTGTCTTTTGATATATTAATCACAACTGTAGCCCCTTCTGTTGCAAATATTTGATTTTAAAATTGTCACTTGTCAGCCAGTTCAGTAGGCTATTTCAGAACCAATACAGTTTATGCATGGGAAGTTTGATGTTGAAACAATATTTATTTACATTCCCAGAGTGAGATGGTTTAATATATTCATGCTGCTATAAAAGACATGCTACAAAGCCTAATCGTATTTTGTGTATATACTATGTGTACAGAGAATCTTGCTTGTATTAAAATAAAAGAGAAATGAGGTTCTAAGTATCAATTTATAAAACAGTTCTTTGTAAAATGTTACAGTGTTTCGTGAAGCACTATTTAATGAAACATTAACTACTGGTAAACCTCCACGGAAACCACCTTTTCCAAAATTCACAATAATAGTTCCCATCTATTTCATTTATGTTTGCATTTCATAAAGTAGCCTATTTCCTCTCCCAGAGAAACCCCGTTCCTACACTTGCCGCACTAGGTAACCGACTCATGTGGGGAAAGATACAACAGGCAGCAGCAGTATGAGTGAACGTACTTGTCATTCATGCACTGACCTGCTGTAAATACAAAAGCAAATGGAGACTTAAAAGTGTTACTACCCTTCCCCCAACCATGACTTACTTTCTGCAACCTGTGGCTCTTTCCCAGCAGAAGCTGGCAGATTTTATTGCTGCCATAGCAACCCTGCCGTCAGCCCCGTTGGCTTGGCAACACTGCAGCAGTAAGAAACACGCTTCACATCTGAACTGTTCTTAGACTCACAGAGGGATTTTTTCAGGTTGCATTCCTAAATGCTTATTTACTGTTTGATTTAATAAATTTTGCAATAAAAAATCCTATACAGTCCTTATTTGCCAGTGAAATCAGATCATCTTCCCTGGAATCTTGCAAAGAATTAATATCCATTCCTTGCAACATCACAGCAGATGGATCAAATCTCTGCAGCAGCTTCAACTGATCAAGCGACAGTCCAGCTCCCCTCATGCCTTCTCCTCCAACGTGAGGTTCCTTTTTAAGTAACAAAAAAAAGCAAATTATTGCATCAATAAAGTTCTTATGTGCCCTAAGTGTATTCTGCTGAGTATATGCAGAGCTGCCTAACTGTTAACGTGGACAAGCTAGGTTTATATCGTTCACACCAGAGGAGGATTTAGAAGTAATGTGACCCATCTTTTCTTGCCCTCACCTGGCCAATATGTATACAAGCATATATACAAGGTCCAAAGTACTTTGAGGATGTGGTGGTGCACCTAATCCACTTTAGCCTAATGGTTTAGAGCACTTATTGAGAACAGGTGCACAGCTCTCAGCCAATTCATTACTCCAAGGACTGAAACATCAAAAGCTGTTACCACCAGACAATAAGAAGGTCTAAAGGTTTTTTAGGTTGCCACTTTCAAATGATGCAGTGCTTCTGTGTACTGACTAACAGCTGTGAGTTAAGTCAAAAAATAGCGATTCCTTAGCCAGTTACTAATATACTCAGCAGTAGAAATACCTGGATTCTTCACATTAAAAACTCTAACCAGAAAGACTGAAAGCCCTAGTCCAGGATACTTTACTGCCTGATGAGGCATCATTTTGGAAGGTGATGCAGCAGAAAAATCTGAGCTTCATCTTTTCTGTGTCATACAATTAGACTAACAGGTAGATGGGACTACTGTTATATGTGTGTGTATATGAGGCAGAGAAAGAAAGCAAGAAAGAAAGGAACAGCTTATGTATCTGAATTCAGGAGACAATTTGGCATCAAAATCCTGGAGAGGAGAAGGGCTTAAAATCACAGCCCTTTTCTCAGCATTTCTTGTGAGTAGCCTTGACTGCTTTCTATTCAATACACTGATTCCTGGAAAAAAAAATAATTCTTGGCTGGATTGTTCTTTCAGTTCATTCAGTAAGCAGATAGAACAAAATGTGCAAAAGCTGACATTGCAATATCAAAAATAGATCTCCTTTGTAAATATAGTCTAGTGTAGTCTATAATGCAGCCTACAGCAGAGAATTTTTTGAGCCATCACACTTTGCTAATACATGAGCTCACCCAGTCATCACATGATGCGAGTTAGTTGCTTAACCATGTACTGTGTGCTGTAAAGCTGGGCAGCCAAGAGGTTGCAGCCTGATTCTTCTCTTCCTTTCTTTCCCTCAGCAGGATTTTGGTGCTTTCCAGGTAAGAGACAAAAATGAGGTGTCCATTGCAAATTGAGAAAAAATAACATACCAAGGAAGATAGGGGTACCAACTTGAAGTAATGTAATAGAAGGATGGAAAGGTAAAAGTCTAGGGAAAACAATATTACATGGGGTCAAGCGACTTGCTCAAAGACAGACCAATATCTTCCTCTACCTTTTCCTTTTTCCTTTCTGTTCTGTTCTGTTACTGCATTTAAGCTGATACACAGTATCATCTCCTGTGTAAACCCCTAAGAGGAAGTAAGTCTGCATAGACAAAGGATCAGCTGCTATGCAGTAACCTCCACCTACGAGATCAATGCCTATGGCTCCATCTCCTGTTTTTTCCTTACCCAATATGATTCCAGGATCTGTTGCCAAACTGAGAAAGAGGGAGACAGTGGACTGGGTATATAAGGAAGTGTCCACTGAGAGACTAAAGACTATGCGAAATACATAAAGGAACATGAGGTAAGTCGACCCTAGACTCCAGTTCCCTGTTGATTGGAAAAGATCACCTTAGTTTACACTACTGGGGAACTAGTTATACTATAAACTATCTGTGGGTAAACAAAATATACTATACACAAAATCTTAATTTTTACAGATATGGCATTGGTGTGTGAAAACTAGTGCATTATTCAAGACTGATTACTGGTGAGAGAAAGTCAATTAAACCAGAATTAATCTTGCATTTGAGTTAATAGGGCTTGTGTTTTGTTTTGTCATTCTATTGAGGACAATTCTTGTGCTGTTGGTAAAATGGATAATCTCAATTGAAACAGGTGGAACTGAAAAATTCCTAGTAAATAGATGGTGAGAAAGCAGGCAGAAGAACCTTAACATACAAATCTTTCAAGAAAAGCTTCAGTTCTGTTAAATGTTTACCAGCCTTCATATAATATCTTGTTGTACACCTATGGTATATATTTTTTTAATTTGAGCTAGAAGATGCATCTAAACCTCTTACGGCAGATATAAGTCATCACAGAATGTGTCACTAAGCTAAACAGATATCATAGACTTTTCCTCAAAACCATGATGATAAACAACTAACCCACCCAGCTCATCACATCAACAAAGAGGAAGAGACACGCATACAGTCTGATGATAAACTCTCTCAAGGTAAAATAAAGGTAACAGATATTTTTGAAATGTGTGCAGTATGGATAAAAAATTCTAGTATCTATCTCCCTATAGATTACCTCCTCCCAGACATCTTAATGGTAGACACTGACTCCAGAAAAGACAAGGTACATTCTTGGGACACTGAGCCCAAAATAAATTTGTTCTCTCATTCCTTTTACATAATGCAAAAATAGCTCCCATACATATAAAATCCTCCTTCCTCAAAACACAAGGTTCTTTTCATTCATGTCCCATCCTTTACACAAGTCTTCACTACTTTAGTGGCATTAAAAAAATTTTCACCTCTCCTCTGAATGTGCAAAAAAAGAGAATAAAATATATGCATTAAGAACAACTGCAAGAGAAATTTTAACCTGCCTGAACCATCTTTTGTCCCTGCTGTGTTTTGAATGACTGCTGTACAAATCAAAACAACCACAGTACACAGTGGGAAACTACTTAACGATTCCTAAATGCAGCTCAATTAAAAATGAAAATAGATTTAAAAGAGCCTTAGAAATCCTTGTGTTATTTCTATCCACAGCAGTTAAAATTGTCTGCAGTGAAAAAGAGATTTCTTGATAGTAAATATAATGTGTAAATTTACAGTGCTAAAACAAGCTCACTGGATTGTGTGAATTACCCTGAAAATACTATTACCTGTGGCTGAAGCTGGAGGCATGGAAAAGTTTTCAGGGCCCAAGCAACTTGTTCCTCATTTTCAGAGAGTGTAATCGTACATGTACTATATACTAAAACACCTCCTGGCTTCAGCAGTTTCACTGCCTGCAGGGAGAAATAAACAATAGTTCAGCTTATTTTTAAATGCAAAAACTTTCATATTAAGCAACATTAACAAAGAAACCATTAAGCTGTAATATTAAAACTTAGCACTTACTTAAACTCAAATCTTTCTAAGATAGTCATTAAGATAATGCCTAATTCTCAGGGAATACAGTAAAGGATCCCATGGATTAGAAATATTATTCTTTCCAAATCATCATTATAGCTCATGCAGTTTATTAATGCCATTGAGATGATTCACCTTGTAAGATTTGTTATTTGTACAGCTCTGCATATCCCAGACAGAATAGTTCTGTTTTCATCACCTGCTGCCAACTACAGATACACAATATTTTTACCAGTGATATTAGTGTCAACTGTTTCCACATATTTGGCCTGGAACCTATAGCTATGCTGCTTTTCAAGCTGTGGTTCACTTTGAATACATATAATTCAGATTTAGACAAGTTTCATGAAATCGTGCACTTTAGCATCAACCTAAGCATACTCCTGCTAGCATGAAAAGTTGTAATATGGCCTCCTGGCTTTGTACTCCATCTCATAGCCAATACAGTACCTCACAGCACCACTGCATGGGAGTTCTGGGCGGTGAACTTACAAGAGTCTGTGCTGCTGCAGAGAAAAGACTTTAACCTGCTCTGTAACTTAGACCCTTGTGATTATTATAAATTAAAACTGATGAAACTGAAGGAATAGAAAAAACACATACAAAGGTTTTTATTTACTATGGCTTACATATACTTTTCCCATGCTCCAGTGAATTGACTTCACCTAGCAACAAATACAGTGGAGCTGAGAGGTTAACTGAATCCTAACACTACCTTCTTCACTGCTGAAAAGGTAGGGAAAATGAGGCACCATTTTTCAGTATGAAGTTCTATGCTGCAAAAGCATTTATGTTCAATTTATCTTATCTACACAATGATTAATACATACCACAGTGAAAAGCTTGCGCTGTAGTGGCTGATAAGAAGTCACCTCCTTTAATGTCAAGGAATAAGCCATGTTTGGTCTCTGTCCCATCCCACTACATGGAGCATCAAGAAGAATTCGATCAAATGACTCTGGTAAGAATGGAGGTCCTTCTGTAAAAAGCAGTTAGTAATGTAAAATGTGTCTGTTTCTTTCCTTCACCATAGATAAGAACAAGCTATTACTGCTTCCTTGACATAAAACATTTACGTTCTATAGATAGTGTCTGCAAAAGTAATATCAGCTAGAGACAAGTCTCACCACTGCTGGTGGTAGATTTCATCTCCCAGAAAACTAAAGAGTTTTAGTTCTGTAGGCTCAAATAATACATGATCCCTTCAGGCAATAATATTTTTTTAGCTTTAACTTAATAATTTGAAAGTAAGATGTAAAAGTAATCAAACAAAAATGTTGAAATACGATTGGTCAGAGGTATGGGTACAGAGTTGTACATATAGGATTTAATAAACCAGAGTCAGCTCATAAATGAACCAAGTGTGCAAATCCTTACTGAGAAGCCTGTAGTTAACCATTATGACTGCATTAAATAATAATTGGACTGTCTATATAATAACTTTCTTGTCTATATAATATTTCAAGCAATGCATATATATCTGTAGAAAATAAAGCACTTCATAGTAACATGAAATACTACAAGTTCTAATGTGTGACACATGCTGTCTCCACAGCAGAACAATTCAGTAGACAGGATTGTGAAGACAAGCACAATTTCTGAATATTACCTGGATAAAGGAATATGTAACTTCTATATGCAGAACCTATCCTTTCATCTGACTCCCACTGGCTCAACAGCCCAAAAGTTTCTATTGCCTTAGTGCTAGAGAGACTCTTCAGCTCAGCATCACCAAGACAAAAGTGACTCCATACATGTATCTGTGGGTAACCAATGAGGAAGAGAGCCATATATATGCTTTGCCTTCTTTTCCCCTTCTGTTCCTCAAATATTCAAGCTAGGACATAAGTGAAAACAAGTGAGTGACTTCATACTACTGCTACCTAGCTTGTTACAGCACTACAAAATTAGTCTATCTATCTGATTTATCTACCTCTGATCCATTACTAGTGTGTTCAAAATATGTCATTTCTTACTTGTAGGGATGTACAGAAAAGCCTTCATGATCTCTCAGTATTACAGCTAGCTCTTGTTCATCTGTGTAAGTGCGTGCTACATACCACCTACAATATTTTATGTTCATATAAAGACTATTAAGAAAGTTCTTTATTCCTCCAAAGCAGGAATAACTAACTGCAAGGCATAGGGACAAGGAAGGTGAATTACGCAACCTGATTCCTACTTATGCTAACCAGTGACTGGGATAGAACAGAGTGAGAAGGAACAGCATACTTTCCACAACAAACTAAAAATAATCAAGACAGCAGATATCGTTTAAATCGTTCCATCATGGGAACAGAACCAGTATCATAAATACAGCACTTCAGAAAAGCAAATGAAATGAACTTAAAATAATACACTGTGCTTCTATAGAACTTTCCCCTGAACAGCTGAACAAACATCAATGAACTAAACCTTGCAGCACTCCTGGGAGTTAGGTATTAATAACCCCATTTTACAGATGAGGAATCTGAGGCAAAAAAGCCAAACAATTCTGCAAAAATTTTTTTTTTTCTCAGACTAAGTCAAACAGTTCAGAGTATGGGGTTAAACGTTATCATGGAAGAAGCCTTAAGGCTTCTTCAGTCTTTGTTATTATCTGGGAAAGGTATGCATTTCCTTCGAGCATATTAGGTTGTGATAAGGACAGATAGTTTGATAGTATTTGCTTCACAGAGAACCTGATTATCACAAAAGAACAGAAAATAAGAGCATTCATAGTGCTGAAGCAACTTTGGTATCTGCCAAGATTTCAAGGACTTCTAGACCTGTGGCAGGTTTAATACTATTAGTGCAAACCTGATTACTGTTTTCATCTAAAAGCTACTACTACCCAAGTTGTTTACTTTACCTTGTTCATCCTCTCTCTTCTCAGCTGAAAGTGCCTTTGTTCCATCATAGCAAAAGGCCTTAATGCAATTCAGCTGTAGCAATTCAGCATTCTGCTTAATTTTTTTGACCTTGTTAGCTATCTTGTCCATGGCTATTACTTCACCCTGAAAAAAATGGGAAGTTTTTATCAAAAGCATAGGGATTAAATGGATGTGCAGTTCCTGATTTCTTCCCACCACAATGAGCAG
Organism: Aviceda cuculoides; assembly: GCA_035590195.1. Lineage (NCBI taxonomy): Eukaryota > Metazoa > Chordata > Aves > Accipitriformes > Accipitridae > Aviceda > Aviceda cuculoides. Next base: position 23,716,039 of record JAVJGG010000073.1, read on the forward strand.
TGCAATGAATGTAGCTTAGTTTTCCCTGCAGAATTTTGTTGTTATTAAATCCATGCTCCAGTAGTCCTTGTTCACCAATATTTTCCATGATACCCACATTAGGGTAGATACTAGTCTGAAGCTGTGTGCATTCTGACTGGCACTAGCTGCTTGGCACAGTCACTCCCTAAGGGACCCTATAATGTCTGACTTCTGGCAAGTGGTTTCTTTGTTAGTTTCTTTTTGTTTGTTTTGAACTATTTCACTGGGCACTAAGTTAGGTAAAAATGTAATCATTTGAAAGAGGGTAAAACTCTCAAATACATGGTAAAATAGGTCAACAGGTTTTAAATTTGCATGGAGATGGTAGGAAACATGATCACATACAGCTCAGTCCTGAGGAAATGAGGCCCACAGCCACACCTCTGGCTTGCTCAGACTCATAACATACTGTTATACTTGCAGTAGTTGTCACTCAAGTTACTTTGGGAAATACTGTAAATACTGTAATAAATTTAGATGTGGAGGGAGGGGAATCACAATTACATATTATTCCTTTTGTGTGAGAATACGATTTCTCTATTCCTCTCCCACAATAAATCAAAACAGACACACACCCCTATCTGCTAGATGAAATCTGTAAACACAAAGGAAAGTAAACAGTAGCATCAGTAAAATCCAGAACAGTAATACTATCTTCAAAAAAACCCCAAAGACCAAAAACCTGTAATAGACTGCTATAGCAAATAGAACCTGCTGAGAAAACATGACAATTTTTTCCTACTTGGTGATGGCTTTCTAGAGGCTTATGGAAGGGTAACATGACTAATATAGACAGTGTAAAAAACCCAAACCAAACTTCAGTAAAAATAAGCTATTGACTGTATGTCATGTTAGCCAATATGTAGGCCTAGGACTGAGAAGTAGAAAAGGATTTATGTTGTGTCAATTGTGTTCAGCCTTCAACTACTGTGAGCCAAATCACCTCTTAGAGGAGCACTCAACGGCCACATGCCACTGCTTCTCCCCTATCACCATGCACCCTATTGCGCGTGCACACCAACAACTGATTGTGCTTGAAAGTTAGGTCTGTTGCTGAAACAGTGGATTTGCTGCGCGTGTGCTGTACTTGAATATAAAGAGATAAGTCCTCTCCTGAGAGACTCTCAGAAAAAAGAACAAGCTAGAAGACAATAGTTCTTCCCCACTGGCCCATGCCAGCCAAATGCCAGAAAAACTTCCTGAAAGACATCTGGAAAAAACAGTGGTCTGGACTGGGATCCAGAATAAACTCTGAAGCTTTAACTATTCCAAGTTCCTATTAAAAGCTCTTAACAATACAGAGTAATTTTACATCTCAATTATCTCATCTAAAAACAATATACTAATTTTTACAATTAAATCACAAAAAATATAAGACTGATTCAGATATTCTGAAATGTTAATGATTTAATATACTGTCTATGGAAATTTAGTATGGAAAATCTGTGAATGGAACTTAAGAACCAAAAAGCAGTGCAAATTTTTTCCATATCTTAAATTAAAATGATATACTCAGAAAAGGAAAACCAATTCAGATAAATTTCAACATCTGTATTCTTAATCTTTATCACTTCAGCTGGAGTGGTATGAAAATATCTAAAATGACTAAGGGAAAAAAAAACAGTTATGCAAACTTATACAAAATGTACATACACAGATTGAAAAAGTACAGATGTAAATGAATCCATAAAAGAAATATATGCTTTTACAGACTTCCTTTATTTATCACAGCAAAATTCTTTACTGGAAGCTTTATAAATCTATCTAATAAATGTCTAATGACTGTCTAATGCATGTTTGCAAACTTTCCATACTGAAGGAAGAAACACTTCAATAAGCAAATCGTCACAGAACTGAATACGTCTTTTCTAAATATATTCAAATCATTACCCACTGTACCTTCCCATTAATGCACAACCACTGAAGTACTGCATAACGAAAGTACAGTTTCTAAATGATCTGATATATTCTAATAACTCTATTCCAATGAAAATAATAACGCCTTACAAAATTTTTAGAAGCAACATTAAACATTTTTCCCCTCTGCTAGAAAAGAGCAACCTGCATTTCTCTTTCATTTTACATATAGCAATTTAATATATGCAAATTGTTATTCCTATATCCAATTCTTTTTCGCTTGTGTGTTATTTTCCTTTGCCTTTCTCTAAATATTTTTTTCTGTTTCTTCTCGTAATGTTACTTTCTTATGAGATATTTTTGGTGTTGTGACCTTCTACCTTAGAATGACAAACGCAGACTAGAAATTCAGTCTAAGATCATATCTGTACTGCATAATTGATAATTTTTACTGAGAAGGAATTTAATTGGATTAGGAACTTCTTAATATGTTTTTGTACAGAGTTGCACATTCTTTTGGCACACAATCGTAACCTCTGCTTTCCATGTATTCTCAGTTCCTACATAACTTTACCTTGCATGTTGTGAATTCTTCCATTAGAAATACATCAATATCATTCAAAAAGTGAAATCAAACACATTTCAACAGATCAGTTTGCAGCAAATAAGGTTTTAAATGTGATGGTGACTATTTGATAAAGATAGTCTGTGCCCATTTCAGTAACTCCGATGTGTAGCAAAACACACTGGTAAGCAGAACATTCAAATATTAATTGTTTGCTGTGGTAAATTATCTGTGCATTCTGACAGCTAAGTGAAGTGAGCTGTGCAAGTGAACAGTGTCCAGACTTTCTTCACTGAGACAGAAAATGCTCAATGACTACTCTTACCTGGTCATGCATTAATGTTGCAAGATGGGTTGTTTTCCCTCCAGGTGCAGCACACATATCCAAAATTCTCTCTCCTGGCTGAGGGTTTAAAATATGGCTCACAACCACAGAAGGCAAGTTCTATCATAAAAACAAATATGGGAGAATTCAAACCTTATCTTCTGTATTAAGGAATGACAAACTCATTGAAACAAAAATTCATTCAGCAGTGAAAATACCTATGATATGGCTGTCAGTTCCTTAACAGAAAATGAACTGTTGGGATTACATAAAAGAGACAGTATAGGTCAAAAGTCTCCAGTGGCTCCTTTTTTATTTAAAGCTATATAGAGAGTATCTATGACTGAAGTTTAAGTGTTCATGACTATGAAGACTATAGTGCTAAAAATCAAAATAAAATAAGCTGATACTATCACAGACACAGAGCAGCTCTGTGTATTACAAGTATTTTATATCAACCTGTTTATTGGAAGATTTACTATATGAACATACTGGTGTAGTACAGTAATGAACAGTAAGATCAATAGGCAGGAGTTTAAACTTGCTGAATTAAGGTACCAAGAAGCTGAACTGTGCTATTAATTGTATAAATAGAACAGATGCACTGAAGAAAAATGATATGCAATAATTGTGCACGGTATTGCATCTTACACAACATAGAAATATCCTGAAAGATTCTCTTCTAATTTGGTTCAACACAGAGGTATAAAAATGTTTTAAAGTTGTCCTTACTACACGTTGTCTTTGGATAGCATAGTTTTGAGTTCCATGCCACAGTGTTCAAAAAAATGAATAATTCATCTCACACATGGCAAATTCAAGTCAAAAAAGCCAGGCTCAAAGGGTTGTGATCAGCGTCACAAAATGCAGCTGGAGACCAGTCAATAGTGGTGTACCCCGTGGGTGGACGGTGGCACCAACATTGTCTAACTTCTTCCTTAGGGACCTGGATAATGGAACAGAGTGCACCCTAAACAAGTTCACAGGGGATACAAAACTGGAAAGAGTAGTTGATAAACTGGAAGGTTGTGCTGCCATTCAGAGAGACCCGAAAAGGCTGGAGAAATGGAGAAACAGAAACCTCATGAAGCTTAACAAACAGAAATGCTAACTCCTGCACCTGGTGCACCCCATGCACCAGTACAGGCTGGGGCTGACTGGCTGGAAGGCAGCTTTGCAGAGAAGGCTGTGGGGATCCTGGTGGACAAGAATATTATCTAAATTCTCATGTGCAACGGTCTCTTAAATAACCCATCTCTCTAACAATTCTGTTCCTTGAAAGCAAGTATTCTAATAAGCTGAATCAGGGAAGAAAAGGCCTCTCCTTTACTGCAGGCCATGAGACAATATATGGCATGATAAACTATGGTTTGCCCACACCGGAAGACAGCACTGATGCTGATTTAAAAATATTAAGATCAATTTCAAACAGATTATATGCATAAAAATAACTCATCTGCTGGACTGACTCTTCTGACAAAAGAAATAGTGACCAAGACAATTCAATGTAATAAAAGATTTAACTTACTATCTGAGTGATAGTTATATGAATCAAATGAGGAGATAAGTTAGAATTTCAGAGAATATCTGTGAACAAAGGTTTATTTGAGGTAAAATTTACATTCCCTTTAGAGATTAAAATAACTTTTTTTTTGAAGGCTGAACAGCTTGATTTTGTTTTAAACACTGCTTCTAAATTGTCATATTTATATTAAAAAAATACAGTACCATTGTTGGCACACTAGTTGTCTTAGATATCTGGGGTGTGCATCTTATCTTTTTGTGTCATCAAACTGAAATCAAGAATTTTACCTGATCTAATAAAATTAGAAAGTTCCATGATTTCATCATCCTATGTTTCAACATAACACAGGTGGCCAATTGTCATGTCTGAGTATCGCTTTTAATTAGTTTTATTGTGGATGAAAAGGAGTATAAGTATCACAGAAATTAAAGATGCAAAAGGAAAAGCTAGCTTGAACTAAGTTCTTAAATTTTACAATAAAAACTACACAAAAATTTGTCATTCTTTGGAAGCTGGGAAGAGGCAGTGAAAGCTGTGCTACTGTAAGATTTGTCATGGTTATTTTGTTCAGGTGGATCTTTTTCATTAGGGCTAAAAAGATACAGGTTTTCTCTTCAACTTAAGCTACTATTTGGAGACTTTCCTGATGATCTACAGAAGGATGTACCCTGAAAGAGGCTCATATTTCAGAGTTCATAGGCAGATTCCAAAAACTAAAAGTTCTATGCAGACTATCTATGCAAAAAGAATTTCTAAGTTTTCAAGTGAATATCTCTTAAGTTACTTTGAAGTCCCTTATCATATCTCTGATGCAGTATGATTAAACCACCTACATGTAGATACCAACTTCATTCTAAACAGTTTGTTTTCTTTAAATCCAAAGACTGAATTAGGTGCCATAATACACAATGAATATAAAAAGTATTAATGTGTGCTTAGAGGATATTCATTATTCTGCAAGTAGTACAGACTTATTTTTGTAACAAACATACCTGTAAAAACAAATGACTAGGGAGCACATTGTCAAACGAAGGACTAAGGTAGACTGGCTCTACCATTCTTATGCCCATCCCACTGAAAAACATAAAAAAAAAAAATTTCAACTACTCAGATTTATAATTTTTAAGTGTTCAATTAAAATCATTATGCTTACAAATAGAAACTTGAAACAATAACCTTACAAAAATGAAAGCACTTACAAATCAACTAAGAAAAATATTTTTACAATTTTGTATTCTGATATTCTTTAAAATTACATCATTAAGTTGGGTAAACCATAACAAAAAATGTACCTCATTATAAACTGGAACTATCCATAAAAATTGCATAAAGAAAATTTACGTTTTTTGTACACAAGACAAACTGAGATCTAATGCAAGCCTTGATAATGTAATGAAATGCTTAAAACCAGATTTAAATATGTTAATTTCAATCCATAACTGCTTTTGGCTAGCCATGTACGCACTAGGGCACTGGCATATGATTTCCTACTTAGATATTCCTCCATTTTTCTAGACTGTCTGAGATTTCAGTCAAATAACTAAATAAATTCTAGTTCAAAAGCCTTACAGGAACATTGATTTGCCTGCAAAGCAAAGGTTTGAACTTAGAGGCATCCTAAAAGTTTTAAATATGAAGTTCTGACACAGATTTCATTAAGTTAAGACAAATGTACAAGGAAATGGACAACAATAAAAAGAAAAACAAGAAAAAACAATACTGAGCCTGAAAACAATAGATTACTGAAGATAACAAGAATGAGTATTATTTCGCATATGCACTGCACAGTCCAGCAAGAAGAAGGAAGGATATGAGAAAGCAAACTTGCAGACACAAAATTTAATGCTGCATACTGCCATTCCATGTCATCAACTCAACGGGTATATCCCACCAATGCTTCTACTATATTTAAGCTCTAATAAATCAGAAATCCTCTGACAACGTAGTATTTTTGACTAGACGTTTTGCAGTTTGTTCTTGGGATGTAAAGTCTCGGTCATTAATTTGATGTTCGTGCTCTCCTACACCACTTATTATATGTGTTTTAGGTGACAGAAGAGGAACCATATGCTTTGGCAACAAAATAGAAAAGCAAGTAATCTTGAAATAGATAACTACCTTGGCAAATGCTATTAATTTTTTTAAGATATCTGACCTAATGTTCTGTCCCCTGCCCCACCAAAAAAAGCCCCTACAAATATTTTTAGGAGATGGAGAAATCGACAAGGCTGCACTTCTGTTCCATCCAGATAGGAAAGTGGTACAGAAAAATTTACTAATTTATAAGATTTATAAAAATTTACCAATTTATTATAATTCTATTATATTCCCATAAACTAACGCTTCCCCAAAAATACTGGAAATCCCAACACGCAACACAGGTCTCAGTCAAAGCTATCTAGGGTACAGAACATTTCAAAATGTCTTCCCATCGTCTCCCTTCCCTTTGCAAAGTTGTAGGTATATATTGCAGTTACTATGGACTTACTTCAATGGGCCACTTGAACTAAAGATTTCACTGCGACTCAGTTCTGAAATCCCATTTCCAAGGAAAACTTTGACTCCTTCAAATTCTTTGGCTCCTCTTTTACATTTCCCTTCAATATCTGAATACACTGAGACCAGATCACCAGCTTTCATAACTACGCAAAGAAGAATGGAAATTTTGAGATTAATGTTATACTTGACAAGACAGTAGTGACCAAATAATTTAGGATTTTCAGTAGACTACTTACTTGAACTCCTATATCATAGCAAAACTTAAACTTTCTTAATGTAATCAGAGAAGATTAACTGATATTAGGCTTGACAGTGTACATGGTGAACGATGGCTACCAAATGACTAGAGCTATTGAGAGACACAAGGTTACAAATCAGAGAGCGTGTCTTGTTTTTTAAGAGGCTAGACAAATCCTCACTTTATTTATTTTATCACTGCATGGTCACCTGTAATTTTTAAGCACACTCTTCAGGATTCAGTCCTCTGTGTGTGCGCCAAGCATGCAAGTACATCAAATGACACTGGTTCACACTTACTGTACAAGGACAGCAATACTGAATTTGTCTAATGACCTCTCAATAGCTAGGTAGAATATAGCTATTGCTACTTTTTCTCTAACTATTCCTTTGACAAAAGTGATGATATATTCTTGTTGAAACAATTTTTCTGGTGTGGCTCTCCTCCCTCAAAGGCAACTGCTGTTCTCAGTAATCCTCTAAAAGAGCTTTACATCTCCAGTTAAAACCCTCCAGGTCAGTAAAGTATGTAAATACACACCAAACTCTAGAAGTGTAGTCTTAGGGACTTCTTAAAAATTTTTCTAAGCTAGAACAAAAATAGATGGAAAAGGAGGATGGTTTAGGTGATTTTGCAGAATAGTGAGCAAGCTCTATGCACTGACTGGCTGAAAAATATGCTTAAAAATAAAGGCCTACACTGACAGCAATAAACAATTTTCCAAAATTACATTTCTGACATGTCTGACTGGCTGGAGCAACTGGCAGATATGACAAGCAAGACTAATGACAGTTCAGCTTCCCAGGAATTCTTTGAACTGTATTTAGAAATCTTTTTTTCCATTTTCAAGTGGCCTTCTGAATATGCACAAATGCCCTGAGATTCTTAAATGGTAATATTTGTTTGGTAGCCACTAAACATTTCTTTTTTTGGATAATTTCTTTTTACACAATGGGACAAAAAACATTATGTGATAGCCTACTGTTATTGTCTACTTAAACTTCACTGAACAAAAACTTGCAGCAATTTAACTCTTCAATCAAGCATATTTGCCAATGATTTTTTGCAGGATTCAAACATATGGGATTTTATTTCACTCTCTGCCGACAATCGTCCTTTCAAAATGCATTAGTACTGTGTACAGTTCTCAAGCTTTTTGTAGCTTATACTGGCATTCCATAAACATAAAGCTTAGAGTTTGATTAGATAAATTAAACTCAAAGCCCCCTGATAATTAGTTTACCCTCATTTAGGTTGCAAGTTCAGTGATTAAATGTATGTTCTTGCTGTACTCTTTTTTTCCCCTAGTTAGACCATCTGTGCTTAATACAGCCTTATTATATTTGGCCTCAAGTGGGTAGCATGCCCTTTTATTTTATTTTACTATCTGCAATTGCCCTGAAGTATTCCTAAAGTTTTATAGTATCTTTTATTTTCTTTGAATTGATATTGCATACATAATTACATGCAGCAATTATGATAAATCACTAGTTGACTCAAAAAGGGATTTGAATATTTATGAGGTTGTCTAAATAAGCAGTTTCAACAACTGCTATGGCAATATACTTATTTCATTATCAAATCCTAGATTGAAAAACATTCCTGTTCAGTGAATTGGACTTAAACACATGCTTAAAACTTCTTGAAGGTTTTTTTCCTGAAAGGCAATGAAGTTAAGTGTCTAGACAAATGCTTTCCTGACTCACTTTGTTTAATAATAAGAACCATGATGATTAATAGATCTGAGGTGATTCATCCAAAATTATACTGGTTTCAAATAAAGTTAATTTGGCCTTTAAATAAAAAAATAAATAGGCTGCTGAACACTAAGCATGTATATGTAGATTTTTTATCTTGTCTCACAAGCATTGAAACATAATTTTTCATTTCTTAAGAATCTGGCATTAAAATTGAAGATTTTTCTCATCAATAGGAAAAAACCTTTTTACTAGATCTCCCATATACAAACAATATCAAATGAATTGACAATGGATTAAAAAAAACAAAATTCATTTTTTTAGATCTGTAACTTAGAACCTGACAGGATCACGAAGGCAAGTGCCTTTGTAATTGAATGAAGAAATAACACATCTGGAAATATTATCCATTAAGTAACCACATACATACAGTTACCATCCAGATGTATCTGTTGTGGCATTCCTTTTATTTTTTTTTTTTTTTTGTGACAAGACTGGAAAGTGGCAAACTTCTGTGAGTTTATTCTACTGAACATCCATTTTAAAAGTTACAGTATTCAGTAGTACAGAAACTCTTAAAAAGCCAGGTTTTACTTTGAACATGCTCTTTAAAAATATTTTCAAATGAAAACAAGAAACTGAAATCCTTGACAACTGATACTTCAGCTAGGAATTACAAATGGAAAAAGGAACTTAAAACAGGCCAGGTGAGAAATAATTACATACAACTTATCACAAATATATATATAATGCAAAAATAGTGGAAATCTCAAAACAAAGCCAGAAAAACTTTAGAAAACATATTCACCGTAAATTACAACTATAAGCTTAATTTCAGCTGTGAATAGAAAAAAAAAATTAATGTCACTATTTATGGGAAATTGTCATCAAAGGGTGGCATTTTTTCCATCCTCTTTACAACTTAACTGGGTGTATTTAGAGAACTCTTACATCTTGAGGTAGATATGATTCCAGGGACATAAACATGTGCTCCTCGAAGTACTGCATATCCACAGTGGGCTCCAACAATGACTTCAGATGAATGTTTTTTTAAATCTCGCCTAAAAATATAAAATGTAGCTCAGTTTTAAAAAAAGAAAAAGGTATACTGAGAAAAAACAAATACCCCCCAGGTAAACTCTAGATCATAAATACTGTTTTTGTCACAATGTAATAGAGAAAATAGTTAATTATCATGTATTACATTTAAAAGATTTATTTTAGTCCCAGAGGAATCAAAGAAAAGAACCTAGAAGGAAACCAGTTCTCAAAATAAAGCAGGTTGTGACACATTCTGCCACTATTATGAACCTGACTGAGGAATACAAATAAATTATACTGGGATGAAGAAATAATCCTCTATCCCTTCCTAGGCCAGATGATTGTAAAGTGATCTTTTGTTTTTAACAATTGCTAAGTACTTCTATAATAAACGTATAACCAGGTGCAAGGAACTTTGCCAGTAAGAATTGTGAAGATGACAGTTACTTGAACTTATTAAAGTGTAAACATATTTTAATACAGAAAGAACAGAATGTTCAGAAACAGGTGCTACGAAAGAGAGTTAAATGAATGAAGAATAAATAAAAGCATTAAATGCTATTTTAGAGTGTGCAGCATTTACAAACTAACACTACTTGTTACCAATCTCTACTTATTCATGATATAAACTGAATCTGAAGTATGTTATTCTTCATTATGAACAAGATACTTTAAATAAAACATCCATCAATCAATTCAATAAAACAATGAAGAAACTCTGTAGGGGCAGACACAGATGCAACATGGGAAATATCCAAACATAGCTTAAGAATGAAGAATTAATAGTCATTTTGTAGGGGATAAAATTGACTCAGGAATCCTCTCAGCATTATTGATCCAGTCTCCCTAAGTTTTGCTCTGGACTTGGTTCCAGTGGAAGAACCCCCTGCCTGTATTTACCTATAGTTCTATCTTCCACCACAAAAGTTTAGTTCTTCTGTCTGCCACCTACCTGGCTTTCCAGAGAGGATGTATTTATGTTACATAGGATGTATTTATGTTACATTTTCCCTATAAGAAGTTCATCTCAGAAATAAGGAGAGAACTGTATGTTTTCTTACATCTTTTGAGGACTAAAACTCTGACCTTGTTAGGATATGGACTGTCCACTAGGTCTCAATATAAATGAAGTTGGCTTCACTTATAGTGAGTTAGTTATCATAACTGTTTAACAAGAAGCCTATAAGTAACATATGTGTTACGACATTTTAAGGCTAAAGACTAAAAATTTCAAACCTGGGTCCAATGACAGGAATTAATAAGATGTCCTGGAGTTTCGGGTGCTCAAGAACTGGAACACACAGTCCTTTAAATTGCTGTTTCGTTAAAAAACATAATTATTAAGCAATACTAAAAAAACTAGTATTTAAGTACTTAATTAGACTGAAAACTATTTTTCCATTCATAATTTATAGCTGTAGAGTACAAAAAATAAATGTAATGAAAACAGTTAAGACAGGTTGGGAAATAGTGTGTAAGGAGACACTCCATATTAAAAAAAAATGGTGTAAAAGATTAAATAATTTAATAAACTGAGAAATACCAAAGCCGCAAATGGATTCACTGAGAACTGACTACAGGGAGTGGGACAGTGTCCTGATGCTCACAACCTTACCACTGGTTTTTGGTTTCTTCTGGAAGAACGTTATGTCAAGTTGTAATCAGATCACAGTAACGCCACCAGAGAAGCTTGGGTCTAATCTGTGTTATCTTTTTGATGTTATTAATTATAAAATACTGTTTAACTCTACTTACATATTGCCTTTCCTACTTAATATGCCAGGTTGGTAATACTTTTTATATTTCTTTTCAGCTTAATTTTGATCGGGTACTGAGAGCTGAGTTGTGCATATAGTTGAAAAAAATGACAGCTTGCCATATTAAAACTGTTCCTGGACTTTAAAAAGATGCTGTCTTCTTGCCTGAGCCTTCTAAAATATAACCTTAAAACATGCAAAACCATAAATTAGTTTGCATCTGATAAATAAGTATTTTCTCTTAAGAAAGAAAACAATCCGTGAGCATAATTTTGTTAAAAATGTAGTTTTGTTTTCTAATATAACCTCATATCAAAATACAAAAAAATTATGAAAAGCCAGTCTTAATTCAGTTTTCAGCAAAGCATTTTCCCTTGAAGTAAAACATCATACTGCAATACCCATTTCCAGATTTCTACAATCAAGCTAAAATTAGCATAACTCATTACCATTCCAGACAGCAGAATACTGTCAACTGCCTCTGCATCACAGAAATGTCTTGGCTTCTGTCATGCAATAGTTCCCTGTACACCCACTAGCATTAATAATCTACTTAAAGAAGAACTGGATCTTTTTAGACAGAGTGAAGATCTAGGGTAGAGTTTCAAAATAATCTACTTCTTAAACATAATGTTTAACGTTATCAGATAAATAAATGTTTAATTAAGGTAAATAAAAATCCAGAAAATCATATAAAGATTAAAAACAGGTTAAAAAAAGAAAATACAGCAGCTGCAGGGCATCACTCTGGATCTAGTTTCTAAAACATACAGATTTTCTCACTTTCCTAAACAGTTTGTGCAATAAGACACACAGCCATTCTCCTTTAATTTTAAATAAAAGTGTTCTAAACATGCTGAACACAGCACACTGAACTACAGTTTTTACCTCTTTCTACCATCTTCTGTAGACTTATGATGCCTTTACAGTATTGACTACTGTAGTACCCCAATCCTATCTAAGGTGTGGATCTGCCATATGAAAACGAGTTAGTTGTCTTTTTCCCTCTCTTACTGCCTTTCTCGGACATGTTAGATGAGGAATACTGCTAGACAATTTTCATTTAACACTTAATGCTGACAGGAAATCAGTATGATTGCATAATGTTAATACTAGTGGACATGTATTAAGTTAAGGCATAGTTTCCAATAATGAAAAGCTCACATAATCAGGCAAAAGATGAAATATCCTGTTATTTTTGCTGTAACAAAGAAATTGCACAAACCTTCCGGATCTCTTCAAACAGCAATTTTTTCACATGTTTTACTGAGGCCAAGTGGGTATTAACTCTAACAGTTGTGAAACCTGGTGGATGAGACAGATGACTTAACAGAGATTGATATTTACTCTCCACCTCCTGTGTACCTAAAGCAGTGATAAGCTGAAAGTGAAAGAAGAGATTTTATATTAAAAAAATTCACACAGCAGCCTCCTGCTCAGTGCAAAAAAAGCACTGAATAAACATTTTGTAGAAATGAAGGAATATGGTTGTGTGGTGTGCAATAGTGAGGAATGTCTATGTCTGGAGGCCTAATTCCAGTGAAAACCTCATAAATTTCTTGAAAAGGACTTGTTGGAAAAACAAGTCATATTAGCAAGATCACTGTAACCAAGCTGCAGCAAGTACCAAAAGTAACTGCTAGCAAGGTCTGTGATACTGTACAAAGAACAGTCCTAAGGAGATGGAAGAGTAGTTTCAAAACTATGAATTAATAACTCTTATCGCGATATAAAAAAACATCATTTTTGTGTCCTTTGACATTAGGAAATCATAGATTGTCTATGGTATTTTTGGTTCTACACTGGGGTAAAGGAGTATTTCTTGTCAATATTATGTGGTTAATTTTCTCTGTGATTATTCTTCAGTAGGATCCAAAACTGAAGTCTCAGATTTATGCTAAGTTTAGTTTAAGTATTTTTATGTTACTTTGAGCCAACAGGCATAAAGAATAATTTTACATTTTAAATAGAACTATATATGAAAAATCTGTGCCTTATGTGAAGACAATACCTTATTGTAAGGTATTAGTCACATAAAGTATTAAATCAAAGGACTATTAACAGTGTCCAATTAGTGAATATTTGTTGATGATTAGTAGCATCTATTTCACATACCTCATTATTTCTGAACACTTTAGTGAGATACTCTTCAACTTCACGTTGGAAGGAGATTTTGGGGAAAAAAGACATCTTCCTTTAGTTTTTAAAATCTGCTGGTAAAGAACTGAAATAAGCAAAATATTTTCTTAGTGGTTTTTATCACATTCTGTAAGTTTATAAATGTAACATAAGGATGTACCCACAAACTAAGCTGCAGTTTCTGATTCTTCTGTTTTAATAATGCAGTTTTACTCTGCTCAAAATTCCAATTATTGCTCAAGATATGACTGTAACACTACTGTTAATTACATTTCAGAACATGTTCATTAACATACTTAGCATTGCCAGTGATGCTACTGGTTTCCTTGCTGTCACGTCCTTCCCAGCTCATACTTTCCAAGGCTACTGTATCAGTTTGAAATGTGAAGGAAGTGTCACCACCTCTAAATCCTGTCCCGTTAAAGTTCTCCTAGCTATCCTAGGGGAGAACTTGCTGTTTAGTCCTAGAATGCACTCACAAAGGCTCCTCACAGAATTTAGCTTTGACTCTTCTAAGTCCCATCTTTGAAATTTTTATTCTATTACATCATCATATCTGTTCATTTTTAGAGATAATCTTCTAATTTTTCCCCATCAGATTTCTTTTTCTCAAGCTTAACTTCTTAGGTTTCCTCCATAGCTCAAATTAACCAAACTTCATAATGGGGAAACATGTGCATGACTGTGGACAATGATTTTTATTTTTTCCATATATACTTACAAATTAAAGAAGAACTATAAGTAACAGTTTTCTCTTGAGTCTGTTTAATTCACAGTAGGAATAATGAAGCATTAATGCAACAGAAGCTCTGCTGATCCCTACTGAAAATCTTCAAACTGTCTGGTGAAACATTACACAGTTAAAAGGTACAGGAAATTTCCAGATGTTGCTTTAGTTCCTTCTGCAAAGCATAAAGTCCCTATTGTAGCTCAGCCCTGATGCATCTTTTATTCTTTGTAATTATTTTCTGTTCCTTTTTCTCTGTAGGTAATAAAATAGTTATCTTCCCAAATTGTATCTGCTCACCTCTATACTGCTTGTATTTTGAAAGATTATATACACTTCAGTCTGAAATGAGACTTCCTAAAAAATTAATATTTTGTTTACACCAACTTAAATAGAGGGAAAGTGAGAACACCCCCCCATCAGTGAGGTTTATTCCATCCATAACAAGGAAATTTGAATACTTAAGTACTACGTTTTCACTGTATTAAACATACTTGGAGAAAATACCTCAGAAAGTTTGGTACTTGTTCTATTTGAGTAAGAGGCTATTTGTCACTTTTATCATACAAAATCCCTCAAAAATATCTTTTTTTTGATATTTCAGATTCAGTTGAAGTTTTAATGCTAGAAGAACGTTATCTTTTTTAGATTCAACTTTCAAGCCCAGACAAAGGCAACTTTCAGTTTCATGGGTAGGAGTTTCAAAGCCTTATTCCCAACATTACCAGCCTTTGAAAAAAGAAACTGTAATAGAATTAATGAACTTCTTTTTAGAATCTAACAAAAGGCCCGAAAGAATTTACCTTTATATTGCTACTATATCTAATAGTACTACAATCTTTCATATTGCAACCAAAATTACCAAAGTTCAGTTTTAACATTTCAGACTATGTGATATATCATGCTTCTGAGCTGTTGTCCTAGGACGCCTACATTACAGCCGGGGGGGTGGAGGGGGGAGGGAATAATCACCAACACCCCCCAATATGGCTCACATTTGGAAAGTTTTTTCTTCAGAAGCATAATAAACTAGCATATAAAAAAAATCCCATACTTGTGAATTTTTTAAAGAATTAGAATCCTGAAAAGAATAAAGCAGGCATTTGAAAACTTTATGAGCCCTACAAGTCACTTTGGTATTAATATTATGAAGGTATTTTTTTAGGATGTTAAATGGGTATTTTATGACAACAGCAGAATCCCACAGAATGACTGAGGTGATCCCACAATTACAGTTACTTCTTCATGGAAAACCAACCACTGATCTGACAGGATGTTGGCAACAGGACTTGTTTCTACCTTATTTTTAAAATCTGACTGAATGCTACCATGAAACATAAGCCAGTAGGTGGTCAAAACCAAAACCTCCCTTGGTCAAAAACACTGCATACAACGGGCACAACTGCAATAAAGTTCCCTAAATGTGTTATCAAAGGGAAGCTAGTCCCATGATACAAAATAACAAGACAACTATGTCAACAGTGCAGAATGTCTATGGTTAGAAATTTCATACTAAAATAAAAAAGTTATAATGTGCTAGAAACCACTATCCTTCTAAACAGGATGTCAAGTTTATTACAATGCCTGCAATATAATGAGGGCCAACAGAAAAACAAGAATAAAACCAAGCAGATTTCACTTCTCCCTGTGTAGACAGCGTAGACGTCACGCAGAAGCAAGATGCCAAATCTGTGCTTTTAACCACAGTTAATGAACACTTTAGGAAGTCAAGGAACACATGACAGGAGAAGTTAAGACTTGACCCTGACTAGTTCATAGGGCCTGGTACGAAACGTTACTGCAGAAGAGCTGCTCTGTCACAGAGCAGCTGTAAGGCATGTGGGCTCAATACATGCATTCAAATGACAAATACAAGAAACCCACTATCATTATGCTTAGTTCAGGGAAAGGAACAACACGCAAATGAAAAGCAATTCCTTGGTTAAAAAGAGCAGTCAAAAGAATAAAACCATTGTAAGCAGCCTGGAAATTTTAAAATCACACAACTGGAGGTTCAGAGCACACCCACACAACCTTCCGCTTCAGGTCTGTGTGTAGGCCCTTTCAGGGCTCATTAATCTCAGAAAAGATACAATGTAGCTTAGAAAAGTTCAGGGAAAGGTGATGACCTACAGATAGGGAATGGCTTTCAAATAAGGAAAGACTAAACAGTTTTCAATCTTCCAGGCTGGGGAACATAGTTCAGGGGGGCAGGATAAAATCTTATGAATTCAGATGTGGCAGGAAGAAAGGCTGATGAGGAAGAGCATCCAGTGCCTCTTCAAACACAAGAGTTAGACTTCAAACAGAACTAGCAGGAGGCAGGTTCGAAACTAAAGAGAGGTATTTTTTCCCACGGACCTGCTGTGCAGTACACCTTGCCCCAGGAAAGGCTTGACAGACTTCAGAAGAGAGCCCTTGAGGGAGCATCACCCCCTGCTCCCCACCTCCTTACGGATTTCCCTGTGCCTCTGTCGGGAGCTGCTGGGGGGGACGGGGGACACGCGACGCCGGACCAGGACTTTGACCTAACCAAGCACGTAAGCACTGCGAGCTGTCACACGTAGCCAGCACCCAAAGATGCCGAACGAGATTTAATTTTCAAACCTCCTTTCCCCACCCCATCCCAAACGAGGAAAAAGCCAGTCGGCTCACTGCTGTGGGGAGTGGAATTGGGGGCTCCCTCCTTTACTCCCCCACCCGCCCCGTCCCTCACAACACCAAGTTGGAGGGGGGGGAATGGGGGGTGGGCACAGCTCCCCGCAGCCTCCCTGAGGCCCTGCGCGGCACCTCAAGCCAGGCCCAGGGGCACTCGGGAGGCGGCGCGCCTCAGCGGGACGTTCCGCCGCCACCGCCCCCTCAGCCCCGGCGAACGCCGCAGGAAACACAGGCTCGCCCCGGACCCGGCCACGGGAAGGGCGGAGCACGCAGGGGCCGGGCCGGATTCCACGCAGCGCCGGCGGCGCGCAGACCCCCGACACGCCGCCATGTCCCCACCTACCGCCGCGGCCCAGGCAAGTTCCTCCTCCTTCGGGGCAGCGGCAGGAAGTCCCGCCTCTGCGGCCTCCGGTGATTGGCCGGAGGCCGGCGCGGCGGTACCGGCTCGGCTGTTACTGTGGGAACCAGACACGCCGCAGCGCTCGGCCGCCGGGCGGCAACGTGGCCGCTCGGTCCCCGGCGGGGAAACCCCCTGCCCCGCCCAGGGCACGGGAAGGGCGGCCGCGGGGCCGACCCGGGCCCTGGCCACCCCTATCGTTGCTTTACGGGCGGCCGCAGGAGTTTCCCCCGCGGGCACAGCCCGCAGCGCTGAGCTGGGGGTGTTGCAACGTCCTTCTCCCTCCCCGGGGCTTCGAGGTCTGTGCCTCGGAAGGGTCGCCCGCACGGCTGCCGGCAGCTGCCCGCGGTGGGCGGCGGGTCCCTGCGTTACGGAGCAGCAGCGAGTTTGCGATGCTGCAGTAGCTCAGGCCACAAGTTCAGACCGCAACGCCGGTATGCAAAGCTAATTTGGCAAAAACGCTGCTGAAAGCGGGTTGGGGGGGTGGTGGTGGTGTTTTTGTTTTTCCCCGCACGAGCGAGCCTAAATGCTGCCGAGTGGATTAAAATAACAGGCTTTGTATTTGCAGCCCCCCCGCACGGAAGTGCCTGCGGATTCCTTCGCCAAAGCGGAGCAGGGTCCGCGCTCTTCTACCCACCCTGCCCGAGGCGCCGCCGGGTGAGAAAAGGGGGTACACGCTCAGGGGGTCCCTTTGCAAGAACTCGCAGCGCAGCACTGAAAACGAGTCCCCTGGTTTCAAATCCTTTACTATGCAGGAAAGAACGGGGTGCCCTGAAAACCACAAGCCCTTCCCAACCGTAACGAAGGCCGTGGACCGGCCACAGCACCGCCCGGTGACGGGAAAAGGACGCAGCCGGCGCAGACCGGCAACGCTCCCGCTCCAGAGCCGACCACGGCGGCCGGGGCTGCTTCTTCCGGGCGGGGGGGGGGGGGGGGGGGCCCACCGCCCCCCCCCGG
>JAVJGG010000073.1:23735149-23766242 GCA_035590195.1 Aviceda cuculoides
GCTTTGTCTGTGCTGTGAGGTGGTCTCCTCCTCTCCCCCTTCCTCCCGGGCCGCTCTCAGCGCTTCGTTGCTGCCGGGCAGCCCTGCGAGCGTGTGCTCCCGAGTGCTCCCGAGCTGGTTGGGGCTGAACGCTGCCGCCTCCCAGACATGGTTTCTCGCCGTCGTAGGGAGTGAAGCTGTGATGGACGGTACGGGTCTCATTTGTCTTCGCGGACCCTCCGTTTTTAAGTCGGGGTCTGCTATCAAAATGATGCTATTTTTGTCTTTAGTATCAAGTAGAAAACACCAAACTTGTGTTGGGGCGTTTGAGGTAAAGATCTGCTTGTGTTGTGGCAAAGATGCTAGTTAAACACAGTTAGCGACCCAAGAAAATCACTTCTCGAGCCAAGAATAAAAAGATTGTAAGGGGATAGCTTTCTGTTCCCTCCTGCCTAGTGCACCCAGCCCCACAGTAGTGGATCATGCTCTAATCCAGAGTTCCAACCTTGTGGCTGCTACCACCTTTACCTCAGACAGTTATAAAAGCAGAAAATTATGTTTTATTTATTTATTGTAACGAATCTTGCTTACCTAGCTTGCTTCAGTTAGAAAATAAAATAGTCAAGGAATTTATCATTTGTAATTGTTTTTCCTTGAAGCCCTGAGTTTGGAGCAGGCAAACTGATGTTATTGTTCTCTCATCAGGTTTCAAATGCACGCTTCATTCCCACTTCAAAGTTACTAAAAATGTAGTTAAGCTTTTTTGTGCAACACTGTTGCCAGTACAATTTTGCAAATTAGGGGAGGCAGGTACACCTGGTGTCATTTTAATAGCCTTGTCACTGTCAGTGCACATAACCCATTCTAATCCTATAAATACCAGAGCAAAATCTCTGTGTGTGTGTGTATGTATTAATATCTATATATCAAACTGTCTTTTAATGGGATGGGAGTGGGAGGGAGAGCCAGACCATTTATCTTTCCCCCGCATACACTATCCTACCACATCATACCTGAAGTCTTCTAACAGAGTCTTCTGAATTTGCTGTTGATTTGAAGAGTCTTATTTTTCTGAACTGGAAAACCCTTCTGATAAGATTCAAGGTTTCCCCTATTGTCCAGAAAACTGTTAAGTACTGTCTTGGTTTTCATTAAATATTGCAATCTGTGACTCCTTTCCTTCTGTGAAGGACTCCAAAGAGATGTCTATAAGTGGAGAACAGATCAGGAGGTAACTTCTGGTGGCTTTTAGTGTTGGTCTATGGTACCTTACAATGTCAGCATTTGTCTTCAGGAGGGAAGGAAGGAAGAGGTGCAGTTTTGTTTTATTTTTTTTTTTTTTTATTTTTTTTTTTTAGTATGTGACAACATTAGATTACATTGATTACATCTCGTTAGTGGAAAACACATTGTCTTTGTTACTGTATATTAATTTCTGAAAGGAAAGTTATTATTCATGCATTTAAAATGTTAATGAAAATTAGTATCACAGTTAAGATAGCTGAGGCACTACCATGGAATACTTACCATTTAGCTTTTATCCCAATAAGAGGCTTCTGGGGTGTGTTCTGATCTTGTTTTGTTGCTGGAGTTCTTTGTGGTTTGGGTTGGGTTTTTTCACCCCCCTCTTCTTGTGGTGACCATAGAGAAGAAAGTGAATTTCTTTTCATGGTCAAAATTGAAATTCCACCCTAGAAAATTCTCTTCAGACATAAATTTTTGACCCATCTGGTAGGAAATTATTCTCTACATGACTATTTTCCTGTAAATAATATTAATAATAATAATAAAGAGTAGTAATAAGTTGGTTTTGATTGCTCTTCTAGTTATATCAAATCTAGACAATTTCTTGGAGAATCCATAGGCTGTCCAATGAAACTGCTTGTTGAGCAGACTAGCACAGTAGTTTACACAATGATTTTTACTATCTAGAGGGAATATGCCAAAGATGCAAATACACCCTGATGTGTGTGGAGCATGTCATCAGTTCATCATGGCTAGTGTGGGTTGTGCTGATAGTCTGAAGCACTTGATACTGGCAAAATGAAAGGTTAAAGAAAGCAAAGATTTAGAAAGTGCCATCTGTTTTCCATCAAGTAGAGCATGGGGGAGGAGGTGTGCCCAGGTGCTAGAAGATAAGAACAGGAAATCATTGGCATTTCACTCGAGTATTAACTATGCACTGCAGTTTTGCATTACATAAATGTGAATAATAATAGCTGAGCTGAAAATGCCAAATCTGAAAGGTATTGGATCAATAATGTCTGGCCAATGTTAAAGAAATATCTACTGGTTAGCTAATACCATTAACTCACAGGAAGAAAATACATTGGTAGCCTTCTGAAAAAAATGCACATCTTAAGATAACTAACATCTTAAAATAAGCCCCATATGTTTTTGTGCCTCAGTGTTCAGTGAAGTTAGAGTAAGTGTGTGATGCACAGAAAATTGAGTTCATTCAGAGTAACTTGGGCCTGGCAGGAAAACCTTGTAATGAAGGTACGTTAGATCCTACTAAAGCACTGAACGTCACTTTATTAATTTACACACCTTCTTTACTACTCTTGCAATTTGATTCTCTTACCCTCCTTTCCAATCGTGAGGATGAAGTACTGGAAAGATCAAGAGACTCGACCTAATCTGTTTTTAAAGACATTTTCCAATAAGTGTCTGTTGGCTAATGTTATCTAGTGACCTCTTCCAGTAGCATTTCTTACTATTTGTATTCACCTGTTTTAGTCCTATGGCTTGGGTAGCATCTGCGTTCCTACCAGGGAGTTGAATCTGTCAGTTGTTCTGTTTCAGCTCACTGTATAAGTAGCAGAAATTGGTTCAGCCCATTTTGATTATGGTTAGCCCATTTTGGCAAACACAGACTGGCTTAATGGTGGAAAATGTAATGGTTAAAATAGTGTTGTATGGCTTTGACCTGTGATGGGAACTTTTGGAAGGGGAAAGCCTTTAGCTCTTTTTCCTCCTACCCTGGCAGAATGCACTTCCTTTTCCACTGCAGTGCACCATCTACTCTCCAAATCTGGTATGTGGGATTATGGAACAAGAAAAGCTGCAGTGCAGAGCAGTTTAAGGAAACTGGGTGATGCCTGTGCTGATCTGTGAGTCAATGACTAATGAAAGAGAGGAAGGCTAACAGTCTCTGCCTTGAGCACAGTCTGTCAGGGAATATCTCTTTAGTTCTGCAGATGTGTCTGGAAGGGTTCATTTCCAGTTTGAGTTTGGCAGCAGTCTTTAAACAGTGGCTGTTTCTGTCTGGGTGGTGGCGGTAGTGGTCAAAACTGTTCCAGGGCCTTATTTAATCCTCTTGTTTTCTGGTCTCTGTGTTTTTCAGCTCTCAATATATATTGTCTCTCAGTCGAGTAGTAATTGAATGATTTGAACTGAAATAGAGATACTGAGAAACAGTTGGCTTGAAAATAGATTTTTGTCTTTTTTTCTAGGTGACTTACTGATGGCTTCCTGATACTTTTTCCTTGTTTTTGAAATTGACAAAAAACATTGCCGAGTATTGTTTTAATTTAAAATATTATGCCCTGCAGCTGTTTAAAGTCTAGTTATAAAGTGTCATAAGTTCAGAATGAACTTATTTTGAAAATAAATAAAAGTATGTTTAAAAATAAAACAGAATTAAAAAATGACCTGCTTAAGCTGTGATTCAGTACTCAAATGGCACGGTCTTCTAAGCAACATGTCATAATACGAATAAATGGTGGAGCAACTAACTTATTGCCTGTGTTAACACATAGCTGAATAAAACTTGCTTGACTTACCATTCCACCAATACTACCAAGGTTGTCCTTAATGAAACTATAAGGAAAAAACAGAATTGAATGTCAGCAACCCTGATGAAGACAACTCTGACAGTTGTCAGTACCTTATTCCTTTGTGTGTGTGTGGCTGATAGAGTTCTTTACAAAGTTCACAAATATGTTTTGGTGTTTTTTTTTTTTTTGAATCGTAGTCATTCAAAGTCTTCCAGGTTGCTCTGAATAAATGCTATAGGTGTTAAAAAACCGCCACAAGAAAAATAATGTTAAGCTCTAAGTCAAGGTGGTTAAACTTCTGTAACTCCCCAGTTTACTTCACTTGGCCTTGCAGACATTTCCCAGGCTGTGCAGTCAGGTTAGCAGACACCATTATCTGTAAAACAAAATGGATTTTGGTTCCAGTGTCTACTAAAGGCTACGTTCTTGTAATCAAGTCTGGAAATACAAGATGTATTTAAGCAGTTATTCTGGGCTTAAAAGAAGATTCTAAGACAGCTTTTGTGTGCAGAATTTATCCTCGTATTGAAATGTCTTTGAACTTTAGTAAGATGCTATTCCTCCTGCCTCCTCTTTAGCAAACTTCTGTCTGCATTCTGTCTTCAGCCTTAAAGCCTCCAAGATTGTTATTCTTTGGAACCGGATGTGGGTTTTGTGTTTCACAGCCTGAAAAGTATAGGTACCCTTTCCAATATTGATTTATTTTTTTCAAATATCTTGGAAATAAGCCTTGCTCATCATTAAAGTATTTAGAATTTTTTTTATTTTTAATTTTTGCAAATTAGAAAGAGGAAAGGGCAAAATTGTGAGAATTGAATCTTCAGGTTTGGGTCTTTTTACCACAGAGGAGTATAGAAGAATATGTGAAGAAAAGAGCATATTATATCTTCCTTCTAACATCTGCAGGAATATCATCTTAACTTCCATTATTTTGTTATACTAGACTGTCAGAGACTTTTTTTTTAACAATACTATATCCTTTTTATGTTTGTTTTTGTTTTTTGTTGTTTTTTTTTAAACAGTCCACCAAGAATTGTTGACATAAAAGAATTCTTTAGATTCTTTTAAACAGTAGTCTAATACTGTCTCTTTTGCCCACTGCGTATGCCTACTTTTTCTACTTTCTTTTTTTTTTTTTTCCCTCTTTCTACCTGATTTATAAAGCCTCTGCTCTGGCAACTCTGTTAAGGTTTTTTCTTCTTCCTTTGCCAAGAACATGGTGGACTGTGAAGATGTTCATGAATTCAACCCAAACCAAGTTTGAATAATATCCACTGAAAGGGAGAAACTTGGGTTAGTCTGTAAGCACAGAATACAAATATGAGCATAAATCACTGCCTATGGTTTGTGCTGTAATTGTCCTTTCTCTTAAATGTAGCATCTATCTTCTACTAGTTGCACCTGTAAACAAGTACTTGTGTTGCTAAAATTTAGTTCTTAGTTTGGCAATTTTTAGTTCACGTGTTTTCCCTCTAATGCACATTCACAAGTAAAAATTCTGTGATCTAACCAATCTAGACAGAAATTCAACTTTTGAATATGTTTGCAAGTGAACAGTTTTCCTTTACCATCGATGACAATTCTGGAAGCAACTGCCGTTAGTAACAGGTGGAAACTGCTATTTGTATGAGATACTGATACTTTCATCTTATTATTTTCATCCCCAAATCAACATTAATTAATACTTGTGTGACTTTCTTGTTTATGCTTATCCAGTTACTGTATAAAATACTATTTAAATATGGAGTAACACAGATAAGCTGTTCTTCTTTTTCCCAGTTAGTGTTGTACCATTCACTTTTCAGTGGCTTTCAAAAACAGTTATCTCAATGGAGGGTTCGGGGTGTTTTTTCATCACTTTAAGTAGCATGATATTGTTTCATCCAACATTTTTCTCATTTGTTCCTAAGTAAGACACTGTATTCTGATGTGAAGGTGGGAAAGAGCAATGTAATGCCTGCCTGTAATTCCTTTTCTTTTTTTCTTTGAAAATTACTCAAACAGAATGTTGCAAAAGTAGAGTCATCTTCTTCCAGGCAATAGTTGACAACATGGCTGTTTTGAAAACAACAGAAGGGTATTTCTGTGTTTGAACTCTGAAAGCCCTTCAAGCTTAACTGAATTTGAAAAAGAGATGGACAGTCTAGCTATGTGTCGTGGTTTATTAGAGTTGAAAGCAGAGAGGGATTCATATCACTTATGTATGGGTAAAGGTTATTAATTACTGGTGCTGCTGCTTATGGGGCTAAAAGAATTGCTGGATTTAAGGCCAGGAAAAGTTATTCCCTTAAAACGTGATGGCAGGATGCAGTAGTAGGGGAACTGATACAAGGAAATACCTTTCAACATTTGTTAGG
This sequence comes from Aviceda cuculoides, assembly GCA_035590195.1. Classification (NCBI taxonomy): domain Eukaryota; kingdom Metazoa; phylum Chordata; class Aves; order Accipitriformes; family Accipitridae; genus Aviceda; species Aviceda cuculoides. The sequence continues at coordinate 23,741,265 of JAVJGG010000073.1, forward strand.
GCTGTAGGTTGTTATATATAAATAGATTTTAAAAAAACCCAAACAACAAAACCAAAACCCCAACACACTTTAATCCTTCGTTAGCCCACCCACTTGCAGGCAAAAATATACCAACTTGATATTTATGATCGATCTTCTGACCTTTTAGTAATTTGTTATAACTCTTGTAGATCGAATGTGGTATTTTAGGAGAAATCTTTAGGCTGTGAACCATGTTTTGCTTTGGAATAAGTGCCCTAGAATTTTAAATATTACCCCTTCAAAAGTGAGCCTGTTCACAGACTTTTTATGGAAGTTGACTTCTAGCATCCATTTGTAAATTCTCTGCTCTCAAGTGATTTGCTTTTTTGTCAGTAAGCAGATCAGTGTCTTCTAACTTCACACATGTATCAAAAGAACCACCATTCTAATTGGCTGTGCTGCTGTATCTGAAATTCTAGGAAGAGTTAACTACAGAGAAGCGTATAAATTCTGGTTTGGTTTGGTTTGTTTGGCTTTGGCTTTGTTTCCCCTGTGCCTGGAAAAATAACATTGCAGCATTTGGAAGATCATTGTTCTGTAAGTTGGACTTCCCAGCAGGTTGAGGGAGGTGGTCATTCTCTCCTACTCAGCACTGGTGAGGCCTCACCTGGAGTAGTGTGTCCAGTTCCAGGCTCCTCAGTACAGCAGAGACATGGACCTACTGGAGAGAGTCCAGCAACGGGCCTCGAGGGTGATGAAGGGACTGGAGCATTTCACATATGAGAAGAGGCTGAGAGAGCTGGGACTGTTTAGCCTGGAGAAGAGAAGGCTTAGAGGGGATCTTGTCAGTGTGTATAAAAACCTGAAAGGAGGGTACAAAGAGGACAGAGCCAGGCTCGTCTCAGTGGTGCCCAGTGACAGGACCAGAGGCAATGGGCACAAATTGAAACATAGGAGATTCCTTCTGAACACTTTTTCACTATGAAGGTGACTGAGCAGTGGCACAGGCTGCCCAGGGAGGTTGTGGAGTGTCCATCCTTGCAGATAATCAAAACCTGTCTAGATGTGGTCCTGAGCAACTGGGTCTAGGGGGCCCTGTTGAGCAGGGGAGTTGGACCAGATGACCTCCAAAAGTGTCTTCCAACCTCAACCATTCTGTCATTCTGTGAATTTTCTGTTTAGAAATTGCAATGTTGGAATTTGTGATCTATTCAAAATACAGCTTTCTCTTAGTTTTTACTGTGCGAATAATGGTGATCCCTTAACAAGTGGTTATTATTGAGCGTTGAATATTAAGCTAACATTTTGTGCAGTCTTCGGATGTTTGGTGATGTTCTTAAGATCATACACTGCTATGAGTTACATTTTTTCATTGTACTTTTCTTTCTAAAACTAGATTTTTTTTTTTAACGAAGTAACCATATTAATAACCATTCCTTTATGAAGACTTCCAGTACTGACTTTTCCTAAAACTGTAATCTCAAGAGAAGATGAGGCTTTGTGGACTTCTTTTTCTGTCCTGAAGTCACCAGTATTCTGTGTAAGCTATTGAAATAAGACAAACAAGCAGTTGCTTTCTTCAGTAACGAAAAATGAGTAACCAAAATTACAATTATTGCTGTTTTGACTAATTTATTCTTGTCTTTTTTGTGTATATGCAGAGCACAAAGTAATCATAGTGGGACTTGATAACGCTGGAAAGACTACTATTCTTTACCAATTGTAAGTATATGAACTATTTTGGTTTTCTGTTTACATTCTTGTATTTGTCACTGTTTAATCATTGAAAATTCAGCTTTGCAAACTGGCAGATCTGTAGGATCTCAGTTTGTACATTAATGGTATTAGTTGTTCTAAATAGAGTGAATATTTAAATGGTAAGTGAAAGAACTTCAGTGTTTTAAAACTGAACTGTAAATTGAGTACCAAAATTGTACCTACAAGCACAAAGTGAACTGCACATTCTTTTGCCATCAACGCCTATCTTTATTTGTAAGCATAGAAATAATCCCGTCACCAAGAACTGCAGAGAAGAAAGTGATTTTTAAATTAATGGAAATTCTAGCCACTCTGAAAAAACCATAAATGTTTCCAAATGTTTCCTGATTCCAGTATCTAAAATTTATGATGGAGGATTCCTCACAATAGTATTTCATCTTGCCTGGGTCCATTCTTAAGCATTTTCAATAGCATCATTGCACCCAAATCTTGCCAGCATTACAAGAATATCAACGATAAATTGAAGAATGTTGGCAGGAGCATAATTACTATTGTAATTGTGGAAAAGAAGGAGGGTGTAACCAAATTACTATGCGTATATTTGGATACAAAGGCAGCAGGGGATGTTTTCCAAAAAACCTTTTTTTTTAAAGTACTTTTGACAAAGCTTAAAGGTAGAACTGAAATTTTTAGCTATGTGACCAAACAGTCCTTTGGAATTTGTTTTAATATTGAATTACTAAATTGAGTGCTCTGATAAAGTTATATTCTGATTTAGATTTTGCAGTTTAGTGTTCCCCTTATTTGGGATCTTTAGAATAGTGGCTTCCACTTTGAAACAAGTGTATTTTAATTATCTGTTGAAGAGTGCCCTTTAAAAAGAGAAGCCTTTTAAAATGCAGATGCTTATCCATTTGTTAGAAGCCTTTTATGTGATTATTTTTTGTTGCTCATGTCTTTAAGTGTTTCTACAGTCTCTGCTACAAAAGCACACTAAAACTTCATCAGCCACAGTTTTTAATCCAAATTCAGACTGAACTAGTCTTTTTACTAAAGAACTGCTCTTAAATATTTGTTTTATTTCTAAAAAAATTCAAATGTATAGCTCTTTGAAATATGCCTAGTTTTTTAATCTTTTTTTATCAGTTACACATATTTACTTTTCCTACAACAAATTTGTAATTGAGCTGTGACAAGCCTTGTGGATTTTACTGGCTGCTCTTTATGGTGTGATATTGTTTTCTTTAGCTTAATGAATGAAGTGGTTCATACTTCTCCAACCATAGGAAGCAATGTAGAAGAAATAGTGGTGAAAAACACTCATTTCTTAATGTGGGATATTGGAGGACAAGAATCATTACGGTCATCGTGGAATACCTATTATTCAAACACAGAGGTATGAGAAGCTGCTTCGAAGTCTGCAAATTCAATAAGGTTTTTTGAAATTGTATTTATTTATTAAGAATATCAGTAGGTTTTTATAAAGATTGCAGCTGTATTGTTTTAAAATCTTTTTGAGGAAGAACAAACCCCAAAAGTATGAGGTATTTCTGATATGCAGCAATTTTCTGGTAATATTGGAAGTATTTTTCTTGTATAATTTAATGTTGTTTGATCTGTGGTATAAACTGTGAAGTTAGACTTTTCTCCTAGACAATCAAATGATATCAAAATACATTTCAGATCAAATGGGTTTTCTGCATGTTTTTTCAAGTAGATTAAAAAGAAAATTTTGCAGTGTACTTTGTAAATTTGATGTGGATTTCTAGTGGTTGACCTAACTTCTGTACATCTAGTCTGAATGTTTTTGAGGTAATGATAATTAAGGATGAAGAATGAAACTTTCTCTAGGCAGCAGTATTTAAAAAGCTCATCAGGTTGTGGCTTTTATCCAAAGGATAAAGGAAAGTCTAGCTGTGCAGTACTCATGAGGTACTGGTAAAGCTGCCATTGCTGGAAAGATTGGAGTAGAACTCGGCAACACTTGTCTTTGGGGGTTTGTTTTTTATGGCAGTCTTCTTGATGCCAAAAGGTTATCAATGCAACATGCACATAAAATCTCTGTAGCTTCACTTTGAGACTTCTGCATTGACGTAAAAGATTTTAGACTTCATCTCTTATAATTTCTAGTAAAAGCAGAGACCTCTTGTAGATATTACTCATTACATAAGCATTCCATCCTCCTATAGAAGGAGGTTTTCTCTCCTATGCCCCCCTTTGAGAAAGGGGAGATTAGAGTGATCCATCCCAGACGTTCAGAAATTTTTTGTCTACTGAAAGCCTGGTGATGACTTCTCAACCTTCATCACTAGTATTTTAAACTTACATTTAATTTTATCTAGAAAAGTATGGCTACATCTAAGATACATGTGGGGGTTAAGAGACTTCTGCCAGCATTATGTGGTACAATAACAATAAGTTCTTGACTTTTGTCCATTGAGCATCTTTGATTTTGGAATTTGGGGAGATGTATGTATTGGTTCTTCTTTTGATTTGTTTGGGATGTTCTTCATCATATTCTGGCTAGTAAGTGCTTGAAATCCAGTGCTTTCTAGCACTTGGAAAGAACAACTTTTGCTTTACTTAGAAGCTTTGTCTGCTGGAAACAGTTGAGGAAGAAAAGGGGTCTGTTTGCTATGCTAATCCTAGCCTCCCTGATACGAATAATTCATTTACTGTTCCTCCTCATCTGCTAGACATTGCAAAGTCACAGAAGCATTAAATTGACTTAGTTTTTCATACTTTGTGGTCATTTTCAACGGGTAATGAATCTCCTTAATTTTATAAGGCAAAGTGATTTGGAGCATATGTTGGAGAATTACAGCGGTGACTTCTAATCCTACTTTTTTGTTACTATCTCTGTTTTCTCCCTTTCATTATCTGTAAATTGAAGCAATCTAAACAAAATCTTTGGATTAATGTAAAAGTCCCACGAATAAGCTTTTCAGTGCATACCTGTCCTAATCAGTTACAACTTGACATGGCTAATTCTGCCATTCTGTTTTAAGAGTCAGATAGTATTCTTACAGAGAGGATGTTGAGACAGGCTTACAGACACAAGATTTGGGGGTAGAGGAAAGGGGAGGGAGCTCTCATGGTTAAGAGAGCTCTTAACCATGAGAGCTCTTATTGGGGGTGGGGGCAAACAAAAAGAGAGCTATATAAAAGAGAAAAGGGATGGAAAGTATTCCCATCTAGGAGGAGAAGTGATGGAGTCTCTTGGATTAATGTAATCTTCTTGGTTTCCTCTCCAGTGTAGCATGTGTTCCCTGTTAGTGTTTTTTTTTTTTTTTTTTTTTTTTCTTTTTTTACTACTATCTGTGTAATTTTCATCAGAACGTGCTTGATCTCCCTACTTATTGTTCCCACCTATGATGCTGTTAGTGCTGCTTGGAGCACACTCTGGGCAGGGCAAGTGTTGAACACCGATCAGTTGTTACGGTTTGTGTACACATACGAATTGTGTAATGCTTACAGGCATTTACTTCAGTGTTACCTAATGTGTGAATGCCATGTCTTTTTCCTGTCTAGTGTAAGGCTATAAAATAGAAGGTACAAAACAAGGGGCAGAAAGAGTGGGTCAAAAGAGGGCAATTTTCATAGCAGTGACAATTGCTTCCCATGGCAGACCTGATGTACCAGACCTAGCAGTGTCCTAGGATTCAAAAGTATGTGGCCATGAGAGTAATGTGCCTGGCAGAAGCAGTAAGGGTAAAATCACTGCTATAGCCTTCTCCAAGTGCCTAGGTGGAAGGGTGGAGAGTTGTGAGAGGCCAACTGCACAGCCCGTTTGCATTCCAAAGGTTAAGATGTTATGCAACAACATAACGCTAAGCCCTACAGGTACATAGTTTTCTGAGGTCCGATGTACTAGTTTGAAATAACATTTCTTAAGCCTTGTAAGATGATGCTGAATTGCTAAAAATTCTTCTTTCAAATTAGGGAATTTCAATTTCAGTTTTATAGTTTTCTGAGTATGCAAGTAGTAGTGGACAGTAATAGCTGTTTTCATTGATAACTGTCTAACAAGTTTGTCATCCACATTTTAAATGTACTCCACTATCTGTAAGTGCTTTTGGTACCTACATCACTATTTTGCTTATGATGTAGGGCCTGAAAATCCACCAAGGAGATTTAACTGTAGGACATGACAGTAGATCTTAATAGCAGTGCTGAAATGTAAAAGCGCGATCTTTTTTTTTTTTTTAACCAATAATCTTCATCTGTGATTCCCAGGGACCTAGCAAAAGACTGTAACAATAAAACTCTTGTTCTATTTTCTAGTGTGCTCTGAAAGTCTGTCTCTCTTATACAGGAAGACTTGTGGTAGTGGTCTCTTGAAAACGTGCTTTCTGTAATTTATACGTTGTACTTACATACTGTACTATTGTTTTTTTCCCCTAGTTCATCATTCTTGTTGTTGACAGCATTGATAGAGAGCGACTTTCCATTACAAAAGAAGAACTTTATAGAATGCTGGCTCATGAGGTATGGTGGGGAGTTGGGATAATAGTTCTCTTTTGTTGTGAACAGTCAAATAACATTACATGCTTTCTATGTTAGCAAAAATTATACCATCACAAAAAAATTTCTGAGCCTAAATGTGTGTGCGTGTTGGTCACATTTTAAAACCATGTAAATTATAAATAAACAGGAAAATTATTATGAAGCAGTCTTCTAATAGAGCTTGCTTGATTGTAATCAAATCACTCTTTACTTCGCAAATGTTGAACTTGTAAAATACCTTAAACTTCATGTTAATATAACTGGGTATTACTGTTCTCCACCACTATCTCTCTTCTTTCAGTTAAACGGTTAAAATTTTAAGAAACTTTTTTTTTTTTTTAAATTTTATTTTTCAATTTTTATATTAGGAAGTAGGCAATTTCATTTCTCTTGTTTGTTTTAGTGTGGTCCCTTAAAATTAAGGAGCATATCTAATACTATGGATAAATTAGTTACAGTTCAGTTTCCTTCTGGATTTTTTTTTTTGTAGTTTTATTATTATATGTTGTATTGAGGACTGTTCAGCATTGGGTCAACTCCCTCAAACATCCTAAATTGACATCTACGTTGTATTAGCTAAAGTACATTAAAAATTTCTGTGATCACGCTCAAGCTAAATTAAGTTTGTTTTAAATCTAAATATCTCAATTTTTTGAAGGAGAAGTGTTTAGCACAATGCAAGTATTTCTGTGGAGTTCATTTCTCTGAGAGATATGCATTGTTTCAAATGAATGATGCTTTTACTTTATAGTTAATATTAATGTAGTTTGGGTCTGGTAGTAAGGAGCAAATGCAATACCAAGAAAGGGGGAAAGATGACTTCTTGTGGTAAAGTTTTCCCATGTAATTTATTACTTTCCAGTGTTATAAACTTTTAAGAGGTTGTGATCTACCAACTCTTGAAAACAGTCAGTAGGCCTTGACTGGACTACTTGTAGGAGTGCATTTTCAACTTTGGACCATAAGGGTTTGTGTTTTTTTTCTCTTGATGGAGAAATAGTCTCAAAATTTAATATACATTTAAATGTGTTGAACAGTTTTAATTACAGCTGTGAGCTTCCTGAGTATTGCATTTGTTTACCCTTCTGCATTCCTAAAACCATACATCCCAGTTCTTGTCTCATTGCTGTGTGGAATCCTAATTTCCATACAGAAACAAACCAACTTTTTATTAGTTTCTGTTTTTACTAAAGCTGCTGCAGCATTATTAGAAATCCCTTTTTGGAACAATAGGATAAAACTTACAAGAATTTAGATAGCTTTCTTTAAATTGTTACTGCTTTAATCACTACAGAACTTGTTTAATGAAGTTGAAAGTAATTTCAAGGGAATGATATCTAGCAGGCTTTTCCATTTGAATAGTATCTATGTAGATTTTGGAATATTCAGTAATAATTCTGCTGGCAGGATGGCTTGGAGCTTTATGAAATACATTTTGACAATTTAACTTCCATTAGTTAACATATGAACATGTGGTCAACACCAAACGGATAGTCTATAATACATTATAATTTGACTTTCTGTGGTGAACACTTCTGAATAAATTGGTTTCTTCAGTCTTAATGTAATTAATTTTTAATGCAGTAAGTCTCTTAAAACTCCATGCTGCTGTGTAATTGTAGATTAGCTTGAATACAGTTCTTTTAAGGAATGTCAGTTAACGCAATAGCCTTTTAGTTCTTAATAATAACTATTACGAATACTCTAAATTACTTCTAGGATTTACGGAAGGCTGCAGTTCTCATCTTTGCAAACAAGCAGGACATGAAAGGTTGCATGACAGCTGCCGAGATATCTACATACCTCACCCTTAGCTCCATAAAGGATCACCCGTGGCACATTCAGTCCTGTTGTGCTTTGACAGGAGAAGGGTAAATGCTTACTGCTTAGTATAGTAATATATGGTAAATGAGAATTTAGAAGCTTATTGACACTAATGTGGATTTCCTGAAAGAACATATTTTCTGATCTTTGCAGTCAGAGGGACTTTTTGAATTTTTCCTTTTCTTTATTGAACCTTGTGAATTTTTTTTTTCATAGCTCAAACTCCAAATTTTATGAAAGTCTTTCAGCTTATTGTTAAAAAAACCAAAACAACGAAGCCCAAACAACAACACAAAAAGACCCAAACCACCCACCCACCCCCAAATATGTGGCTGTTGGCATAGTTATTTACTCTGCGTGCTACCATCTCATTCTATGTGTCTTCATGTAGTTAAAGAAATAAGCTGATGTTGTCTTCCTTTACACTGTGATCTGCCGTAAGCTTCAAAGTTGGGGGGTGGGGTGGTGGTGGCTTGGGGGTTTTTTTGGTTTGTTGGAACTTTTGATAAAACATGGTTTTGATGAAGAGGTACATAGATCTGGCATAAAACAAAATTGTTACCAATTTTAAACCTTTTATTTATACCTGGCTGATGTAGCTAAATTTGAAACTTGTATACCTTATGGCAGGAATTACTAAAATGAAAAGCTGGGCTTTCCTTAGATCCTTTGTCTATAAAGAAAAAAAAAACCAAAAAAACGAAAAAACATTTTTGGATGTCTGTAACAAGTTGGATAGTGTCTTGCTTACATGGTTTGAAGTGTGGTAATTTTTCATCTTGATTCCTAAAGCCATCTTCTAATGTGTAATAGAGGGCTTTTTTCAGCTGTGTTGTACAACCTTTACAATAATGTGGTCTTGTGACGTCAAAAATAGTGAATCCAACTGAGTATTTGGGAAGTGAGAGCATCTTCCTCACTTCTAGCATGAAGTATTTTCTAATGTAATGTAAGTGTCTTGTAGAGTGATTGGTAGCGTTCACTTCCTGAGGGTGGGATGTGTTGGTGAAAACAAACTGGCTTTTTGATTGAGCCTTTGGATCATATTGTTTCATTCTAAGAGTTAACTCTGCTTTCCTCCTACCAGTTTTGCCAAAGTCACTTTTGAGTACTTAGTTTGTGTACTAAATTAGATCTTCAAATAAGTTGGCTTTTGGAGGAAGGTAGAAATTAATGAATATGAACTTTGGTTCAGAAACATTGACCATCCTTGGCCGCTTCTTTCTTATTTAAAAAAGATGAGTAATTAGCATACTTAAAACTGTGATAGTAGTGAGACCAACTCATAAAAAAATTTCTGGAGTTAGATTGCTGAGCTGAATCTTCCTTGGGAAGATCTGACAGAAGTCTAGGGAGATTAGCCCCGTGTGAGTGAAGCTGGCCTTCTTGGATAGCTAAGTCATGATATACTTTACAATGGTAAAGCTTAAAGAAGGCATAAACTAGGTAACTAGATCCCTAGAACATCAAAGGAAGCCTATCTTCTGAAATGGAAGACTTAAATAGCGATATAAATTGAGTCAGTAAGCAGATTAGATCCCGTGCAATCTTGGTGTTGAATATAAACATATTTTTAATTTTGTAATGGGATTTTGGAATTCTTGGTACACTGCCTTTTCGTGAACCGATTCAGTCTGGGTACCTGTCCTTTGTTTTTTAGTATTAGTATGTAAAGGTCTATCTTTCAAGTAAGCAGTCTCTCATGGGAAAACTAGAAAAAAGAAAAACTTGCTTATTTCCATGTACTTACGAGTAGGCATGTTAAGAATAGTGTCTTTTAGATTTACAAGGAAAAAAAAATGGAAGGAATGCCAAGCTTCAGTAAAACAGCATGCTTGACCACCTTCTTGTAGTTAAAGCCTAAGGAGACTTAGTTTAAAACACTATTTACTCTACTCACGTTTCAGTCCCAATTCCAGCTGATTTTATTTAAGTAGATGTTTTTAAACATAAAAACAGATAGAAAATAATTTAAAGATGTTGCAATAGAACCAGTACCAATATAACATCTCTTATTTTTCAGATTATGCCAAGGCTTGGAGTGGATGACCTCCCGTATTGGAGTGAGATAGCTTTGCTTTCCACCCGGTCGTCGTCCCCCCCCCCCCCCAAAAAAAAAAAAGAAGAGACTTCTATTTATCCTGTGAACATGTACGTTCTTCTGTACTTCTGGCTGCTGAGGCAGTGACCATGTTTAATTTATATCAGCCAACCCCCAAGCTGTACTTGAATCAAGTGCAGTTGAACTGAAACACAAAGTATTTTCTTAACTTTTTTTAATACACTAATCTTCAACTAGATGAACATAAGTGAATCTGGTTTTAAGCATTGAAATTCCTCTGAATGTGTATTCTAACTTTTTCAATGATAGCTTTTTTAAATCTGTTTTGTCATTGTCAATATTTCATACTTCCTCTTTCTGAATAGTTTGTATAACTTACTAACATAAACGAGCACAGTTTGTTTAATAGTGGAAAAGTAGTGAGTAGGTTGACTTTACTCTGGCATAGCTTTAGCCTCTAAGGATAACCATATCTCCAGCTGGGCTTCCTGAATATCAGGAACTCCAGTTCTAGCCAGCACGGGAGTTAATAGTTATGAATGCAAATTTTTACATTCTGAATGAGTTAGTTATAGTTAATATTGTGGTGGCTTTTAACCTGGTATATAATTGAACTTCTGCCTTAAAAGTAATCTTATTTCATTCTCAGTTTCTCTGGTAAGTAGTTCTAGGATATGATTCTTTGCTTTTACTTGAAAATACATCTCTGTAGAGTGGATAAAAAAAAATCATTATTAAGTGCTGATTTAGTCATTTAGAACTCGAATACCTTTTTAAAAATAAACCTCTTGATAATTAAATTTGGAATCACAGCAGCCAGTGTTATGTGTAGACTTGCTGTAATCTGTTAATATTTTAAATACTGTATACATGAGCCTTCCTCACCTTTTAGTGAGAGTGCTGTCTTCTAAATGAATCCAAAATCAAAAGGGAAGCCAGATTTATAAACAGAACAAAATCATGGTGCTGTATCTCTAGACTTCAGAGCAAAGCTAATCTTGACCTGCTTTATTTACCTGCTGTCAAAATATGTTTTCAGATTCCATTGCAGAGAAAATATTTTGCCTTAATTTTTGTTTTGAGACTTATTTGCAGGAGTAGAGAACTTTTGATGGTGTTAGATTCATTCACCTGAAACTTAGGAACTGGAAGTTGAAAAGGTAGAGAGCTTCCATTTGAAAAACATCTACTGAAAGACTGGGCCTAGTAACTCTTAATCCAATTTGAAGGTGATGAAGTTAGATCAGAAAAGAGAAATTAAAGCTATGAATGAAGTTAATTGAGAACATTAGACACCAAAAAAACCCCTAACCACCAAATGCCCCCAAAAAATCTGAGGAAAAAAAAATAAAAAAGAAAACAAAAACAATAGTGGACACCCAATTCCTAGTGAAATCCCAGCAGCAGTCAAGGATATAACCTACATAAATGCTTAGTAGGCTTTCCAAAAGCACCCTTCTGCACTTTTGCATGCCTAAAACCCATGTGGATTCTGGTTACTAGAACCATTAAACTAACTGACTAGAGTCCTTTTATGAAAAACATTTTGTCATTAATCTTGTTTTGATAATTCAAGTACACCGAGTTTTCTTTAATAAAAGTCGAAGTTTTTTGAATTTCAGTTTGATTCCATTTTTACTTGAACAAAGATTAATGAAATTTTAAAAGTGTCAGCGAATATGTTGTCATAAGTGTTAAAAAGCAGACTTTGAATACATGTGGAATCAGTGGTTTGTTGAATGAAGATACATATTAATGCAATTTATTAGTAGTCACATTTGGGAGAAAGACTATGTTGAGTGTCAAATCAAAATGCTCAGAAAATAATTTATGTTAGTGAAAAGTAGTGCTTAAAGAAAAAAGAGGAATACAAGGTAAGGTGAAAATCTGATACTAAAGCTTCTTGCTCTGATATTCATGCTAACAGCTGTTCTAATGTGCAAAAAAAAGATTTGTTTTGTTCTTAGGGAAGCAAATTATAAATGAAAAAAATAAAATGATACTGTGAATGAGGTTTCTTGTTGTGACTTAATAATTTCAGTTTGCAATTTAGTTTTATTTTTAGGTTTATTTTTATGTAATTCAGAATGTAGTCCTGAATATTTATAAAAAGCACTGTCTGGATGTATAGCTGTTTGATTGTTTAAAAAAAAAACCCAAACATGATTTTATATTTGACCCTTTCCAGGTAAAACTGTTTGTAAAGTTATAGTTTGATTACTAAATCCAGTCTCACTTGAGGTAATATATCTAACTTTGTTTAGGAGGAAATGATCATGTTGTAGACCTTAGAATATCAGAATAATTAAGGTTTTCTTTTAATTCCTTTACACTTTTAAGGCCTTTAAGTACCTTTACAGAAGGAAACATACTTGGCAATAGCTATAATTTTGATCACCTTACTACTTCATTTTCTACAACAGTTTTCTATTTATGATATAGATGTGTTCACAGCATTTATGCTGTGGATTGTTTTTTTTGAGAAAGGCTTGGTGTGGAATTTTGGGGGGTTTATTTTTAATCACCTTCAGAGCCTGCTAAACTAAAAGTGGTCTAATTAAAATAATTTTTACAATGGGGTGCATTAGAACACTGTGTGTGTCTCTGCACTGCCAAACACTGCATTATTTTCTTAACCTGCATGTAGTAAATATATTGCAGGTAGGTTTTGCACTTTGAAAATATTCTGGATTTAATATACTGTTCACAAAGAACACTATTAATTAGCTTCTCAGAGGAAATTACAAATGTAAGGAAACATTTAAAAATATTTTTGAGTAAAATATCACAAAGATTTTTCTCCTAAATAATCCACTTTATTGCAGTATCCTGTATTTTGAGTAATTGATATGCATGTTATAGTCTAATCTATAACATCAGACCCATTGCGTTAAAATAATGCATCATATTGAGAGAAATAGTTCTGATTTGTTTAGCAGCCTCTCTGGGCCTGCACATTTTGAGCAATTTTTGTCATGCTTAGATGAGATTGGCAGGATCTACTTTTTGAAAGTAGTCTTTGCAGACTTTTAAGCTCTTTTTCTTAATTGAATTTGCTTAATGTATTTGAAGTGGAATGAAGTTTTACAGTAAGATTTTTTCTTCCTCCTTCCCCATATGTTCATCTGTGAGCTAACTGTTGTTACTTAGTAGATCCAGTAATAATTTTAATGTTTCCCTCCCTGCTAATCACTTTAAGACTGAATAAAGCCTTATTTCATAAGTAAGTACTAGAAAAAATAAGCTGGCTAATTGAGTAGTGAGTGTACTATCCTTCCTGTCTTTTTTTGTCCAGCTAACTTTTGTCTGCTTCAGTAATATATAGTAAGTGAAAACCATTTACTAAGGAAAAAATTATGTTTCATGATTATAAAAAGTTGCTTTTCCTTTTGTACTATTTAACACGGTAAAGTGGGTCATTTGTGGTTGAGAAGGAAACAGTTTTCTTTCCTTTCTTTACCCTACAGTTCACAGTTACTGTGGCTTGCAAATATTCAAGTGTTCTCTATTATAATTTCATACACTGGATTTTTGGAAAGTTCATTTGTTCTTCATAAACTGAAATTGTCCCTGTAAAACATGCAATTTGAATATTTTCCAGTGTCAAAAATAAAATTCTACAGTCAAACTGGTAGTCATTTCACCATGCCAATATGGTAACAGACACCAAAATAGGGTTTTGGGGTAGAAAAAAGCTCTGATGAAAAATTAAGTGTTTCATCTTGTGCTTTTCAGGTAATTTTTTTAAGAAACTGTACTTTCATTTGTGTTCTGTTTTTTTGTTTAAAAAAAAAAAAAAGCTTTTGGATAAAACATGACTTCTAGACAGATATTTACAGACAGATCAGTAATTTGTGTTGAGTTGTAAAAGTGGGGGGTGGGGCTTGAATTCCTGTTTTTCTGTTGAATCCCAACACTATTTCATAAGGATAGGCTTTGAACAATAGATAATTTTTCAGTGTCTTAATTTTGACCTTCTTAATGTAACATAAGTTTCCTTTTACCCCAGCAATTCCAAAAATATTGCCAAAGAACAAAGGGGTTTGAAGATGTTCTCAAAGCAGAAGGGCGAGAGTAGCAAAATAAATATGTGCCTGTATTTACATGCTGTTACCTAGACATGGTGCATCTCTCGCATAGGAATACACCTCCTGAAACACTGAATAAAGTTCCCTTCCTGAAATCTTACTTTTTATTATATTTAAAAACCAAACCCATAAAGCTTGTTGGCATTGGTTTCTTAACTTAATGGAAAGATAAGCATACATTAAATGCAGAGAAAACTTTGTAGATACAAGCCAACGAATTACAGAGTTTTGGGTAGTTCAGAACTTCTGTAAGACTACACAAATGTCACTGTAGTCAAATCTGACATAACGTTGCTTTGTTTTTAGAAAGCTAAAGCTGCAACATGTCAGCTTTCATAGGCACAAAAGTTCTCCTTTTGGCTGAATGTGACTTCTTTATAATTTACCTCATTAAGTTCAATGTACATTCTGTTTTAGAGGTCCTGAATATGTTTCATAGGTTTTTTTCACTGTTCATGGGTATGTTTGTGGCACTTTGCATTAAGGATGTACCTTATCTTAGTCTCTGTACTCACCACTGGAGGTCAGGCTTAGGAAAAAAGCTATCTTGATTTCTTGGTGCCTTACTACCTTTCCATCCTGTGTGTAATTCGAGCCCTTGTCCTTTTCTTTTTTCTTTTTTCTTTTCTCTCCCTCTCCGAGGTATTGTTGCCTTGTACCATCTTGTCTAAAGATGTTGACAAAGGCATGTGAGGTACTGTACAAAAAAAAAAAAAGTTGGTCATAAATAAGCTGCATTTTTCCTCATACAGCTGTCTTGCTAAATCCAATCTCATTTCACTATCTTCCCTTTTTTTAAAAAAAAAAAATTGACGTATCTTAAGTACCTTCTCTCAGTTTGTCACTGTTCATGTTTACCCTCTAGCTCTGAGCACTCTCCATTTCCAAGACATGGCTGGCATCTAATTTGGGGATCTAAGAGTCCCCTAGCTGGATGTTCTACAGAACCTTGACAACAGTTCCTGGTACAGGGGCACAGATTTCCTGAAGTTAGCCAGGCAGGCTGTACTAACACTTGGGATCCATTGCAGCTTCCTTCAATACCTGTGGGCACTACCAGTTTTCTAGTATTAATCTCTGCAAGTTCTTCTGCATCAAATTTAAGGCTCGCTCTTCACCAGTGTGTGCTGTTATCCTGATCTTGCAGGAGACCTTCTTTTTTTGTAAAAAATTCCATAAGTATAGTATCTAGAGAGAGAAATTTTTTTAATTTTTTTTTTTTTCAGCAGCAGTTTTTGTCTAGTGTCAAACTTCTGTTTGCGGTGTGGAAGCATATACTGTGTTCCAGTTCAAGAAATTAAGGTGTCTTGTACAGATTTATATTATGCTGCTCTAGATGGGTTGGCACATGGCTTTTTATTTGTTTATTTTTTGGAATTTCTTGCTTAGTGGGTAAAAAGCTTCAGTATCCCCAAGTCAGTGATTCATTCCAGTATTTAAAAACATTGCACACAGTAATGGGAAGAGGACATGAGTGGAGCTACTCAAACTTTTTTTTGTCAAAATAAAATCAATTGAAGAGTTGTTCTGTTAAATTTGGGGGTCTTTTTGTTCGTGTTTGTTCTTGGTGAAGAGGTATCAAAGTAGTGTAACACTGTCACTTTAAGTGTAGTGGTTAGTGAAAGCATTTCTTCTTCAGTCCCTTCACTGGGCCAGAATTGGGTCTTGCATCTTGTGCAACTGTAGCCAGTTCACAAAACATCTTGGTTGGACACCTGCTTCCTTTCATCTCAGGAGAAGCTCCAACTTTGATCCTAAGGAGACTTTCACATCGTTTCGGCCATGGGAAGCCTGGGTTTTTGTTTGTTTTAGTGAATTGTGTTTGTTTTAGTCAACTGTTCCCTTTCAAAGTAAGAGCAAAACAAATCCAAATGGAAGAGGAAGAAAAAACTTGTTTGGATTTCCATGTGTGCAATTTGACTATGCTTAGCATTTAGCTGAGTTTGCTCTTTCCTTTTGTAGAGTCTGCCCCGTGAAAGGCCTGGAAGGCAATAGCAAAGGGAGCAAATATGAAAAATGTGACCACGATGCCAACACTAGCAATAGGAACTTGCATCTTGGAACAACCTTTAACTTTTTCTAAAATTAACTTGATGACTTTTTGACACTAAGTTTTTCTATATTTTGCTCCTTAGGGTAGAGCAATAGAAAGGTGCATACTGTCTGCACGGTGCCTGGGGCACGTTGTTACATACTAAGTTTTTGCCCTGCCCACCGTGCAGGCAGCCAAATGAGGCTCTGAGAGTTAGTGCTTCATGTAAATGATGTATTGAAAAGCAAGTTCTGACACTGAGCGAAGATTTCAAAATTATCAGGTGTGATGCAACTTTGCTTTTTCTGACTTTCTCCATTTCTGGGACCACAGACATCTCAATCCTTTCTTTTTATCTCTGTATTGGCTGTTGATGGCTACACACTGTTTATAGCAGCATAGATCTTGCTCTCTTGAGGTATCCAAGAAAATCAAAAGGCTTTTCATGTAGCTGAGTAGCTCAGAAGACATGGCTGTGTGTCATAAAAGCGGGGCTTAAATTGTCAACCCAGTATTTCTGTTGGGTATTTAACTAAAATTTACTGTAGAAGATTTTATGATTATGCCAGAATTAAACTGTTACGCATCTGGTCTCTAATAATATAGTTGTGCTACTCTTCAGTTAAGTTGATTTTTAGTTTGCTGCATAGGGATAAGCATTTCATATATAAAGTTTTCCTGTACGTAACTGTGAAGACAATCCTCTGTTCCTCCATTTGCACACCAGTACGTGTCCCCTAGATGGCAGGAAAGGATCACTGTAACAGTACCAAACCTGCATTAACTCATGTGCTTCAGCATCGACCGGAGAGATTTTAAGAATACCTCAGTAAAACAAAACAAGTTGTGTATCGCTAGCTAAATCATGGGGACCGTGCTTAGATACAATGGAGAAAGCACAGAGGAGAGGAAGGCTGAATCACATCTTCTGGGGGAGGGAAGCTTATGGTGCGTATTGAATAAACCCGAAACTCAGTTTTATAGCTTAAAAGCATTTTGTCTTCATCATTTATGGTTAGAATTATATTCCACATCTTTTATTGTTGCTCCATCTGAGAATGAAGACAACAAGAAAATGAATACAGTTCCCAACATACTTCGTTTTTATAATAACCTCTGTCTGCTGTGCATGACGTGCCTTATTTTCTTGAGCTTTGGTTGATTGACAGTTGTTCCTCTAAGGCTCTGTAAAGTTGTCTTACTACTACTTAGAAATTGCAAGGCAAATATCTATAACATTTGGGATCTGTAACATTTGAACTGTCATTTGTACCTCTAAAATATACCTTGCTGTGTGTTTAGCTGTGATGATGATTTGCAGTCTTTCCTATATACTTATTACATATGAAGGCTAAACTCAGGTAAAATGGCAGTTTCTTTGCAAGGTTTAGATCATCTTTAAAGGTAAGCAATGCTCAAAAGCAGTGGTCCCAATGTGCAGTGTCACCAACAGTCTTTCATTGCCCATCTCATTTCTGTTGCAGTTGATGTAATGCATGTCTCCTGTTAAATAGTGCTTAATTCTCACTATTTTGTACAATTGGTGCCAAGTGATTCAGTATTTATCAAAAATGGACAAAATTAGAGAGCTAAGGAATGTAGAGGGGTGTCTAATGTTGCAAGGTTCATGAAAATAAGTATCTGAGAGACAGTCGTTCCTGCAAGACTTTTTCTTTCTTTTAAATTCAGGTAGGGGTGAGAGGAGAAATTAGAACAAAGATTAAACTGTAGTGTTGAAATACTGCTTCCTGCTGAGGAAGGGTTGGAACGGAGCAAGGAAGCACAGCATGGTAACATGTCATGCTACCATTTCTTCAGTACTTATGTCATTTGGGAAGCTGTATGCATTTGTTTTAGATCTGATAATCCATAATAAGAAAAAAAAAAAAAAAAAAGGAAAGAAATGCTGTGTGACAAAATAGGATGCCAGCTTCTACTAAGGAGTGTCTTTTTGATGAAGACAGTAGAATTTGGGCAGTCTTGGGTTGTACCTGAGGCTTGGTTGCCAGAGTGAATTCTTGACAAGTGTTCATGATTACCTCCTTACGATGGTGAAATGAGGATCTTCAATTTTACTTCTTGTATAAAATGGAATTCTGGATAAGGGGGGGGGGGGGGGAAAGTACCTTTTTAGCCAAAAGGACATTTTGGACACAGAAAGGACACTGCTTTTCTCTGACTAACCCAGAGGAGGTCCTACACCATATCTACCCCCGTAGCATCCGTCCATTTGGCACTTAGAGCTGCCTTTTCCCTAATTGTTGATGAGCAAAATCAAACTAATCTTAAAACAGTTGTTCCCAGCTTATTTGTAGTTCACAAGTTACTGTTTCCATTTCAGGTGTGAAGAAAGATTTATACAAAACATTGCCAGTCTGTTCCAAATATAAAAATATTTGGAAAATTTTTGGTCTAATTGTATTTTTAGAAAGACACAAGCTATGCATGTGAATGTGTTAATTCAATGTGTATATGTAATGTCAGTATCCTGGCAAGACAGCAAAATAGCTCTCCTCCTGTCCCTGCTAATCTTTCATTTCTGACTTTGTGAACCCCAGTGTCTTCATATATAATGATGGAACAGTATTCACTCCTCAGCTGGGCAGCACATGGGCAGAATTTAAAATTATTTTCTGTAAAATACTTTGAAATATGCACAAGAGGAAAAAACAATCTTATATAAATGCAAATGGGAAACTATAATTCTCTCTTTATATGTCATGGTCTTGTATTTTGTGTATTTCCCTTTATACAGGTTTTTTTTAAAAAAACTATTTACATTATTACTATTGACAAAACTATTGCCTAATAATTAGCATTCATTTTAATGTCCACAATGAAAGTTACTGCTGGCCAAGCTTCATTACAGGTGGAATTGACTTGTATGGTATCAAAGGGCTCATCCTCCATTCTGAAAAAGAAAAGAAGTGGTAAACAGTGTAGGACACCTGGGGAGGGAGTGGAGTCTGTAAGACCATAACTTCTTTCAGTTCTTCTCTAAGGATATTCTTTAATGAAGTGATGAGCAAGAACTTCTTGAAACTCCCTTTCTATCTGTTCTGCAGCATATCTTTCACAGCTAGTTGCAGAAGTCACTTTTACATACAAGTTGTACCAAAGAGTTTAATGGATAAAACTTTAGACATCTATTGGGATTGGTGGGAGCAGCCATGACCTAGCTCAGCTGTGCTCTGCGCATGTAGGGTGAGATCCCATTCTGTTCCCAAAGCTGCTCAGGTAGATGTACTAGCCCGCTGTTGTGTCAAAACCACACACACTTCAAGATTCGAACATGCTGTCTAAGAAAGCTGACCTGTAGACCTCAACACCCCGATGGCTTAGGTGTACCCTTTCTGTGGCTGGATTTTCCAGTCCTCAGAATTGTCTCCAAAGCCCTGCACAGAGGCTTCTGTACAGTGGCATATGGTGCACTCACTGCATCCACAAAGGATGAGGTGGATCTGCCTCCAGAGATGACTTTGGTCTCACTGCACTGTTCTCCAGAAATGGCCGCGTTCCAGACACTAGAAGCTGAAATGAAAGGTACAAGGATGAAACGTAGTGGAAGTGTTGGTTAAAATTTTCAGATGTAACCACTGACCTTTAGGAATTAAATCAGTAAAAAGGCACTGTTGGTCAGGAAAGTGTCTACCAAGTTCTTTCAAAGAATCTCAGAAAACATGTTTCAAAAATAGCGCTGCTAAAACCAATACTTACTTAAGAAAATCTTGGTAACTGGCGAATACTGGTCAAAATCTTCTATGACAGTTTTAAGAAAAATATGGCCTTTTTCTTTACAAAACAAAACTCTGGTATCTGGTCTCTTATTTTTCAAGATTGCACTTTTTAAGCAGTGTTTTCACTGAATCATTTGAGTGCTTATCATTTTTCCATCAGCTTCTCCCATATCCCCTTGGAAGTTTTATTCCATTCTGTAGACAACAGAACTAGAGCAGAAAGTTCACTTGTTTGACCAGAGTCAAAAGGAAATTGCTGTCAGATACTAGGCTTGGAGATCTGTTATTCTAATCCCATGTTGAAAAGAAGTGGGTTTGGTCAAGCTTTAAAGTTTGACAACAATTTATCTTCAATCACCACCAATGCTCAAACTCCATTGTTGGGAAAAACTTTTAATGCATTTTTTTAAAAATGGCATAACTAGAAATTTGGTATAGATTTCAGCTGAGTACACTACAGTTAGATAGAACCCGAAGAAGCTAATTGAAAGAATAATGTTCAAACTTGCAGGAAAATATAAGTGACTGATTTTTTTTTTTTTAAGATGTCTACATATCTAAATTTCTCTTACAGGCAAAGGAAATTGATGCAGATACATATTGTAGTCTGTCCAGTGAATACTGAAAAAAATTAGTATTGATCCTACAAGGGCACAAACACTCTGTTCTTAATCCTGCTTTTCCCATCTAACAGTTGCTCTTGGACTTGGCACCTTCAAAGATGAGTGCAAACTCTTAAAATACTTTCCCTTCGCTCTTTTATCAGTAAGTTGCAAGACAGCAGCTACTTGATAGCATCCATTTTCAGTTTAGTAGGAAATGTAATATACTTCTGCTGTGGAGGAAAGTTGGGAAGTAATTACTGTAGAATTAAATCCTATTGCTTCTCTGAAAATAAACACAACATAGGAAGTGTCTGGGGACTGGCAGTAGGATTCATAATCCAACAGTGCTCATTCCTCTTTATAGAACTATCTTATTAGGAGTTAATGAACAAACTATTGGACTGCTTGAAATTCCATACACTGATTCTCTGCAAGTGTTGTAGACAGTTTCCCTTGCTTCTTGTGAATCTTTTTCTCTGTTTGCTTTCCTTTTTAGCTGCAATGAAAATGGGATCTTACATTAGCATGAATTGTGTGTATCTGGAAAATAAGCAATTAAATTCAGTACCTTAATTCAATTGCTGGTCTGACTGTCTCTTCTGTGCAGTCAAGACTGTTTCTGCTAGTCTCTGTGTAGATTAATAAATATTTCTAAAAAAAAAAAAGACAAAAGTTAACTATATATGCGTTGAAATAAGGAGGGGGAAAAAGTACTCTCATCTAAGGTCAGACCTTTTTTGCCTCATGAATCTGTGTCTGCCTTCTGCAGTGTGACTAATTTAGAAGCTTCTTTGGGAGAGAAAGGAATCTGAGATTTTTTTTAACTGTGATGAACAAGTACTAGACAAGGGGCCCATGTGTAAGCCATGGGCTTTACATTCCAACCCTTTTCCTTTCAGTTGTTCTATTGACTTCTTGTCAGCTGGGATTTCTCAGCACTGAACACAAACTCTCTGAGATTCCTGGGCAGAGACTGTATTGGTGACAGAGTAGTAAACCATGGCATACTGCTGTGCCCTGTTTTCACTCTGCCAGGATTTCTGGCTTAATCCAAAGACCCACAGAGTCTCCCAACCAATTATAAGGTGTAGACACAGTTTTAGATTAAAAGTTGTCCAATACACTTGTGACAAGTAAAAATTAGCCATTGAACCTATAAATCAACTTTAATATACATACTAATGAATTCAGGGTTATGGAAAAAAATGCTTGCAACATTCATAAATATTTGATTGTTTTGGAACACAGATGTCGGTGGCTTTATTTTTAAAGCCTAGTGCTAGAATCGGAGAGAATTTTAATATTGGTAAAATTATGCTAAAATGCCATTGGAACTTCAGGCAAATCAGATCTAACTTAGGCTAGTAAATCTATTTCATTTCAAAGGAACAGAGCAATAAAACCCTTGAAGCAGGCATTACCTAAAGGTAATTGACTGCATCTATGAGTTAAATGTTCCAAGGAAAAGAGAAGAATACTTCTAGCTGACAAGGTCAATTATCCCCTCACTGTGTCCTTTTCAGGTGGTACTGGCATTTTGAACACATCCAAAATTGTTAAATAAAACTTCTGAGAGCAGAATAATGTTTTTTTTAAATAAAATTCCTGTTAACTATTTTTAAAAATACAGGCATTAAAGAAACTTCCATTAGAGTAATGCACAGAAATAGTACTACTCCTATGGATGTGTGCATTTCACTTCCAAGTAGTGGTTACATACCTATCATTAGTTGTGGTTGGGTGGAATCTTATAATGGGATTTTTGCATTTTGTTTGTTTAAAAAACATTGACTGTAAAATGGCATTTTGTGATAAATGGAGTAGTTAAAGGTTGGTGTACAGTTTTTTGTATTTGGGCAGCCCTGTTTCTATCGTGAGTGGAATCCTGATGAAGTAGAAACAAATCAAATCTATGTGGACCAAATCAGGCAGCGCTGAATCACGTAGGGAATTGTTAAAAGGTCAGTCCACTGGTTAAGAAGCCAGTAGGCAGTGTTCTTCTCTGTTTTGTGTCAGATGTCCAAGTTCAGCTGGTGAGTCCCACACACAAGAAAAGCCTCACCTGCTCTCTGTGCCTCAGGAGCATGAAGTAGATGGGCTCTCTCAGGTCCTCTCTCGGCATGTTCCTCAGGGAACATCCTCAAACTCTTCCCATAGCTGTTTTGGCTTGATGCCCCTCTTATGGGCTTCCCAATGCTGAAACACAGACCATGACGCATCTTTTACTCTGTTGAGACTTTTTTTTTTCCCCTTTGGTAATACTGTATATAGACTGTACCCTTTCCCTTGCCTTAGTTTGCTGTTCATTTACTTCATAAACTTCTTCAGTTGGGAATAAAATCTTTATTACAACATTTGAGTTTCATCTGTTTTCCTGGAGCTTTTCCCTCA
This sequence comes from Aviceda cuculoides, assembly GCA_035590195.1. Taxonomy (NCBI): domain Eukaryota; kingdom Metazoa; phylum Chordata; class Aves; order Accipitriformes; family Accipitridae; genus Aviceda; species Aviceda cuculoides. The sequence continues at coordinate 23,764,190 of JAVJGG010000073.1, forward strand.
GGAGCAACAATTACCGTGTCCTGATAACACCAGATTGTTCATCTGTGTCCAATTTGAAATTAACATTCTGCTTTCTTTAAAATTGATAACCCATTCACTTTTTACTGCAATGTTGTTCATTCCTTCCAATGTGTTAATAATGCTGTTTCCAGCCCTGCTCATGCTGTTTATACTCTGCTAATGTTTGCATTTGCTTGTGAAATCATGGGGTCCTTTTAATTGTTTTAAATGATGGGCATTCTTGGTTTGTGAGTCTGTCACACAATTTAATGTTCTGTGCAACTTTTTGTCTTGTTTTGACTCCAGTGTTAACCTCTGCAAGTCCTTCTGCTTCTTTCTCTCTCTCTCCCCACCCTACACCACCCCAACCCCCATTTTGTGTTTTTTTGTCATGTTTGTAGCGCTGTAGGTTGCTCTGTACCTTGTAAGCTTCACATCTCTAGTTGAGTGATGTTTGACTGGGAAATGTATTATTTCCTTAAAGAGTAATTCTGGGTCTAGTTCTTTAACATTTTGTCCCACGCTTCATTTTTTATTTGATCCCTTCTAGATTATCTTTAAAAATCATGTTTCTCTTTTCAGTCTTTAGTTGGAGACTCCTGCCTTCGCTTGTTGTTCATACTACCTGTTTAAAAGTGTGCTTGAGATATTTCCGAACTAGTTGCTTGCAAAAATAGTGTCCTGTGGCTGTCTTCCTTTCCTCCTTGAACCCACTTCTAGTAGCCAGAAATGGAAGTTCTGTTTTAAACATTCTTTGTTGTCCTTCATGTTTCCAGAACATTTCAGCTGCTAACAGATATTCAGAGTATTTTCATAGCTTCGTGTGCTCCCTGATACCTTATTCAGTAATTGTTCAAAAGCAGATGCCTGCCTTGCTGGCTGTCTTATGGGCTGTTTGAGTAGGGGTGTGTAACGATGCTGCCCATGTGGTGAAATGAGTAGGTGAAAAGGAGAAGGAGAAAGGTGGCAGAGGTGGAAGTGCCTTGACTCTGCCCAGTCGAGGAAGCTTGGGAGTCTGCTTGAGTCAGAGGGCACTGCTCTGTGGCAACTGGAATAGAATAGTTGAGGCTGGAAGATGTCTTCAGAGCTCTTTCCGTTCAGTGCTTGGCCAAAAGCAGGGACAACTTCAAATTAGACTTAAAGCCTTGTCCAGTTGTCTTGGTCTGCACCTCTTTGGGCAGCAAGTGCCAGGGCTTGACCATGTTAGCCACTTCAGCTGCAGCCATGTATCCATGCCCAGGGCATCAGTTTGAGCACTCATGTGACCACACTGAGGGTCGGGGAGCTGATTTGGCTAAAAATAACCATTAAGTGACTTCAAGAGAAATAATGACAACGTTGTCTTAACAGCATTCTCTCTTGGCTCTTCCTGAAGGAAGTGAGGTGGAGAAATGCAGGGAAAAAGCAACCCCTTTGCAAATGCAAAACCTCTCCCTTCTTCCTTCCCCCAGTGATGCACACACAGGTGAGTGATGTAGGAAACCTCTTGCATTTATGCATGTGAGAAATTCCATCAATGTAAACTGTGCTTTGGAAGAATGGACAACACAATCAGAAGCTATTCAATTCTTTTTACTTCCCAAAACAAAACTAAAAAATGCCTAAGTACATTTTTCAGCAATGTCTCAAATTCAGGCTCCATGCTGTAATTTTCTCAAAGCTCACTCAAAGCTACAGTTCAAATTCTAAGCCTGGTATTGGTGTGAAAAATGTATGTAAAATCCAAACCCTGCTATTTACTAAATAAATAAAAGCCTCACAAAATCTTCCTTTCCCAGATCTTGCTCAGCTTTTCCATAGCCTAATATTAAGCTCAACAACAGCCAAAGTATTCACTCTGGTTTATTCTTTGTTATAGAAAAACCTTTAATTTAGCCTCTAGGTGATTTGAACTTATAACAGAGAACTGTCACATTCACTCTGATTCTATGTGCAAATCTGCTGTCACAGCCGTTCAGTGCTTTATACTGTGTATAAATAACTGTCGTGGTTTAACCCCAGCCAGCAACTAAGCACCACGCAGCCGCTCACTCACTCCCCCCCCCGCCCCCCC
>JAVJGG010000073.1:23772752-23817646 GCA_035590195.1 Aviceda cuculoides
CCAACTCCTTGTGCCCCCCCAGTCTCCTCTCTGGTGGGATGGGATGAGAAGCAGAAAAGGCCTTGGCTCTGGGTAAGCGCTGCTCAGCAGTAACGAAAACATCTGTGCATTATCAACACTGTTTTCTACACAAATCCGAAACATAGCCCTATAGTAGCTACTCTGAAGAAAATTAGCTCTATCCCAGCCAAAACCAGCATATCCTCCACCCCTTATTCCATACCATTTACCTTATACTCACATCCCACACTATCCAATACACTGTCATTACCCACCACCACCTTTCCCATCCTTTGATGTAATAGCCAAATATAGTCAAAGCTCCATCCAAAATGTGTATATATATAGTCAAATATACAGTCAGTAGTCAAAGCTCAGTCAATAAAGTACTATTGTCAATAGTCAATATATATTATCAATTGGCTGTAGTCAATAGTCAAAGTTTCATTCAAAATAAGTTCTTTTCATGGGATTCATTGATGTCTGAGGTGGGTGTGGTGCATTGTTTTGTAAAGAGTTAAGCAGGGTGGGATAATTTCCTAGGAATGTTTCCTTGCTTCTGTTATTTAGTGTAACAATGGTAAAGCATAGCAGAGGTGCTTCATGCTGTGAGAGCGCTACAGCAGGCTGCTCGGAAGGCTTTCAGACACAAAGCTGGAAATATACACTGGAGTTCTGGGGAAATATCTGCTGGAGTTCCTGGTTATGGCAAGAGGACTTCTTAAAATCAGAGATATAGAAGAAGGAGCTGATGATTGCATCTTTGTGCACTGTCTGGAGGAGTTTTCAGCAGGTGTCTGAGCAACGGAGGGAGCTGTGTGAATGAGGAGAGGTTTGTCAATTTGGAAGCAGGCTGAAGAGATGAACGTGAGGAGGTTGCTGGGCACTTTGTAGAAGGCTTAGCCTGTGGACCCCGTAAAGGAGTCTTGGCTCTGCTGTCTCTACCTTTCCTTCCTGGAATGGAAAACTGGAAAACATATAGACAGGTATGGACTGTCAGTATTGAAAGAACTGAGCAGCCTGTCCCCACACCTGCAAACACATTAAAAGTAAAGCTCTCCCACCCAGTGCCCTCACCTGCTCCCCCGTCCCAGCGCGCCCTGCTCAGTGGGACTTCAAATGGTGCGAGAGAGCCCGCTCCAGCGGGGTGCTGCCGTTAACAGCCAAGCCTAGACTGCAGGAGTCCTGCGCTTGGGCTGCCCTGATAAACTCTTCTGTCTGTCATATGACACCTCTTTGGATAGATCGCCACAGGTCGTGAGCAGTTTTGCGTAAATTAAGGGTAGCACACAAACCAGTGCTTGTCGGTAATTACATGTCTATATTAAACTTGTAAATTAAAGTGATGCTCGGAAAACTCATTGCAATATTTTGTCATATTAGCAAAATCACAGTGAGGGAAATCTTGGGAAATTTCTTCTTAGTTTGAAGCTTACAGTCAAATTGCTAAAGGCTAACTGATGCCTGTTTGAGTCAAGTAATTTTTTGAATCACAATGCAAGGTGAGATTGCTGAAATGTTATTTCCTAACATGTCGTGTTGAAGACTGTGTGTTTTGCACTGTTCCAAGAAATTGCTGTTAATAATGGAGAACAGCTGTTGAGGTAGTAGAAATAAAAGAAATATTAAAACACATTTTCCTTCTGTTTTTGTTCCCCTTGGACTAGCAAGTGGGTTTTCTACAGCAAGTAAATAGGTAAGATTAATACTTTATTTTATTATTTATACTTTATTAAAGATGTAAACAGTTTCTTGATCACTCTAAGAAGTCAAATAATTAGGAAAAAAATTACAGTAATGACTGAATTTAAAGTACCTATTGCCACTAGTGTTACCGACTTGACTTGGTCTGTGAAGGTTGGTTCTCCCCTCTGACCTACTTCCCTCTGTGAAAAATAGGGAATAATGGTAGTTTAGAAACTGCTGTGAGAAATAAGGCTGACAGGTGCAGTAGAGATGCTATGGGGATTTTAAATCTAATCTGTGTGTTCCTTCCTAAGACATCATTAGCCCAAGAGATGTTGCTCCCTCCTCCTCTACCTCTGTTCTCCTATCGTCATGTGCATGTTGGGACTGTTGCTGTGTTAAAGCATAACGAAGTTTGGCAAAAAATAAACCCCCTTGCATTCCAGTTTGTCCTCAGATGTCAGAGGGGCTGGGGGCGGCTAGGTTTAAGTTCCGGGTGATGACAAATTCGACGCTGTGAGTCCGGTCGCCTTCACTATGTTGAACTGTCACAATGACAGATGCACTAATACTGTACTGCACTCTCAGCTTAGCCGTGTTCAATGCACTAGAATTACCAGACTTAGGGAGTTTGGTCATGTTAACAAACTATCACGGCTAGATTAATGAGCAGCACAATTTATTAAAGCAATAATACAGGTTCCTTTTGATTGCCAGTGATAAATACGCTGTCTGCAAAGCATGTGCAAATAATAATATAGTCAACTACAAGCACATTAAATTATGGAAAAACTCTATAGAGATTTCTGAGTTTCCCAAGGAAGCACCTGGTATAACTGAGGGTTCAAATCTTACCCAATAGGCATCCCTATGAGGGAGAAGAGAGGTTCAGCCTGTTGACTGATCCCAGAAGTCAGCAATGTCCTTCCAAGCTGTCTATGATGGTATCTTCCCTAGCATTCCTCTTTTCTTAAGCCCTTTTATATTTTTTTATTTTTTAGGTGGAGCTTGGGTGACTTTAGTCCTATATACCTGTATTATGACTGGTGTAAAATCTCCTTGCTTTACTTTTAAAGGTATATGCTGGAGAAAATTCAGAGTACCTGCTCAGTGAGGGGTGGTCATACCTTAGAGGCAGGTAGCTTTTGGGATGGAGGTGTGTTTTGGTATTATAATAAGCAAAGCTCCATGTCAGTACTCCAGAATGGGGCACTTAAGATATAAATCAGAAGTAGTGCAGTAGGTTGACAGAACCCCATTGTTTCACCTCCTTGCTTCAGTGGGTTCAATTCAGGGACCTTCCATTCTTGTTCCAGTAGTTCCAGTTCCCCATGCCTGCAGTGATATCAGGCCTGCAGAGCCTGGCCATGGTGTCTCCACTCCGCTCCACCCTCCGTGTTGTTTCTCTTGGAGTCAGCATACCAAGCTCCCACAGTGTTGCTAACAGCTAAGGTTGCAGATTATGTTGCTTAGGGAATTATTATGGAACAGATTCCTTGCATATCCACCACATTCCACCCTGGAGGTTTACCTTGCCTTAAGCAGGGGGGGATGGGACATATCAACAAGTCACCTCCAGTAATCATTCCACAGACTGTAAATTCAATTTTTCTGAAAAAAGTAAGAGAACTCCATGTTCCAAATGGGAATCTAGTTGAATCTATTGCTTAGTTGTGTCTGAGAAAGGCTGTTGAGATGTCCCAGAAACCCTGGACAAATGTAAGCTGTCCTAGCAGCCCTGACAAAACTGCAGGTAACTTGTGGGTCACATTTAGTGAAACTGTGATATCTGGAAGCTCTGTCAAACTGTGACATCTCAGCAACTAAGGAAGATATTTGCAGTCCAGCTTCTGTGTGTTGATGTAGTTCCCATGCTGCTTTCTGTTTATCTTTTCCATTTGCTTTTGATCCGCATTTCCTGCAACTCTGATCTTTCCCAACAGACTCTTCTTCAAGATCACAAGAGCAATAGTATGCCAGTCCATGATACACCATGGTTGTAGAATTAACATATGTTGTGCTTTGACCTGTGTATAGGTAGAAAGTGGTTACAAATTACCCTGTGTATCTACTGACCTGTTCTAGAACCAGTGATCTGCCTGAATAAAATTGTTAAATTGTTAATATTAAACCAGTAGTTGTCATATTCCCTACTGGTGAGAAAGCTCACTCCTCTAATTGCTCAAGTGTGTAGTGAAAATGCCTGGGAAAAAAAGAATTATTACATTTATATATTCAGTCTTCCCCAGGCTACAATTGCTTTTTTCTTCTCAGAATCAATTGTTGAAACCCCTATATCACCACTACTGTTAATAAAACTTAGTCATCATTTTAGTGGGCAGTGAATAGGCTTTTAATTTTCATTCTGTTAATTTATAAAGAAATTAATTCTCAGTCCTGCTGTTTGCAGTTAAAGATGTAACATTAGTCAAATCTCAACCAGTTTACATACGCCCTCTTGTCCCAGAGATGTTCCCCAAAGTTTGATGTGGGAGGTTTTACAGACCTGACAGGATGCTTATCCTGAGGCTTTCTTGGACATTTCAGAGTCAAAAGGAAAAATCCTTGGAAGCTCTTTATTTCTTTCTTCCTCTGCCTTGATATGTACAGGACAGCTTTACTTTATTGTAAAGTGAGCCACTGGATAAGAAACATAATAATTAACTCCAGTCCCTGGCTTCACTGTCATGCCAGCTTGGCCCTCCACCTTCCTGCCTGAAGCTGCCTGGAAGCAGTTAAGGGTCTGGCCTGCTCCCTTCGGCAGCCGAGTCCTGCTCGTGGCTAGGCTGTGGCAGCCGGAATGAGCCAGACGGAAACACCGGGCACACATCCTTCTCCTCTCAGAGCCAGAGGAAGAGGTGACACTTCTAACAGCAACATCCCTCACCTTTGCAGGTTAGATGCTATCCTGGTCCTCAGATGTCCGGGACATCCAGTAGCATAATGCCTCTCTCTCTTCAGTCTTTGGGTCGCGACACAAAATCAATGAGAGGATTGATTGCAAAGCTAGTGCTGTTAAAAGTTACTTTCGTTTGTTTTTTTTTTTTTCTCATGAAGAGAGAAAGAGGTGCCCATGAGCATTCTTACTGGCTTAATGAACTGCTGAAAATTTTCAACCAACATGACACTAAAATTACTTTTTCTTCATGATGATAGGAGAAAATAATTCTTAATAGCATGCTTTTGCTATAACTCTCTGCATCTTGAGCTTACACTACAGGTATTTTTCCAAAAAATGGCATCAGCTATGTATTAGAAAAAGAGAGACCCAAGGCGGCTTAACAAAACAACTTTCCTGTACTTGGCAAGTTTCAGCTTTCTTGTCTATTTTTAATAGACTGTACTGCATTAGATCAGTCAAAGGCATCACAGGAAGGCACAAAGAACTGAAAGAATTTTCAGGTACCAATATTAGACTATGATACAGGTTTTATACCCTCATTTCTGTAACAAGCAAAGAGAAAAATTAAAGCTTTATAACATTTCTGGAAACATAGAGGAAAAAGGAATAGATAAATGTTGTTTATTAAACATATTACCACCAAATATTAATATATGTTGCCTAGATGACAGGAAATGTCAACAAAAAATAACTAGAGCTGATATTTTCTTCCATTATACATTTCCAAATGAATTAATATTCTTGTTTCTTGAATTAGTAGGAAAGTTACTGTGAACAAAAAGTAAATAATTATACTTCTCAGTTGTGGACTTACTCAGGAAACGTATGTCAGTCACTTCTCTTTGACTACAGTTCTTTGACTAACGTATACCCTGTTATTTCTTAAAGTAATAAATTATGGGAAAAGAAATGTGTGCTTGGTATGTAACAGATCTGACTTCCCTCTCCTGTTTGAATAAAAGTGTCTCATTTGGAAACAATGGAGTTGAGCTTTCTTCTCATTACACACACTGTATAAAGAAATAAAATTATATGTGTTTCTTCTGATTTCTGCTTAGACCATACCTTCACTAAAATAGAGAGAGGTTTAGCCTTACCCTATTTTGTATCACACGATAGGGAGTATCAGGCAATAATATATTCTGTGAGAACTACAGCCCAGATCTTATCTTGATGAACCCGTATTTATCAGAGACTCCTGAAAAATTCTTTTTGCCTGTTCAAATAGAAAATAATTTGTCTTTACTTAGAATTAACATATTTCTTCTGCGGGTCACTGTACTTGCTTTGTTGGGTTGGAATACTCCTTCGAGTGAGTGCAGCCCAGTGTGGAAGAGGAGGTCAACCCCTGCTTGGGGTGGGGGGGTGTCAATCCCCCTTCTGGGAAAAGGAGTGAACTTTATTTTTAGAAGCCATGGACTACATTTGTGAAGTTAAGCTTAAATTGCTTCTTACATTTTTTAGGCTTCTTTTTTTCTAAGAAAGAGAACTATCCCAAACCACTTCCACTGTGCCGGTAATGGCAGCGCGCTCTGCAGCGTGCTGCTGGTGGATCACTGGAAAACTGGTGTTTGCACAATGATTGGGCAGTAGGTGTCCACGAGGCCATTTAAAAAAACAAAAAACAAAACACAATGAAATTTGTTATTTCACCCAGAAGCTTGAAAAAGGAGAAAGAATACAGTGTTTTGCATAAGTATTTGCTCTTGCTTGTTTCAGCCTGTTTTTAGTGGATTTAGGAATATGCTTAAGGCAACTGTGCTCATTAGAACCACAGTAACACCACACACACACACATAAATCAAAGTATCATCATGATGAAAACTTGTCATTTAAAAACCAGTTGGACAATTTCAGTTGCTGCAACTGTGTCCTTCTGGTAACAGATTTTTTTTCCTCAGTATTTTCACCCATTTGAAAGTTTTCCTTCTTATTTGCTAATACTAATATAAACTGGAGTTTGCTACTGATTCTTCAGTGAACACAGTTAAACTGACCTCATAGAAAGGACTATTACTTATGGTAATATATAAGACTATTTTTTCCTTTTAATGTTTTTTTTTCCTCTGGTTTCTAATAGGTAGTACTTGAAGCAAATCTCAGTCTTAAAGATGTCTTCAGAGTGCTCTGATTAGAAAAATAGTTTAAACATCTATTTCAGCAAAACACAAAGTTCTCTCTGCAGGTAATAGTTATGTGCTATCTGAAATCCAGAGGGCAATATCTCTTCAGTTTTATCTATCTTTCAGCCCACACTTTTAAGACCCAGGTGTGAGGGGGTAGCAAACTTCTGCAGAAATGGGAAATGTCAAGCACTGCTGATCTGTGACTAGCATGAGTTTTAGAACAACTGAAATTTTCATTCTCATTCCATCCATCCTTACTTGCAGCTGCACTCTTTGGGCATTAACAACTCTGCAACAGACAGAGGATAAATGAATCCACACAAACAACAAAAATGCCTGGTAGACATCATGGATGAGATTCGTCAATCCAAAATATAGACATTTAAATATTGTTGTTAACAGTTAAGCTGGTTACACTATGCTCCTTCTGCAGTCATCTAAAAGAACTAGAATGTGATTCACTTGACCTGTGTTAAATATCAATATTAGGATGACAAGGCTGTTGCCCTGCCCTCCTCTGACTATACCTACTAGCTGTCACTTGAAGGTAATTGTGGGTGATTAGCTGAGGTGTAGACATTTATACTAAATCAGATTAATCCCATCCTATACCATCATTAGTTTTTTGAAATCAGTTTCTGATTGAAAGGGATGCATTTTTGGTGCTTTTAGTTTATCAACAGGTAGGCTTAAAAAGCTGCTTTGTTTACTGCATTTGTGTACAATTCATAAGTATTTGAAGATTTTTTTTTTTAAAGGAGAAAATAATGATCCTTTTACAAGGAATAATATTTCCCTAAGGTAGGTGAGGGCATCTTGAAATGCTCATGCTATACTGATATGTACTATGGAAAATTCAAGGAAGTAAATAAATATACTAAAAGCTCATGATTTGAAATGGAAAACCTACAATTCTGCAACTGCAAATCAATGCATAGAGCATTTCTGTATACCTGATTTACAAGTACAGGTTTTATTAAAACAGAGAACTAACTAATAAATATCTCTTACCAGTGCAAGATATTGGTACTAAAACAGAAAATTTGATAACTACTCTGTCAGTCTGCTTTGGTACCATTAGGGGATACATTTAACAGGTGTGCGTTCATAACTAAAATGAAGAATAAAGTAAAAGTAATTGAAATGAAATTCTCTTCTTTTATGCCTTTGGCATCATAGATATAAATGACACCAGGTTAGGTGATTGTCCATTCAAAATAGCATTGCAAACAATCTCTAAATCTTCAGTGATCACTTTTTCACTACCTTTGAAATTTTATTATGTGCTGACAATAATTATCAAAGCAAACAGTCACTAATCCTACACATCACTCCTCCAGCATCTCTGCTTGTCTCAATGAAGGTAGAAAGGGAATTAATCTGGAACTCACAGCTCATTTTTTTCACTGCTACCACCCACCCTTAAAATAAACCCCCTGAAATAAATTTTACGACCTATTTATCACCACTTTTATGATCTATCTTTTAAATATGCCTGAAACAAAAGCTGCACACATGCACCATGGTAAGATATAAGTGCTAAAAGATGTATGTCTTTGGCTTTGTAAGATCATTTCTAACACAAGCAAATGGTGCTAATTAGAAGTGTTAAGGTAATAGTGAAGATAACATTTCTCCTGATGGCTTGCTTAAATATTAGACAGAAGGGCTTGTAAATCCAGTTTAGCAAAACTTCAATGAAAAGTACAAAATCTGAAAAGAAGAATAAAAGGTCTGAACCTCAGGTGTTATAAATCGTCAGTATGTTTTAAGCACCATAGTGTTTGGTACAGCGGTCCAGCTCTGTTGTCTTCAGTGCATGAATGGGAATGAACAAAATGATAAACATTCATTTTGCATGCATCTCTAAAGCTGAATTAAGCCCTTAATATAACCTCCATCTACTGGTGTGTGACTCACTAACCAGCGCAAAAGCCTCAGTGCTGTGGGAACCTGTTGGCGCATGGTGCCAGTGGAGAAGGGACTGTCATCTGTCCTCTGAGGTCTCAACTGCTGCTCTGAAGATAGAGGACTTGCTGCTCACTACGTCATCCAATATAAATATGAATCAAAGGCCCATAAAGATGCTAAAGCAAAGTAATGCCTATTGCAGCTTCTGATAAGATCAGCAGTAGATGACCAACTCCTTAAAATACTGTCCAATAAATTATATCTGTGGCTAAAAGAATCTTCCTCAAGTTCTAGATCGCTAATTGGCAATGCTGAGGTTTGTGTTTGCCTAGCAATTATCTTATAGTTTTGTAATTTTCTTCTGCAGTAATTTGCAGCTGACTATTCTTTTTCACTCTTTCTTTTACTATTTCTTGCTTATAAATAAATTCTCTGTATTTTGCATGGGTGTAGAAGAGATAAATTAGTAATTTTTTTTCTTGCATTAAGGGGTAGCATAATCTCTCTGATTCTTTTTACTCATAGAGGCTTCTATTCACAGCAGATTTTAATAATCCTTTTGAAGCCCCTGTATTTCCATCTTCTGTAAAGTCTAGTCCATTTTTTATTTCCTGCCATCATGCTTAATCTTTTTACTGCTAAAAATTGTTCCACTTTGGTAATGGGCATGTCAGTCTTCATCACACCAATATGTATTAGCTCTCATCTCCTGTGCTCATGATGGACTTATCATAGTTTCTTCTTTTTATCTTGTAAGCAATCTGCCTTTTCCACTTTCAATCATATTTAAAACCATTTGGCTATTTTTATCTTGAATTTAATCACTGGATGGGATAGCTGGCAGATTATGATAGCTCAGTTTTTCCTTTGATGACATTGCATTTTAGAGAACTGAAGAACTAAAAATAATGTTGTTGTTCTCCATGGAAATCTACCCATATGAAAAAGAGAGTGTGGGCTGAAATTTAGAACAATGTTTGGTCCTTGGAAATGCATCCAGAAATGTAAAACAACTTTGCAATAAGATAAAGAAAAAGTATGGATTGTCCTGTTATTTTTCCAACATTCATCTAAAAAAACAGTAAAAATCTGATGGGCCATACAAAAAATTTTTGGTTGTCTTCTCATTCAGATGGGAAATGTTTAGTTCCCCTTGGATTTTTTGCTTCCTTGATGTATTAAATATTTCTTCTTTTTTAAGCCTGATTTTGTAGAGAAACAAGACTTACATATTCACAATGCCAGCTAAATTCAGTTGCCAAAGCATTCAGTGTCATTTCGAATACCTTTACACTGACCATTTGGCTTCTAGCTGCCACTCCAAAAGGGAATGGAGCCCAATAGGTCCTGCATCACATCTGCTAGTCCTGTGTGGGTATCGTCGGTGCTCAGGGTGTAAAAACGGCACTAGTGACCGGTATTTAAGCAGCTGATTCCCCTACCGTCTGTTCACCTGTGTCACGACCCAGACTGGACAGACCAGGGAGTCATGTTTAATTCGAAATTCCCTCGGGCTAAATTAAGGTGAAACATCACCAAACAATCAGTGAAAGATTTTATTCATGACAGAAGCAAACTGAACTGGGGAGGCGTGGTAGTAGGTGGCAGGGTTTCTCGCAACAGGAATCAGCATAAGACTGCTTCTGTAAACCGTGTAACCACATACATCAATTCAGGGAATAAGGAGATCCCTCCCGTCGAGTCACAAGGTTCAGAGCAGACCCCCTTGCTTTCCAGACTCCTCCTCAGAGAAGGGCCCAGGGGCGGCTGGATCCACTCTTAGTCTCAGGCTTGGTCAACGGTTTATAGCTTGAAACAGATGAGGTGTAGGGATTGTGGAAAAGGAAAGAGAGAAAAAGACAGAGAGAGAAAGGAAGAGAGAAAGATTTCACCGGCCCTGGGTCCAGCTTTGGTTCAGTCAGCCAAGGGGTCCAGGTTTTTTCTGTTTTTTTCTGTCCTCTGCTGTGGGCCTGCTGTCAGTTTCTATTAAGCACCTTCTTGCGAAATACTCTACCACGTAGTGGTCTTAAGTTTCAGGTAGCATACAAGAATACTTTTTACCCCTTGTCAACAGCACAGTTTCAATGTTCTCAGACTTAAACTTGATGTCATACTGGTGATAATACATTGCGTAGTGGAAAGCTTGCAATTACTGTCTGTACAACAAATACTTCTTATGCAAGAATTTGCAATAATTTCTTGTTACTGTGCCTGTATTACAGAGAGAGAGATGTATTCAACATGTTGTGGTTTTGAAGGACTGCAATGTTTATCCTGAAACCTATTTTCAACACATAAATTTAAATCTTTGATCCTGTTGCAAAATATGCCATAAATATTGATCTGAACAGCTTGTTGTTTGCACAGAACACTGTAAAATTCAGAAGTGAGACCACTTCTTTGGTCCTTCTTCCACTTTAATGTGACCATGTATTGTGTTTCATTGGCTGCTAGCAAACCAAAAGATTAATTCAGATGTTTGACTGAAAAATTTTATAGTTTTAAAAATTTCTGAATATGGCCCTTTTAAAATCTGTAATGGAATCTAGATACATTTTCATTGGATTTAAGGGGAGTTGGCCAACATTCCAAATGCATCCATTTATTCATTCCTCAAGTAGTTTCTCTCTAACAATAACTATACACTATGTCTTAGAAAATATGTGAATTAATGCACAAATACAATATAACTGATTTCTGTAATGATACTGGAAATGTAAAGAGCAATATAGAGGAACCGGTTTGATCATCCAGCTAAGATTTCTTGCACACTTTGCTGGAAGTCAAAGGGTTACGTGATTATTAGTGGGTGGATTAATCTAGCCTGTTCCTCTTGGATTATTTTTGAACTTATTGTAGACTTTTGTACTTTACAAAAAATGAAGTGCTTGGTAGATATTTGGGTTACATTCCTAGAAAAATTCTCTACATGGAAACATGCAGCAAAATACACACAAAGCTTTGCATTTTCAGCTTTGGCATAGCTGTTCTTATGCTTCAGTGTTGAAGTTATTAGCCAAAAAGCTTTTTTCTAATTAGATAACAAGGCAATAAATTATTAGTTTGCATTTTGTCCAGAGAGCAATGGTAGCATTATGCCACTAATCCTGTTTACATATTGCCCCGTGTATCTGCCGTTTGGAACAAGGGCTTTCTGTTATCACTCAGTAGTCTCTTGATGTTATATTTAGCAGTAAAGACAAAGAAGGAAGTTTAAAAAGGTGTTTAACAGCATTTTACTCAAAACCTGGGTTTCTATGCCAGTGTTTATAACATGAAATGGAAATATAGTTTTGTTTTAGTAAAAGTCGTTACATTTTCCTACTAGAAAAATATTTCATGCTAGAAAAGAAAGTTGCTCGTACTGAAAGAATCGGTAGCTGTCTGTTGTCTAACAGCTGGCTTGCAGCCAATGGGGCCTTGGTGAAACTTTTGGGTGCAGAATGTCAGTTAGGTGGCTTTTCTCTCATTTGCAAAAATAAAACATTTTCCACTGGTGTTTATGGCTCTAGTTCCTTCACTTATTTTGAACTGGGCTCTCACAGTACTATAGGATCTTGCCTATAATTGCTTAGGTGAATTTTGGCACAGCCCTCATATATGCTTTGTCTCTGTATTCGACGGTGCAAGTTCATCTAATTTTTGAAAGAAAGAAAAGGAGGGTAGCTTGAAAGCGCTTTAGTTAAAGAGGCTGTTTCTCTTGCTGTGCAGGTATATCTCCTGATGTGCTGAATGGAGTTTCTGATAATATTTGATGCCAATGCTTTTGATTTAAAAATATACTATCCATATGAAAAGTGGGTTTGAATGTATTTTCTGACTTTGAAGCCACTTATTACAGCAAGGTCTGAATTCAGTGTTGATGCTGCTTGAAGCAGTAGGTTGCATTAGATGACCAGCCTATCATCAAGGGAAGCCAGTAGAAGTGTTTCTTTTGGATTTTAGCAAAACTTTTGATACTGACTCTCACAATATCCTTCTGGACAAAATGTCCAGCACACAGCTAGACAAATCCACAATACATTGGGTGAGCAATTGGCTGATGGGTTGGGCTCAAAGAGTTTTAGTAAATGGGGTTACATTAGTCTGGCAGCCAGTCACCAGTGGGGTTCCCCAGAGCTCAATTTTAGGGCCAGTGCTCTTTAATGTTTTTATAAATGATCTTACATTGAGTAAGTTTGTCGATGATAATAAACCAGGAGGAGCTGTGGACTCTCTCAAGGATAGAGAGGCCTTAGGGAGAGATCTGGATAGACTAGAGAGCTGAGCAATCACCAACCGTATGAAATTTAACAAGGGCAAGTGCCCGATTCTGCACCTGGGTCGGGGTAATTCTGGTTATACATACAAATTGGAGTATGAAAGGCTGGAGAGCAGCCCTGTGGAAAGACATCTAGGGGTTTGGGTTGATGGCAAGTTTAATATGAATCAACAGTGTTCCCTGGCTGCAAAAAAGGCCGGTTGTGTCCTGGGGCGCATCAAGTGTTCCACTGAGAAGTTACTAGGACTCCACCTTTACTTAAAGGGAGGAGGGGAGCAGTTTGCCTAAAAAAAAAAAAAAAACAAAAACCCAAAACAGAAGAGAAGCTGCTCTTGAAGTCTCTTGCATACTTTTAGGACATTTTTAAAACACCATCTAGAATACAGAGGTGGAAAAAGCCAGTAAAACAAAAATGAAGGTGGAAATGGAAGGACCATATGCTGTTATTTCAATCAACAATTTAGTTTAAGTAAGTCCATTAGTGTAAGAATTCAAAACTTTTTTTTTTTTTCAAATCAGCTCAATCACCCTCAGATGCATGGATCTTATTTCTCTCTCTCTTACTTAGTGGTTAGATATTCCATTTAGTCCTTTAACCTATGGCCTCAACGTTAAACTGCAGTAATCAATGTATTGCCAAGCTGAAGTGTGAGTACTTAAAAATCAGCCTGAATAGTCTGAGTGTCATGAGGTTTAAAACAAAAAGACATACTTAATAAAATCATATCATTGTGTTTGCCTTCAATGTTTTGATCCATTTCAAGTTACTCAATTTTATCACCTTTAATGAAGGAACAGAAGTGTATTTATTTTTTTACTTTTTAAATGGAATTCACTGGAATTCACACTTGATTCCCTAACAGACTAACCCTAAGTGTTGTCAGAGTTACGACAAAATTTGGAAATTGGTAAAGGAAGAAAACTCAGTGTTTGTTTGTTTGTTTGTTTGTTTTTTATTCCAAGAAGCTATAAGAAAAAAAATCTTTCAAGAGTCAGCCTCTGGGCCATTGATATCCTGTTACATCTGACAAGGGTGTAGGATAATTGTTTCTGAAACTACTGTGCTTTTTGAAAATATGTATTAGAAAATAAATGACAGAGTAAAAACTCTTTAAGGACATAACCTTTTCTATAATAAGTTGTATAAGCTTGTGATTAATGGTTTCATTGCTTATATGTAAAATTAGCTTTACGAAATACTGTTGTAACATCAGAATAATCCTACATGCTGAGTTATGAAGTGTCTTGTGACAGAGGCCTCTAGGAATTTCCTACAGTGGTGTGCACAGCAGCGGCTAGAATGTTACTTCCGAGAATCAAGTTTTCTTGATTCATGCCTTTCACATATTCCACTCATTTAAGTATGAACTTCGGAATTACAACATGTTTTGCACAAGGGCATGCTCTTCTAATTAGGAACAGATGAGGAACTGATTAGGAACAATTACTATTTTCTCCTTTGTGTAACTACATAACTATAGTAGCACAAAAATAGTCGTTTGCCTCATGACAAACAGTGCTGTTGATTCTCAAGTGTGTGCAGTCATTTTGCATGAACTTGTCTTGATCTTTAATGAGAACCAAAAGGGAAAAGAATGTATTCAACAACAACAAAAAAATATGGCTAACTTGGCAGCGTGCAGGTACTGAATCTCTGTTCTCTTTCTTTCCAAGAGAAAATGATTGATGTGGCATGGCGTGGACTCGGCACAGCTGCTGTAGCTTGGCCTACATCAGTTCCCTCTGAAGATGGGAATAGCGGGTTCACTCTAGCCACGGGCTGCACAGTTGTCTGAAGTGAGTGTTCATGAAAGCATTCAGAAATCAAAAAGGGAATAAATTAGTTAGCTGGTATGGAACTCATTTAGCATTAAGGATGCAAGAGAAAAGATGGTCAAAGAAACTGATGGGAAATGTGTAAGTCAAGTTCATGCAGAAATATCTATGCATTTTATTTTAATCTCTCTCCCCTTCTTTATTTTGTATTTTCCTTGATCCTACCTGAAATTGGCTGTATAGAATTAGACTAAAAATTGCACCCACACATCCTCTTTGTCATAAGGAATAGTAACAGATACCCATGAAGGAGTCAGAGAGCCGAGCAAGTATGAGGTGGCGTTTCCCTTCTATGCTCCTCCAGTTTCCAGCAACCTTCAGGTCTTTGAAAATTATCCTGCTTTCCAGTGTATTTCCACCTAGATTAATAAAGTTTCCATGAACTGACATATGTAAAGCAGATGTTGACCAGGAATGTGTTTGACTCTTTGGGGTTCATTCTTACCTCTTGTAGACAGTGCCTACTACCCTCCTTTTCTACAATCCTGACTGTCTTTGATGCTCCTCAGTTACAGCTCTCCCCAGCAGCCGAGCTGGAATGAGCTTCAGGCCCCATACTGGGCTGAAAAAAACAGAAGGATGAAATACAGACAGTCTTTGAACAAACAGGAGAAAGATGAGCTTACTGGGAAAAGAAGCTGCAGGAAGTCAGAGAGAAGAAGGGATAAGACTTCCAGTGTCCTGTGTTATATGGGGTATCCTGTACAATCATTTTAAAAGAAAATAGGCCGGACTAGTGATTTAACTGCAGTTTAAGAAAGGGTGAAGATTTATGAATATTAGAGATTATAAGCAATTTTATTCCCTCTTGGGTCAAATACTAGGATTATTTTAATAAGAGGAGCAGAAGTTTAGTATCAGATTAATACTTATTCATCATTCTATATTAGCATATTAAAACCAATAATCCATCTCTCACCTTTCCCCTTCTACTCAAACTCCTACTGCACTCTCTTCCCTGCCTCTTTCCTCTTTTTTGTAATCTTAGTTCACAAAAAGGACTGAGGAAATGCTGACATGGTTGTCTTCTCAGTTGACCTTTGGCGAGAGGGGACAGACATTTGATCAACACAAAGATTCCTACTGTCAAACATCTTCTAATTAGATAGCTTACTCTGGACTGTAACCTTCCTTAAATTGCATTAAACATACTTTTTAAAAAAGTCTCAATCTAAAATAGCTTTCGCAAATCTGGACTAGTTTTTGCAACTCTTTTCTGATTGTTTTCCAATTTGTCAATGTCTATTTCAAAGCATCAACAGAAACGAGATGTGGCATCACCAGGGAAAGGTTCATTAGTGCTTCAGATAGTAATCTAAGCTTCTCCCTCTTTCTATTCTTCCCAGTTTACAGGATAACTATGCAGTGAATAGCATAAGTCTACTGCATGGCTGCAGGTGCTACTGTAGAATAATAGTAATAACAAAGAACCACAAGGAAATCCTTTGTGTCTTTTGTGATAGAATCCTCAAAGTTTTCCTGCAAAGTAGGTTAAAAAGATGTTAGCTTTAGGTCATGATGCAATTACAAGGAGGCTACTCTTTTCTAGATGAAGTGACCATTCTGTACTTTAAAAAAGGGAAGTCAATTTTGACTTGGAACCTTTAAAAAAAGCTTCTAACCTTGCTTGTCTTAGTGGCAGATGTCATTAAAATTCTGTCAGGACGTCAGATATCTAGATCAGCTGTATGTCTGCCAAGGCACCTTACTGATTTGACTCACTGCTATAAAACACCATTTATTGTGATGAGTGTGTAATGCAAGATTTTTTGTACAGAAGTTGTTGAAAGTACTAGGATTCTTTCAGAACTCATTAGTGTACAAAACTATAAAATTTAGATTATATATTTTTTTTTAGTGTTTCTTACTGGCTTCAAGAGATGTAGCATGAGATCAAGTCTATTTTTTCTAGAGTGTTCATGTGATGGACAGATAGTGCTGAGCAAGCCTGGAGCAGCAACGGCGTGTGAATAGGAGGAATAACAGGTAGTCACCACTGCTGAGGTGTCCAGCTTGTTCAGAAAGTGTGCTGATAGCTCCAGTCTAACGGCTGAGAAAAGTAAGGGAGGAGACTGAAGCATCCAGTTGAAATGTATGGAAGAATTTTATTTTCTATATTTTATTGTGTACCATTTATAAGGTCTTGGATTAGTTAGGGAGGAAACATTTTAGTAGCAAGACCAGTGAGTGTCTTGTAATGAGTTTTATGTAATGAAATTACTTATTATCTTATCTTTACCTTAAATTGTCAGAAAAATTCTTAGGTCTCTTTGTAGGCAGTTACAGTATAGTGGAATAAAAATACTATACAAAATCAGAACTTAAATATTTTTCATTTAAATGGTTTGGACAAGTAGACTGCAAAATATACACAGTCAATTACTCTACTGGAACTAATTTTTGGGTAATGGACAGCTGTTGGTGAGGTACTACCTTGGAACACTTTTTCTCTCTGGGGAAGAAAACTGTTTAGTAAGGGAGCATGAAGCAAATAACATTATGTCTAATTGACATAGGAAGGGGAATTCAGTTAGTTGGAATGTAATTTCAAACTCTTTTAATTTTGTTTCAGTTAAGTTAAAAAATGTCCTGTCTGTAGAAGCAAGATCACAGCAGATAAAACTGTGGTGATGGAATGCTTACATTACTGAAAATGTTTCTATGGTTATCTTTCATCAGATTTTATCAAAAAGAAGTCATATTGAATTCCTGCAGCTACCCTGTTTATATTAGTTTGCCTGTACAATCTGATCCTGATGATTTTAAAACTTAGTAAGGTAAACTTTATTCCTTGAGATTTATAAAGACTTTTTTTTTTTCTAATTTTAAGTTAGTGCCCCCCCCCCAGTAATCTTTTACATAATCAGAGCACTGATTTTCTTGGAGACCACTGATTTTAAAGGTTCTGATGGCTATTTGACTTCTTGTTTGTACTTTCGTTTTTCATAAGCTTCAGTAACTCTTTCAGCTGAGGTTAAGAGGTCTAGTAATGGGTAGTAATGGGTTTGAGATAAATGATTAATTATTAACCACTCAATCCTTTTTTTACTCATTATCTCTTAGAATAACATTTAATGGCAAAAATATATAATTTATCAAAAATCACTAATATTGCTTACCACAATGGAAAGAATCTGTTAAGCTGATCATGCTGACTGCAAAATCTTGACTGAATAACGATTTGTATATTACTTTATAGTTTTGTCCAAGTATTGGATGTCTGAGGTTTTAATCATAAACAGATCATATGGCATTCTACTTGTCACTGTCATAAATGCCCTTATCATACTTTTCATATGAGATTCCTGGGATAAATATAGTGTTAAAAATGAATCTGGCTCTTGATGGTTATTCCACAATTTTTAATTAATGTTTCAGTGCCCATTCTGGGGGATCAAGCAAGTAGTTCTAAAACCAGAAAAGGGCTTTTGAATTGCACTATTCTTTGGAGAGTCAGAGTACACAGTGGAGTAGTAGTCTGGTGTATTCATGGTGACCTCTGACACTTAGTAGACAGCTACAGTATTTAAGACCAACTGCTGCTATTTCTGGACTTTCTTAGCTATGAGCTACAGTCATGATGGCTATAGCTGAAGATGATAAGTGTCTGAAACACAATTGTGTGTATCTAAAATGGTGGGGACAGCTTTCTACCCAGAGGCAGATGACCACAGCTATAATGGGAATGAAAAATAGTAAAGACTTAGAATGAATCCCAAGTTTGAATACTACTTTGTGTGATATTGGGGGTAAAAAAAAAGAAGAAAAACCCCCACATTATTTTTCTTTCTGCCTGTCTGTCTTGATATTTCATCTTCAATCAGATGTTAAACAGCAAGGCTTAAGGTGGGGATATGCTGTCCGTCAAATTTAGTATATCCAGACATCTGGATGATTTTCATGTGCATTTCTGTTGGCTTAGTACTTTCCTTAAAGAAGATCTTGAAAATGAAAGACAAAAGAGTCAAGGTTTGGATTCAGTTTGCAACAATTATTCACCATTACTTTTCACCTCTAAAACAAGTTTAACCAGTTGGTTGCTACTAGTAGTAATGGTGAATTTTGGCCCTGTGTTCCACCATGGATAAAGAAGAGATGATCTGTGAGTGCAGTGCTGTACCCTATGCATCTCATTTGATCCGAGTCTGGCAGAGTGTGCTTCAGGAAAATGTATGTCCAGATACCATAGCAGACTTTCTATAAACTTCTTGATTTGGTATTCTGAAAATGAATCAAGGTAATGAGAAATTAACTAGTGGCATCAATAGTGTGATGGCTCCTTTAGAGTTGTTTGTCAGTGCATGGGTGTTTAATAACAGATTTCTCCCTTTGAAGCATGGATGTTTTCTTTGATAAAGGTCCTAGCTGTGGTCAGAAGCAGAGGCAGAATGCTTGCAAGCATTCTGTCTGCCTGCAACTGACTTTTCCCAGTATGCTGAACTGCCCATCTAATCTGCAAATTTATAGTTCATTTCCATGGAAACAAGCATATGGGTGAGGGACTAGGGTTTGTTAACCTTACCCCGAAACAGAGCATATGGCTAGAGCAAACTGCAGAGAACCCGAAAACATGCTTGAGTCTGGTAATGCAGATGAGGCTCCAATAATACAGATATAGCCTGATGTGTTCCTGCAATGGATATCATGGAGGATAAATTAAATTTTTTTTTGGTGTTTACTATCCATGATATCTCCTGAAGCACTTTGTGGAGATGAAGCAAAAGTTCTTGAAGGAAAATGGTGATTTCTTAGAGAACTAAGAGATTAAAACAATCTGAACCTACAAAGAACAGTACCTGTTTGAGCCTTTAAGGGTAGCAACCTACACATATGAAATAGTTTCAGGGCAGTATTTTTCTATTATTGATTTTTTTCCAGGACTTTTCAGAACTGTCATTGTCTGCTCACATGGTTGTCAGGAAAAGAATACTTTGGTGCCATGTTTCCAATAGTTAGAGAACTACTGTTAGGTTTTACAAGTTCTTTGACTTTCTGATTACTTGGGGTGATTCAGTATTATAATTTGATATTGAGATGGGCCAAGTAATTTCAAGGGCTTCTAGCTTCTTCTTTAGAATAAGGGACAATGTTTGTTTTGCAAATGAACCAAACAATGGTTTGACAATGGATTTTCTTTCTATTTATGTGTGGATCAGGGGATAGCTAGCTGAGTGTTTCTCTGGAGAATTAAGGTGGCATGACACATTCTTTCCTTGGAGCATAGATTTTAGTTTTGGAAGGCTACAATATTTTGTGTATGTATTAGAGTATTAAAGACCTATAATACATAAAAAGTCAGACTAACTAATCCAGCGATTCCATTTCGCCATGTTTTCTGTGAAAGCTGTGAGGAATTTATGTCAGAATTCAACATGCTGGGTTGTTTTTATATTCCAGGAATTTGATTTTATTGTTAAATTGTTTGTTGTTTGTTGGTTTGCTGCAGGTTTTGGTCAGGATAAGTGTGCAAATTAGGTATTTCAAACTGTAATTTCTTTCTACCACCACATACATAGGTGTAGATATTTCTGCTCTAATTCAGGGAAAAGATATCTATTTTTACATTTTCAATCTTAGAAGAAATATACAATAGTCTTACCAGAATTATACAATCTTGCTTTTGTAAGTATATTTTTGTCAACAGGGAACATAACGATCTGCCACGAGATGGAGTATTCACTCTGGATTTCACATATCCTCATACACCCTTCAGTAACTGGAGACACAGCATATGTCTGAAATGCTAGAGTGAAAGCAACAGGACACAATCTAAATTATTTACTTCTATGCTCAACTAGTCAGGCAACATGGGAGACTAGGAACTGAAGTTAGACAGAGGTGATATTGCTTTATATTGGAATTATTTGTTTATCTGTTCTACTTAATTTGTGGTTAGTTTTAAGCAAAAATGGGTAGCTGAAAATGTCCTCATTCATTTCTGATAGATTATAATGCAGAGCAAAACACTTTCTTAGTAACAGCAATTATATAGCTGAGGCTCTAGTACAGCTGATGTTGTTAGCTTTGGTGACTCCATAGAAAACATTAGCAGGAGGAGTGGCACCTCAAATGGGCTGTTCTCAGCAAAACCCCGACAGATTCCTCACTTTCCTAGATCTGTACGTTGTACTGTCACTGCAGAGGATGGCTTTCGGTCTGTTCCTCATTTGCAAAATAAATGTGCTGGCTTTGCAAAGCATCTTCCTGAGGTCTGACATTGCCTGGCTGTCTCGCTGGAGGTATGTGCCAGTCTGCTGAGCTACATCCCGCAGCACTGGTCTGGCTCCCCACCACTGTTCGTTGTAAAGAGAAACCATAATACTCAGGATGCACTAAGACAGACTTCATCTGTCACAAGCTATACTTCAGCTAAGAATGGGAGCAGACATGGAGGAGAGAGCATGGCAACGTACAGAGCTGTCTGGGGCTCCACAGGTTACAGCTGCAGCTCCCTACATCTGCAGATCTTGGCTCTTGGTGGCTTTTCTCTTCTGCTTTGCTACTCCCAGCCTCTGAGGGCAAAAAGAGTAGGTCAGAAGCCACACAACAGAAACTAACACAAATTTATGATTTTCTCTTCAGCCAGCCATTTCTATATGAGAAGAAAGTGCACAGGCCACAAAGAATACGTGGTATGATTGACACTGATTTGCAAGCATTTAGCTAGTAACTCGGCCCATTTAAATGTGTGTTCTGACATAAATTACCTGCTTTTTTCTAAGTGGACTACAAGGAATATAGTGCCAAAAATTCAGGACCTCCCTTTCTCACCAGAAATCGTGCACTATAGTTTTGCAGTGCAATGGTTGGAGGCTCTGCTGTTCATTGCGTGTTAGTCCTGATGGGAATATGGTTCTTCTGTAAAAGACCTGTTGCTTGTCCCCATTCCCCTCCACCACCATTGATTGAATAATAATAAGAGTCTTGCTAGGACTCACTCATGTTCACAAGGCTTTTTCTGCCACAAATAGTGGAAACTCTTCCTAGGTGAAGTTCAGCCCTGTACATTTGGTCTGGTGAGATTTGTATAATCCTTCTCCAAGGGCAAATGCCAAGTCTTTTTTCTAAGACTGCATTGACTGAAGTGGATTAAGTAGTGGTAAAGGGATCACAAAGAAAAAATCTCCCTGGTATGGCATTCTAGTAGCCCCGTTCAGATCAGCTCTTTGTTATGCAAATGGAGTTTTCATTCACTTGTGTTATTTTACATGGATTTACAACTTCTGTTTCCATTACACATACAGGATATTTTGTTTTGGTTTGTCTTGGGTTTTTTGGGGTGTGTGTTTTAGCATGTATTTGCCTTTGCTGCCACTCTTTTTGTTGTTGACAAATAACTGTACTCAAGGCTGCAGTAGTTTGGACTCTTTGATGATTTATATGTTACAGAATCTTTCATGATTTTTGACATGGAAGACATAGAAATTCTGTACATTAATCATCCAGCTTTGTTGGATGTGTTCTCTGTAACAGTTCATAAATATTTCAAGTTTGTGGTCCAAATACTTGAGATGTCTCATAGGTTATAATACTTGCCATTTTATAAAATTCAGTTGTGATTTCTATGATGTAGGCTGTCCATAAGAAATAAACAGTTCAACATTACCATGTAAGGATGGAAGCATCTCCTGTGTTTGTTTTATTTTCTTATTCATTTCAGCAGCAGAGATTCAAATCTTTTAAAGTATTAGAAGAGCTGTTAGTTTAGCACTGTATTACTCAGAGATTTCCACTCCATGTAATTTCAATTTTTAAAGTGCTGAGTGAGACTTAGTACAATAATTAAAAAGACATTATTTGTAATTATGAAGAAGTTGATAAAACTAACACAAGAACATTAGCTTCATAACACTTGTCTGTTCCTTTCATACTTTTTTTTTTCTGTATCATCATATCTTGGTGTTTTCCACGCTCCAGTGTTTTCTAGAATCTACAGAGGAACAAGTCAGATAATTCCACCTCTGCAGCATAGGCATGTTGTTTTTCCATCACTCTTTTTTCCTCTTTGGATAATAGCTTGTTGCCGAAGTTAGCAGTTTCCTTTGGCTGGGGTTGTGCTTCACTTAATTTTTACCTTTATTTTTCATCTTGACAGTCACAACCTGAGTCCTGAACCCTTTTTTTTTTTTTTTTCGCCCTGATGTCTAGAAGAAACCGCGGAAGCTGATAGAAAATGGTTTTGACTGTGTTACAGTATTAGATGGTGTTAGGATTGGATGCTTTCAGTTGCACCAGTACCTTTTCAAGGAACTGGACACAGTTTGGATGGCTCTCAAAGATTTAGCGCACCTGGGACTCCTGTTAGATTCAAAGCTCTAGCTACTTATCGCTTTCTAGTAACTGATGATTGTGCTTTTGAAAGCTGTATTCAGGCTGTCACATAAATTGGATAGACTCTGGTTTTGTCTTCTTTTGTTGTCCTAGGGTAAAGGTTTCCTACAAATGGCCTGTGGTACTTACAAAGTGGTAGGAAGCAAAATTTCACATCTTTTTTTGTCCTGCAAATTGCTAGTTTGATTTGAGATATAGCACCAGTAGGAAAAATGAACATGCAATAGAACACTGTAATTGATGCAGAAGAAGCTCTGCATCCTTTTGTTCCCCAAGTAGCATATATGATTTCTTTCTGCTGTGTGTGTGATTGCTTCTGATACCTGGAGGAAGGATGATATTTATAAAAATGCATCAAAATATTTATTTTGAAAGAATTTTCAACTCTAATATATAAAATGTATGTATATAATAGTCCCAAATGATGTATGAGATACTATATTATTATGTTACATACTATATTATATATGATGTATATTGCAATATATCATAAAAAGATACATATATATAATTGTTTGGAGTAAATCGCTGGACAACTGTCAGCATTAAAGAATAGTGAATGTACTGTGATTGCGAAAAGTAAGGATAGACCCCAGTCTGCTTTAAAGCTGTGTGCCAAACCTTATCTCCTTGAGTATTAAGGCTTTCTGGCCTGTGATCTGTTACGGCTGAGTGCTGTCGCTCAGACAGCACAACTTTATTCTTAGTCATGGTGTCTAAGGTAAACACGCCATTCTGCTGACATATATGCACAAAATAAACATATCCATTTCATCAACATAATCTCAAATTTGGCCAGCAGATATGCCTTCCACCCCTGCCAATTTGAGAATTGTCCTGTCCTGACAAGTGGTCTTTCCCTGGGCAAGTCCTGGAAGAATGGGCATTTAGAGCTGGTGGGATGGGGGAACTCGGTAACAAATTGTTTCATAGAAGACCCCTACAAAGTGGATCTCCCACATCACATGTACCAAATCCATTTCTGATTCAGATCTACGTTGGAAGACAAGATAGTTGCCTGAATTTTAAGAGTGAGTACTGACAGAGGTTGCACACATCAATGGTAGCTGCAACCTCTCTAATAATTACACATATCTTCTGATCTAGATCAAGACAACCCCAGCACTTGGCTAGCAAATAAAACATTTAAGAGATTAGAAAAAAAATTATTTTTAATATCTTTAATTGGAACTATGGTGACTGCAGGTATATGACTTAAGCACTAATTTGGCTACCAGTTCTGGAAATATCCTAAAATTTTAAACCCTGATTTAGAAGAAAGAGTGTTTTATGAAAAGAGCAAGGTAAGTGTGTATCTGAAGTGAGGAATGTATTTTTTTCCTTCATAAAACCTGTATGTCTGTTAGTAGGAGTAAAAGGTATAGGTTTAGGTGAAAACTGAATGTGGAATTTCTGTTTTCCTCTAAGATAGTGTGTTTTGAGAACTGAGAACTTTGATGGCATCCCGTCTATTTTATAAAAAGAAAATTGACTTAAGTGAATTCATTAATAGTGTGCAAAATGTAGAAACTGACTCTTTTTTAAAAAAAATCAACCCGTTATTTTGCAGTAATGATAATAGGATCATTTAACTATTATATTAATTTTTAGTATATACTAAATGGGCTTCTTTTAAATTTGTAAATAAACACTCATTGATGTGTGGTACAGGTTGGTAAACTCCAAAAGCTTTAAGCTTTTGATGAAGAGCTACAGAGTTTGATTCTACTCTGATGCTTCAACTAGCAAAAGCAAATTTAATGAAAAGAAGCTTGGCTATATGACTTGCAAGAGAAACAAAAGTATTTGGAAATGTGATCTTCCCATCTAGAACTAGTGAGAATTATGTCTCCTGCAACACCTGCTCTGCTAACAGCCCACAGGGGAAAGAATGATTCTAAAATGCGCATGTAGGGCTGCACTGCCCACTGATACATGGTGCACATGATGTGCCAGCAATCTTCTATAATTTCTGTTGAAAAATCCATATAGTAGCTGCCAGGCTATAAAGCAAAGCAATTGGACTGATCATGTAAGCTGTAAGGAGCATGTAGTTAGAAATAGGCACAGTCGTTTCTGTCTGTAAATACAGCTACAAAAAAATCGGGCAAAACATTCAGCTACAGTAAATTGGTTTGTTTCGGTTAAAATTTTGGGGACAGCACCATTTAACACCAGATGTAGTTGGAGCCCACTAAGTTGAGATGCTATTGTCATTTCTGCAGTGGAAAGGGATTTTCAGGCAGAGAATTAGAAACAATGCACTAAGTCAAGTGGAAATTTTTATTATAGCTCTTCATGCTTCCGAATGCTGATATCTTCTTATTCAAAGGATTACTATTCCCAAATCTTTTTGTGTCAGGGTGATAGAGGGCTACTTGATTGGTTGCTTAGAGGCTAATCTTGGGAACTGTAAATAAAGGCTTGTTAAAAACAGAACAAATCTATCTTAGAGCCTGCAAAAAACAACCTAGGAAAATGCTCATTCTCATTTCAGTTTCTCTGTTTTGTACATTGCTTTTTTTCTTTATTAACCTGTCTCAAACAAAATTTTTATTTAGATAAGCAGCATACACCTGTCTAAAAGTGATCAAGAACATTTCCCTTTTTATTCAGTCAGTTCTTCTATGCATATGGAAAAAAAAAAAAAAAAATCTGTACTCCACAATCTATGCAGCTCTGCTGATAAATTTGGTGGAAGTTCTGTAGCTTACTTCTTTGATTTTTTCTGCCTGTAGAGCCATGATGACATCTCTTTTTCATACACTATATCTCTGACAGTCCTGACAGTTGTTGCAAACTTCAGAATTTTGCAGCCTTCAAGGACAAGTACTGAACTTTGGTGAAAAACTGTGGTTTCGTGTGTCCGTGTGGTATTTACTTTGATACACTGGTAAGTACTTAATGCTATTTGCTATAAACACTTTTAAAATGTGGTTTGTAAAAAAACCAACCTATCATACAAAATAAAAACCCGGACAAAACTTTCTTCAAACAAACATCTTCAAAACAAGTTGATCATTTGTATTCTGGAAAGAAGATGGTTGGTGTGTTCATAGAACTGGAAGTCCTACTAGGAAGCACTATAGTGGAGAAACACCAGCCTGAAGGTAAACACACTTCCACGCTTGTTTAACTTAACATGGCTGCATGCTACAAAAAATGAAAGTGTCATAATCACCTACAACTGCTTTACTTTCATTTTGTGTTCACTTGTCATGCAAACAGAAATCTGTCCATGGAAGTGCTGCTATCAGTAGAGGTGAGCAGGTGTAGTTTCATTTGTACAGCCTTTACTAGTGGGACTGATGTCGAAAAGCAGCACAGAGAAATTTGTGCTATTTGCAACTAGAACATTTTTCTTTTTGGCTAAAAGTTCTTCAAACATGAAATAGAACAATGGAAATACAGCAAGATGGGATGCCCCAAAGACACCTGTAGTGTTCCTTCTCAAAGCAAGAGTCAACCCTGGGATTTTCTGTCACCTTACAGTTAATCTGCAGACACCTTCTCTCCGTTATCCCTTTGGTAACCAGATCAAACTGGATAGAGCATGGTCTTCAGAGGAGCAGCATTTTTAATTTTCTTTGTTGCCTCTCTCCGGTAAGTCTTCATTTTCCCAGTATTGTATTTGCTACTTTTTAGCCCTGTTTTGTTTCTTATCATGCCATTTATACTTTTTTTTTTTTAAACAAACAAACAAACAAACCCCCCAAAACCACCCCCAAAAAACAAACAACAGCCTGGGAGCTATTATTGTTTATAATTTTTATCCTTGATCCTTGGTTGCTGACTACCTTGCCTTTAGTTTCATTGTTTGGCAAGCAGTTAAAATTTGCCTGAATCCCCACCCCTCACCTTTATTAAGTAGATACAAAGTATACAAATTGCTTTTCCAAATTTTGCTTGACACAGCATATTTTGCTGTGTCAGGCATATCTGCACTAAGGAGATGTTACACTGGAACTGTATTCAGTTTGAGCATTTTGGCTTTCAAGAGTGATTTGAAGATCCTTTTCTTCCAATAGCAACTTAACTGAGTTTGAACCTCTATTACTCCAAGAGAAATTAACTCAAAATTTCCAACTTTTTCTGGTAATTGCTATGAAGACATAAACCAGCTGAGGTTTGCTCTGAGCTAGGCACAGCGTACCTTTTTGGGAATTAATGAAGTTATATCTGCAAAAAATATCCACCTGGCAGCTGCAGCGTGGAAAATCAGTGCACTGTCTACAAAAGATAGCTATTAAGATGTTTCTAAAATTGGATATTTCAGTAACTGTTGCGAAATGAAAGTTTCATTGAACAACAAGGTAACCTAGCAAAGGACATTAAAATTGTCTAGGTGTGCAGCTTGATACAACAGAAAGGTAATTGGTCTCACTAGTACTTGAATAAAGAACCAGAATAGATTTCATTCAGAAAGATCATAAGTACTAAACAAATCTCGGTGTATTCATTTTTTGTTATGATATACTGATCAAAGTACAGATGACTACTACCAAAATCACCTCCATTAATGAACCTGCGCTTATAGGGGAACTAGAGAAATCTTTCAAAGTATTAATGAAGAAAGACTTGATACAATCTTAATGTGGTGACAATCATGCCCGTAGCAAAAATATTCCTGCGAGTCTGAACTCTTACTGTGAAAGAAACTTTAATTTGTGCTTTCCATAGTATCAATATAAGATGTTCTGAGACCTTCACAGTAAACTATGTAGAGTAGGTGTCAAATGTAGCTTGAAAAGCTTCCTTGAATTTTCCCTGTTTCATTCTCAATTTGTTTAGCTTTCAGCTTGAGGTGGCTACCTTACTCCTGGGCAAAATATGAATTAATCACACTCCCTAATTGTTCCTGCTAAATGTTTTTCCCTTTGGGGAAAATCATACCCCTAGCAATATGACACCTCAAAGTTGACTAGATGAACTAATATTCCAACTTTTCCTTGCCTTTTTTCTCATCTTTTCTACCCATTTTTTTGCCTTACTTGGCTTTTCTATGCCTTCTCTTTTATCTCACTCTATTTGCATTGCTTTTTTAAAAAATTTTTTAATTGCTATTATTTTGTCTGTTCCATTCTTTTCTGTTGTCTTTGTCCTGGCTGTTCTTGCCAAATACATTCATAATTTCCTTCTCTGTCTTCTATGGGCTTTCTTAGGTCCACTGACTCTCTTAGGTTAAGTGGCACCGGACTCATAGCTACGGCCCACTTCTGACTTCCATATGAAACTGCCACTTTGTCATTTCATAATGCAGAGCACATATCTCTGTCTCTCAGCTGAGGATGATGACTCTCATCATGAGTTGTGTGGTTCAATCATTAATGTTTAAAAGACATACAGACTTCTCTTCTGGACTGCTAAATAATATTACTGAGCTTGCAGTTTCAATTTTACTGTATCATTTTGCTCAGAATTGCTATC
Organism: Aviceda cuculoides; assembly: GCA_035590195.1. Classification (NCBI taxonomy): domain Eukaryota; kingdom Metazoa; phylum Chordata; class Aves; order Accipitriformes; family Accipitridae; genus Aviceda; species Aviceda cuculoides. The sequence goes on from JAVJGG010000073.1 coordinate 23,801,233, forward strand.
TAATTTTCCTTCCCACTTTGGTCTGGGTGACTTTTTTTGGCAGACAGTCTTGCCTGTCCAATTTTGACTGCCTTTTTTGACATAGAAAGCGATGGAGTCACTGAACTGCAGATTTTTGCATTCAGTGGCTCTTTGGCAGCTCTTTAGCTGGGTTATTCCTTGCCTTGTGTATAAGATTAGTGCTATAGAAGGGACTTGCTGGGACCCAAATAGGAGCTGGTCTCAGCAGCACTTCCACTTTAACTTTGTTAGGTGTCATCCAAAGAAACAGGTCCAGTAGGACTGCAAAATGTCTATTGAGATGAGGGGAGTCCAACAAATAAGTGCAAACTAGGAAAGGGTAAGTTTCATTTTGTACAGGTTGCTACAGATCACACAGCACTGCCTGACAGAAGGATGAAGGAATGCTGAGAGATTACATGTTGTAAGGAAAAATAATCTGGTACTTCTCATTAGCAAGTAACTCCATGCAATTGCATCATAAAGTCTGATTGTCCTTCTTAACATTACTTTGTGTGCATTTGTAAATAAAATCAGTGTGAGTGTATGTTTGCATCTCTGTGGTTATAAATCTGTTTATAAGAGATTCTACTATTTTAGTCATATCCTCAAGGGTCAAAAAGCAGATGATTCAATTTCTGACTTGTTTAGCATATCTTTTTTGATCAGCTTTCCTATCAGTACAAAAGGAATGATTTTCACAGTTAAAAACCACAGCAGGGCACTATAGGAATATGTAGAGTTTGTATTTATTATTTGTAACTCTGCCTTTCTCATAGAGAGTATTTTTGTAGCATGCTATAACTGATGGTAGCTTATACTCTGTATTACCCTACCCTGGCCTCTTTCTAATTCAGGTCATGTTTTGCTTAACTGCATTTTCTCTCATTAATATTCCGAACTTTTAAAACTGGTAGCAGCAGGAATAAGTCACTCCACTAATACCAGTATGTTGGAATTTATAAGAGCTTTGTTCAAACTACTCATAAATGCCAATAATGACATACAGTCTCCTTGAATCTAGAAGTGCTTAGCTGGAGTTAATGTCTTTACTGAAATCCCCAAATCATCTGTGAAGTCTCCTTAGCAATCATATTTAAACTATTATTTACAAAAAGAAGCCTACGATGTCCTCACCACCTTAATGACCTCAAAAAGCCAAAGTCAATGCACACATGCATGAAACACCAGACTATTTGAAACTCATTATTGTGAACAACTCAAATATAATGTGAGCCTCCCACCACCCAGTTGTTCCACCAGCTGTCACTTCAGTAACTTTTGGTAAATGTACTTTAAAGTTTTGATTTGTCTTTTTTTTTATCAATATATTCATTTCATTGAATAAATTTACTCATATACCTGAAGAAAAAATACTTCCATTAATTAACTGATGACATAGACCCAAAATGAGGTTTTACTGTACCAGAATGTCCCTGAGTATCAAGTTTTTGAATAAAGGGGCATCCATCCAAATGTCTCTTTGAAGCTAGTTTAGCAAAACAAGTTTGTGTTAGGAATTTGACTAAAGACATGTCTTTCTCTCAGTCTAGTTTATTAATCTCTAATAATCGTGATAAAGTAGATACACATTTAAAACAAAAGCTCCCCTACATACATTATAAAGCCACATACAGACAAGAGCTCTTTCACAGATGCACTGGAAGAGCAGTGAAACCACCTTATGAATATAATTGATATGAAATTATTTTGGTTCAGTTGTTCTCGCAGGGTGCTAGGAACCCCTGACTGCTCTATAAGCAGGCCTGGAAGTGCTGAGCCTGGTACAGACTGCTGTCCTGGAGACAAGTCACCTGGCACATGACGTTCTGGCTTTCATAGTCTATGATGCTCTTATTACACAGCAGTAGCTTGAAGTCTTTCTAATAATCCTAATGTATATATAATTTTTAATGGGCTGCGGTGGTATAGGCTATTTTGCTTTCTGGATTAGTGCAGAAACTTTGCAGTGGAGTTGCTTAAGACAGAATTTGGGAATTAACTGCTGAGATGCAAGAAGAAAATAGAATATTGTTTGGGGGAAATTAAGTTAATGTAGTCACAGATCTTAATCCAGTGGGCATTTTTGTTGCATTTGTTTTGAAGTTTTGTATTGACCTTCTTTGCTGTATTGGCCTACAGTAGTGCCTCTTTTTTGGTGTGTGGGTCTGGTTGCGTTTTCAGTGTCACCTTCTTTGACATTAATTAAATGTAACAGAAAACTTCTTATCTCTAGAAGGAATTCTTTTTCAGTAAGAAAAATAATTATTTCTGAGAACTGGAAAGAAAAAGGAAATTAGGTGATAGAAGGTGGCAAGAAAATAAAAATCACTGTGAAAGTGATGAGTAGAAATTGCTTGGCTCTTAATCAGTTATGAATTAGTACTTTTCTCAAAGTCCACAGGGCTGTGCTAATTATGCAACCACAAATTTAGCAGAACAGCAGGACAAAATTAAATAGCTATTTAATGAAAACATAAATTATTTGGTAGCATCTTCTTCCAAAGACAGATTTTATTTCAAAAGGAAGAGGAGTTTGTTTATTTGAAACTGTTGTATTGCAAAGAAAAAGCAGTATTTTTGTATGTGTGATGGGCCACGTTCTCTTTTTTGAATTCAATTATTTATTCATTTTTCTTTCTCTCTCTCTTTCTTTTTTTTAATTAGATCAGTGTATAAGTTATGTTTTCCCCCCTGAAAAAAACACCAGTTAGCTCACTGTTATGGAAACACAAAAAAGGATGCATTTGTCTTAACTAATGGAATAATTTAAAAATCAATTTAATTAAAGCAAACCAAAAGGATGATTTCATATTAATTAAAGGAATAGACATACAAGTTAACTTGACATGCATCAACTCAACCATGATAATTGCTCATTCATGCACTACTCAAACATGACAAATCACGAGTTAAATCTGCTTAACTCACAGTTAAACAAGATTAAAGTAAGTGGCACTGCTTCCTTTTGCTATAGGTTTAGAGGGGACAGATTGCCACAGCCTAGTTTTTGACTAGTGACTTGTTAAACAATGTCAACTTGATGAGGTGTCTGAGTCTTTGGTAGTTTGAGACATAGTTTAAAGTAAGCTTAAATACTCTTTGTGTACACTTGAAACTAAAATATATTCCTTAACAGCATTTGTTCTGCTTTAACCTAATGGGAGCTTAAATTGAATTAAAATTAAAGCTTTGTAAGAAGAGCTAGTTTGGCCATGCAGAACAAGGGCAAGCTCAGTCCTGTGGTATGTGGAATGCTCCCAGTTCTAGTGGCACATAATTTGAGGGGGAAATGCTGCACATACTTCAAGCTTCAGAAGAGAGGACTGGACCCCCATGAGCTTAATGGAGCCTAAAATTGATTTAGCAAACCAGTTCTTTAACTGGAGCCTCAATAGTGCAATTGAAAAACACCATTTGATTATCAAAACAGGAATTGCAAATCACCAAGGAAGACAGTAGGTCTTCCATTAACAATTATTTTCTTTGTTTACATGCAAATGTATTCTAAGTATTCTGAGTGTCCCTGTAAGGACTGGTTTAATATAGATTTTGAATACTTTTTAATATATAGTCATATATTGGAAAAAATAAATACTTGCAACTCTTCCTTTTTTAGCAGCTACATGTCAGTGTTGCAGGAAATGAGCATCACCTAATTCCATGAAATGAAGAGGGGTTTTCCTTTCAAAAGACCTGGAGTGATAAATACATTTTGCTAGTTGTGACAACAATAAACTTCGAGTCACGAAAGTGAGGCTAGCTAATACTGTAAGTTAACCATCACCCATTTAATCAGAGGCAAGCATTTCCTAGGTAAAGCACAATATGATCAAAATTTTAAAAATCTTCCAACTTTGTATGAATGAGTGACCATAGCCAATCATAACTTTAAAATGTTGCATTGGGTTTATGTGGCAAGGTTCTGGTAGCTGCAAGGGTGGATTCTGTGAGAAGACACTAGAAGCTTCCCCCATGTCAGACAGAGCCAGTTCCAGTTTGGCTCCAAGATGGACCTACCACTGGCCAAAACTAAGCCCATTGACGACATGAGTAGCACCTCTGTGACAACATGTTTAAGAGAGGGTAAAAAGCACTGTGCAACAGCAGCTGGGGAAGAGGAGTGAAAAAATGAGAGAAACAACCCTGCAGACACCCAGGTCAGTGAAGAAGGAGAGGGAGGAGATGCTCCAGGTGCCAGAGCAGAGATTCCCCTGCAGCCTGTGGTGAAGACCATGGCGAGGCAGGCTGTCCCCCTGCAGCCCAGGGAGGTCCACGGTGGAGCAGATATCCACCTGCAGCCCAGGGAGGACCCCATGCCGGAGCAGGTGGGTGCCCGAAGGAGGCTGTGACTCCGTGGAGAGCCCATGCTAGCCTGGGATCCTGGCAGGAACTGTGGACTCGTGGAGAGGAGCCCATGAAGGAGCAGGTTTTCTGGCAGGACTTGTGACCCGTGGGGGACCCATGCTGGAGCAGTCTGTGCCTGAAGGACTATACCCTATAGAAAGGACCCATGCTGGAGCAGTTCTTGAAGAACTGCAGCCTGTGGGAAGGAACCATGTTGGAAAAGTTCATGAAGAACTGTATTCCATGGAAGGGACCCCATGCTGGAGCAGGGGAGGATTATGAGGAGGAAGGAATGCCAGAGACCACAACTCCCATTCTCCATCCCCCTGCTTCACTTCAGAGGAGAAGGTAGAAGAGTTGGGAGTGAAGTTGAGCCTGGGAAGAAGGCAGGGGTGGGGAGGAAGGTGGTTTTAGGTTTGTTCTTATTTCTCATTATCCTACTCTGATTAACTGGCAATAAATTAAATTAATTTCCCTAAGTCAAGTCTGTTTTGCCCATGACAGTAATTGGTTGATTGATCTCCCTGGCCTTATATTGACGCATGAAATTTTTGTTGTATTTTTCTCCTCCTGTCCTGTTGAGGAGTGATAGAGTGGCTTGGTGGGTACCTGGTGGCTAGCCAAGGTCAACCCACTACAAATATAACTGTAAGTTTGCTATCCACAAAAGAATTCAAATCCAGTTGTAACAGGATAAACGTTCACATCAACCTTTATTAAAAAGGGTCTCTAGTGGGCTTTAAGTGAATTTGTTGTGCCATCTCAAAATTTACTAAGGTCTCAACATTGGACTAATGCTGAGCTGCAAGAACTATAACTAGAAGGAGTTTGCACATACAGTAAGGGAGATATTCAGAATGTTCATGCCCAGGGTGATGGTTCAGATACGCCTATTTGCCTCACTGCATACTCTAAAGACACAGACGTGCCTAAGAAGGTATGTCTAAACCCAGTTAATTTACCTCATTCTCACTTTCACTGACTGACTCAATTTTTCATTATGTTTAATCAAATCAACAAGAACTAGATAATTTCTTTTGTAATTAATATAGCTTTTTTTTTAATATTGATGAGCTTTCTATTTGGACAATCTAATCACTGATGCCTAAAAGAAACCTTCAATGACTGCAGAAAATAACAATTTTCCCCCCACAGACGTGCTTTTGCATAATTGTCTTTTAACAGTATTCATAGTTTTCTCTGACAGGGTACAGGAATGTATCTGTAACAGTAGTCTAACTGATGTGTAATACCTGTATTGCGTTGTCTATCTCCTCAAAACAGTAGAAAAGCAGAAAAATATTTTCATTATTACCTTTTTTGTCTTCCTCTGGGCTGATGTTACTAGGCTGTAATTGATCTGGGAAACGCCTCGCAACATTTACAACATTTGTTATGCAAAATTTTAGACTAAATAATCCTAATGGTCCATTTTGTTCATAAAACTTATGAAATAATAAATATTCTCGCCTGCACCTGTCCAAGTAACCTTATAGTATAACCTCATACATTCTTTTCAGCAACCTTGACGGTCTTTTTTTCTTTTAAATTATGTTCTTGTATGTCATCCAACTACTGCTTCATACGTAGTCACTATAATTATTTATGTGCTTCCACCCATATATAGAGGGGTGTGTATGTGTGTTTATTAGATAAAAAAGTAATATACTGTAAAAAATAGCAAGTTTACAGACTTTGTCCCAGAGGAAGCTGGCGCATAAGGAAATATCTGAACATGAAGGTAACTCACTTGTGAACCAAACCAGCGCCACATGGCAGGCTGGATTAAATGGGCTCCTTGCATCTATTCTAGGTGCCATTTCACAGTCCCTCCTGCTCCACTTCTCCCTTCCACACAGTAAAGGTTTTCCTTAGACAGTAAACCTTGAGTCTTTGGCCTCAGACATTGTTTCATGGACTTTCATGTCCAGGCATTCATCTCTGGTCACACAAAAACAATGAAATGTACGTGTTTAGGCCTGCAGATCTAGACTTTGAAAAGACACTTAGATTGCAGGGTGTTGTAGCTTGGAGAAAAGCAAGCAAATTTACTTCCAACAGGTTTAATAATGTGCCAGTAATATTATTGTAGTTGAATAGGTATTAATAATCAGCAGTTTCCAGGTTTTTCTTCATAAAGAGGAATTTGCACTTGTAGTTATTGGTTCTGAACTTAGACTTTTGGTTTACAGTTGGTCAAAACATTAGGAGATTACCCTCCCTTTGCTATGCTGTGTTCCTTCTGCTGTCATATCCAGCTTCTGTATGGAAACTGATGTCCCTGCATAGTTGTGCAAACTAGTGCAAGGAATTCCTTAAGCTTAAGCTTCCTTGTGGATGTTGGCCACATTTGCACTGCCTGGGGCCCCTGAACATGAGGATCAGTATCAGCTAGTGCCTCCGGGGCACTGACTGCTTCATGTATCTGCTTTTTTCCCAAGGCAATATAACAGCCATTAATAATTCAGCACAGAAGAAATACCTCAGTAAAGTACTTCCCAGTGACAGGAGACACATCCTACAACTACTGATGCAGTGCTGTATTTAGTATTCCATACTCAAAACTTCTGACTATATGGTAGTTTGTTCCATCACCATCACGACTGAGGATGGGGGAGTTCCCATTCTGATTCAACCTCCAGTTCTGTAACAGGTCTCATTTATGCCATTAGCAATTTGAAACCTTCAGTTGTTCCCAGACACGGCTCATTATTGCCCACTATACTGATGTAGTTACCGAGTACCAACTATATTTAGTTTCCAAGCTCTCATACAAAATGGGACAGAAACATTAATCAAAGCTCCAGAGTATTCAGCAGGTAAGTTTCCAGTCAAAGAAAAAAAATCTATCCTTTTACATCATTGTAAGTGGCTCATAATTTATGTCAAGGGAGAAGTAATAGGAGCACCAGGCAGCAATTTCCTTCCAGTGGTCCATGCAAAGGGAAGACACATTATTTGTTTAGCAGTCTAGTGACAGGTGCTGGTGCCTCACTTACCATCCCTGCAAAAGGCACAAAACCAGAAAGGGATTGTGGAGAGCTATAAAACATGAGACAGTCTTTTGAGATTTTTAGTATGATTTTATGCTTTGTAATTACTGGAATCAGCTATATTAGATTATTAATTCATTTTTTTTTAACCCACAACATATAACATGGTCTGGATAATTAAATTTATCCTTTAATTTTGTCAAAGAACAAAGGAGGTTCACTTTTTGCTAAGAAAACACATTTTTCCTCCCTTTTTGTTTCCTTCTTCTTTCACTGTTTAGCTTTATTACTGAAGACATCTGCTGAGGCATCTTTTAAAAATCTTTAATTTAACTGCAAAGGGCAGTTTTTCAAGTGTAAATATATAATATTTTTTCCACATCAGCTCTCTACATTGCTCTTACAGATAGGTGTGTTATTTATAGACTATTCTTTCAAATCTGATGCTCTAGCCATTTTGTTTTAATTCTGTAGTCTTACACTTGCTGGTAGTTTTCAGTAGTAGTAGTAGTAGTAGTTTCTTCAGCGTCATTGTTAATCAGAGAAGGAGTCCAGGAAGGGCTTTGCAAACTACTGCTTTCTTTTAAACTATTGCTTTCTTTTAAACGTTGCGTGACAAAGAAATGTAACTAAAGAAACAAATTACAGTTTGTAATAGATAGAGATCTGTGTTAAGTAAACAAAGCAGATTATTTTAAAACAAAATTCACTCTGCTTCCAAGACTAGGAATAGGTTTTTTTAAGTTTTATGAGAGTTAAAAATTTGCATTTTTCTAAAACAAATCAGAACTCCAGGAATCTTGAGTTCTGAATCTGAAACAAATCTTCCCTCCTCCTATTAAAAATAAAAGCTTTAAGTCCCTGCTCAGACAGACAGTGATGGGAAGGAACGGATGTTTTTTCCTTGCTCATTTTGATCAGACATTTCTTCCTATTGACTGAAGTGCCATTTCCAATGAAAAGTTGGGGTGCCAAGTGATCAAACTTTTACAATGGAAAAATGTTCTCATCATAAATTGCTCTTTAGACATCATTCTTGGTTGTCACTGGGATTGAGGCACTTTTCTGCCTCACTTTTCTGAGATTGTCTGCCCTTTTCTACTCTCGGCCTCAGTGACAGGAAAAGTCTCCAGCTGCAATACTCTTTCTTGTGCCACCTCTGAGAGCAGCGAGTTTCTGTGACAACCGGCACTTACATGGCCTTGGTGAAAGATGTGAGCCTGGAGGTGAGGAGGACAGGTGACGTGGTCAACTGGGAGGCAAACCTTAGTCTTCTCCCCCATGTACCTGTTCCAATGACTGGGCAATTAGTTAGAGAGGTAGAGTAGTTTTCCTGACTTCATCCCTGGTTCCCTCTTTGTCATTCTTCACCATGCCACAGTTATATGAAATAGGAACTTCAGCCTTCAGGGTGTAATAGTACTGGTTCAGCTTTTTGGACTTGAGAGAAAGGGTCATTTCTCTACTTCACGCACAGCAAAATTTTCTGAAGATGTGTGCATGCATGGATTTGCTCTATCGTGGTATCAGTAATGCAGGAACAACAGTATTTGAGTTCTGCATTGCTTTTGCATTCCTTAGGCTTTGTCAATAGATCAGCATTTTGTTGGCTGACCTTTTTGTTTTTCTCTTGTTTAGCCTTATTAACCTTTGAGGAATGAGGTGGATGGGACAGCAGGCAATCAAAACACAGAAAACTTGAGAAGGTCACTGTAATGTGGTGTGCTGCTGGACTTCACATAATAAAAGGGTATTTCTTTCCTTGCTGTCATGCTCTTCTATTCAATATTTCTTAAGGGAGGAAGCACAACACGTTAGTTAAGTCTATGTTGGTCCGTCAGAAGTGCTGCCCGTCTCCTGAGCACATAGGGCCTTCCCTGCGAACTGACTGTATCACTTGACATCCAAGTGCTCATCAGCTCTCTTCCCCATATCTTTTTACCAGTGGGAGGGTATTTTGGGCACACAAGCCAGAAAGGAACCATAGGTTGCTCTGACAGACTCTCCACTCTGGACAATGTTGGGAATCAGAGCTGCACAGTACTGCAGATAGCATTGAAAACCTATCTAGTCACTGCTTTTTTTTTTTTTTTCAGATTGAGGAATTATCAATTTACAGTTTGCAGCACATCCTAAAGGGATCTTATGGAGATTAGGACCCTTCGCAAAACTGGACAAGTCTCCTTGTCTCCAGTGGTCTGAGAAGATGCCTGTTGGTAGGTTTTTATCATTTGGACCATTCTGGGGGTTCAATTTAGATACATTTGGGTCAGATTACCTCCTTAACTCTGTGTTTTCAATGTGGGAAATCTGCCAAAGCATAGCAAAATCAGGAGGCACTTTGATGAAATGTTTTAAAAAAAATATGACGAGAAGGATGAGTTTGTGAGCAACGCAGGTAAAAGGAAAATCATGAGAAAAATAACAAGAAAAGAATGGGTGGGAGGAGAATAGTGATTTAAGAGGGTTTTTTGGGGGTTTGTGCTGCTTTAGAAGCACTGCTCATCTGAGAGGTGTGTTCTGGATAACACTGGGGCACATCACTGGTATAATCAAAGTCCTCACACCAAAGTCAGGCAAGTTGGGTGAATCAGAGATAAACGGGCAGGATGTGGGGAAAGTGCAGAAGTTGCTATGTTGAGACTTTGCTTATGCGGTTGATTTTAACACTTGTTGCCAAATTTTAAGACTGAACGCTCTAAATCAAAACCAGAACCAATCAACAAACCCTACAAATGTATTCATCACTGATGTTTATTACAACAGATCTGCTTTTCTAGAAGAGGAGAGAAGGTTTTAAAAATGTAGCACTTGTGAAAAATACCAGCTTGACAGTTAGAAATGGAGCTTGTGCAAGGGAAAGTTGTACCACTTTAAATTAGTTAGACTGGAGCAATCAGTTCCCTCTTATGGATACTCTTAACTTCTTTCTCAAAGATCTTCCTTTTTAGAATGAAAAGTAAAAAAACTGTCAACAAAACTTTTTGTGCCCATTTAACTGTTTTAGTATGAAATAAGACCTTTAATTATACTGGCACAACTTTCTTACTAGGGCAGGGGCAGAAACGTTGCAAGTGCTGGTAGAAGACACTGATGCCCTCTTTATTCCCTGTACTTTGCTAGGGGTTACCACCCCATAGCTCACCTAATAGAAGGGACTGTATGGACAGTTTCCCCTATAGACCAGGTGAAGGCAGGTTTAAGCAGACTGGAGCTACTAGGGGGAGGCTGCACTTGCACTCCCCTCCACAGAGAGAGAGAGATGAAGGCAGCAACACCCATCCAGCTGTCAGTGACAAACAGCTGAGAATAGTAATGTCTTCATTGCACATCTTGATCTGGAAAGGGTATCCATCCTGGCCTTAGGCAACAAATAAATGAGTGTAAAAAAGCCCTGAAATCCTGTGCTTACCCAGATTATACGGCTATGTTTCTAGAAACTTGCAGCAGCTTGCATTAATGGATAGTCAATAAGTTATCACATTTAACTCACACAATTGAACCATCTAACATTGTCCATTAATGCTTGTTCCTGGGCATGTTTTGTGAACATCTACACAATACCTAATTTTAAGTACATGTAGGGCAGATGCTGTCCAGTGTCATTTAAGAAGTCTAGATGCTAATTTATCATACCCTAATATGAGTGATAAAGTGAACAATGATTAAGACTGCATTTTGCAGAACTGCTTTAATAATGACAAACAGGAAAATTCCACTTCATTATGGATAACCTTTTTGTTTCAGAAAGAAAAAGAAAAAAAAAAAAAAGAGTTGTGTTTGTTTAAAACAGACACCTAGAAATCCTAAGGATTTCTTCTTGCCATGTGTAGATCCTTACCTATGACAGGGTAGTCACAGTCTTGGTTGACAGCCAACATCTTCCTGAACTTTTAAAATGTAGCACAAGATAAACAAAGCACACTTCCACATACAGGGAATCATGATTTTTTAAATATCTTTTTTTTTTTTTGGTAATAAAAATGAAAAAAACCTTAACAAAAACAAGGGTTGACTTTTTTTTATGTGTGATTTTTCTTTTAAAAGAAGAAACATACTCTTGCTGATGTTACTTATACAGGGCTTATATAAAGCTTGCAGTTTTAAAAACATAACACTGTGTGGATACAGGAAGCTGTATTATTTATCCAGTGAAAGTATGTATGCTAGTTTGGAAAGATAAGCTGTGATAGGGCTATTCAGCTATTTCACTTGAGCCTTTTCTCTGACATCAGTGACACTGCTTCCAAGTAAGTATAAGAAGACAAGCAGGATTTGGTGCTCTGACTATTATATTGTACATTGCATTTGCTGCTTTTAGAGAATTACATAGTAAGGCAAAAGTGGACTGTAGTGGTGTCAGTCAAGAGTCTGAGAACTCAGTGGCATTACCCTCATGCTTTGAGTTAAGCGCATGCTTTACGAGATCCAGGACGGAAATTGTGAGAGTCTTAGTGTGAAACAACGTCATCCTGACTGAAAATCTTTCTTTCTTTAAAAAAAAAATCCCTACAAGTCTAATCAAGAAATTAAAAAACCCAAGAAATATCAAAAGCTGTTCGTTTCAAAGAGGGCGACCCAAGTAAAATTAGGCATTTCTGCTCCAGTAACTATACAGTGACATAACTGTGTGGTAACAAAGCAAATAAAATAGTGTTTTTTTCATTGCTTCATTTTCTAGTTTCTGTTTATGTGTATATGGCCTGTCTGAGAAAGCTCTGAACCCTAGAATGTAACAAAGCAGCTTCCTCCAAACTGAAGGAGGAGAAGTGAGAGAGGAACCAGAAAAGCTTGTTCTACCTACGTTTAGACTTTGCTAAATGGAGAAGATTTGAGTAGTAAAGATAATACTTGTATGTCACTTGCTCTATAGTTTCTGTCTTCCATCTGGATTTATCACCTAGTGATGGTGTTCTGTGACTTCACTCAAAACACTTTTGTGCTCCCTGTATGACTATTCTGGACTTGAATAGTTTACCAATTTGAATCTCTCACAATCTAAATCATGTCTGATCAGGAACTGCTGTGCCTGCAGCAGACCCAGCCCAAAGCGGCAGGGCTACAGCCATCTCTGTGACTGGCCCATGCTGCAGAGAAGATGGGGTCCAGCCTCTTAGCTCTCCTGGTAAGTTTATGTATGTCTTGAACATTTAATGATGCTCTGGTTTGTGTACTTGCTCAGAGAGTGTACTATCCTGAAACATAAGCGTTCTGGGAAATAATGAAACCATGTCAAGAAAGGCAAAGGCCATGTTTCTTGAGCTCAGCCAGATCTCTTAAAATACCTAGTTTGCGGGAGTCCCTCGTAACCTGTGACTTGCAGCACTTTTTCCTGTGTGCCACCAAGGAACATGCATTCCATGTGCAAGGCATGTTTCAAATGGCTTTGTGAAGTTGTTCAACTTATCCTGCCTTTTTGAGCTCTTCCCACTGTGAACAAAGATGTGTCTTCCTGGGCTGTGGAGCAGTCCATGCTGGCAGAAGAGTGCAAAAGGCAAAGATTATGCCACCTTCTGTAAGACAAAGAGAGTTGTGACTTTCATTTACTTACTGATGGAGATGAAGAGGTACTCTGATCTTCAAAGCTGAAAAATATAAGAGAAAAAGAAGGAGGTGTATAGTGCTGTTATTCAGCGCTGTTTGAGGACACCTCAGACTTCCTCACAACATCCTTTCAGACTCAATGGTACGAGGGAGACCAGAGGAAAGATGGACACATGGAACATTAAATTAGGCAGTTGGGAAAAAAAAACCAAACAAACCAAAAAAAGGCTTTGGCTTTCTTTTAGAGGAAAAAACCCCATCCAACTTGTAAAATATCTATCTAATATCTACCAGTAGCTTTACTTCAATATCTGCATCTTCCTTACTCATTTTCAAGGTATATTTCTGCTACAGAAAGTGGCCTTTCTCCAGTTCTCTGTTAGGCACAGACTTACAGCTCAGTATCTGCCTTCCAGGGTCAATGTATGTGCCATCCTCATACACAATACCATATGTTATGTCTGTCCTTTAGTCCTGTCTCTTTACCTCTCCCTGTATCTCCTTTGCTCCCATAGGCATATGAGATTCTTGGTGAAATAGAGTGCAGTTGGATGTTGAGTTGTTTCATATGTCCTACTACTCCTTTCCTTAAAGTGTTTGTGAGTTAAATCTATGCATCTTCTGTGTAGCATGCTCAGGCCATCTCATTTCAAGACTTATCTATAAAAAGTGACTTGGGCAAAGAACTATTCTCTGCTTTTGTTTTGGTTTGGTTTGAGTTTTTTTTAAATGAAAACGATTGAAACAACAACTTAAATTGTTTTGAAGCTTAGAAACTCAGGTGAGTATATTCTCATTATCCTCATTTGAATAGTTTTCTTTCTAGGGAGAGCATTACAATGATGGCACTTTTAGATTTGAAAGCTAACACTGTGGGGGACAGAGATAGTCGGTGGCTGATCCTTTCCTATCTTGCTCAGACAGGAATACATGTTCTGTTTTCACAGTAAAACAGGCAGCAATAATAAGAGCATCATATTGAGAAGTTGTTTTCCTTTTTAGAAGCTTGTGGCAAGATGCATATTCAAACAGCTGAACTGATGCCTGTCATTGCAAAGGTCTGTTCATCTCACCTAGCTGAGGCCCCTAATTAAAGGGAGTCATTTTTCTTTGACTCCTAAAAAATCACTGGGGACAATATAAGGGGATCTTAACCACCCTCTGAAGGAGTCTACCTGTCCTGTAACTTCACATTGACTACTTTCCTTACAAGGATGTCTAAATTAGATTCCTCATGTTAGGTAAAGTGTGTGTCCCTGATATGATTTAAAACAGATTTGGTGTGAATAAGGTAATAAATGCTGTGAAATGAGATTATAAGAGGATGCGATACTGTGAACTATGGAGCTATTCAAAGTTACAAAACTTTGTGCATTTTGCTAGGCTACTCTGATAAAAAAAGTATGGGAACTGGCTTACCTTGTGCTATTTTCCTCAGAATATAAACTCTTCACCCTAAAAAACTTACAGGAAATTGTTTCAGATCTACTGATAATACATCACTCAATGAAGGAGATGATCCAAACACATTGAACATCTATGTGCAGTTCTCTGCTTTCTAGGGGTACTAAAATTTTTGAAAACTGGTTGATAATAGTGCTCCCTGAATAGACAGGGCAAACATATGATTTTGTACAGCTTTCTGAAAATTTAGGGTATAGGAAAAAAAAGTGGTAGGTCTTCAGAGGTACTTTTTGCTTTCAGCTTTTGACATTGTTAATGCATATTTAACTCCCTTTAATTCCCAGGTCAGATGAATTTGAGATTTTTCTTTCATTTATAGCCACAATTTTCCAGCCCATGCTTTTCAGGTGTTATCTCGGTGGAGGACTGTTTTTGCTGAGGCAGACAATGGCTCACAGCACGCAGCTGAACAGTAATATAAGAACACATTTAGGAACAAGGCAAGGTTGAGGAGGTAGTTCCCAAACACATTGTCCCAGCTTCCAGCAAGCTCAGTGATTAATCTAGATATCATTACTTTGTGTTTAGTAGCCCTTGACGGATTTCTGTTCAATGAATGGGTCTAGTCACTTCTGAAGTCGACTAACCTTTTAACATTCTCAGCATCTTAAGACAATGAATTGCACAGTTTACCTCTGATTTATGTAGAAGTATTCTATTTTTTATTCTGAATTGCCACCTGCTACTTGCATTTGATGTCTTCTGCTTTTTGTATAATGCGAAATGATGAATTACTGTTCCTTATTTCCCTTCAGTCATGTTTCTATAAAGTTTTATCCTATTTCCCAACAGACAATTTTTTTCCAGGCTTCAGAGTCCAGATCTACTGAGTTACCTTTTCAGTGTAAGCTATTTTATACTTCTGATGCCTTCCTTTGCAGTTATTCTAGTTCTACTCTAGACTTTTGGTGACAGAAGTGGAACAACCATGTAAGATGTACTGTGGATTTATTCTGTGGTATAGGGATACTTTTTGCTGTGTTCAATATTCCTTTCCAAAAAAGTACTAACATTATAGCCACTTTTCTGAAAGTATCGCATTTAACCTATTAAAAAACTCTAATAACTTTTCCGTGAGGGATAATATCTAGTTCAGAATGCATCAGTGTGTATGCATCCTGTCAGTGTTGTTTTTCCTAGGTGCATTACCTTATCTTTATTAGTAACTTACCTTCCAGTGCATTGCTCAGTGACTTACCTCCAGCATGCCCTTCCTCTGTCATTTGCTTCTGGCTTTTGTATTTACTATCCTGAACTTATAATAATGATAAGATGTTGTCATCTTACTTTTATTACCTTCTACAAATTTATGATAAGTTGCCATAGTTTACCATTGATGAGTATGTTGAAGAGTATCAAATTCAGCAAAGATTCCTCTGGCATGTAAATGAGTCTCCCACTCACATTTTGAGCTCATTTTTATTCTGCTTCCTGTTTTGCATTTAAGAATCCGCAAGAGGACTTTCTTTCTTATCCTATGACACTTAAATTCTAGCACTTTGACAGGGACTTTGTTAAAAAAAACCCACAGAAAAACTCAAGTAAATGATATATTAACTGAATGATTCTAGTCTACAAACTCATTTTGATTTATTCTGGGAACTCCAGTGGAACATGCGGCTGTGACCTCCCTCTACAGAATCTACACTGCTTCTTCCTCAAGATTCCTTATTTGTTTATGTGCCTACTGATCCATTTTCTTATTGGGTCACGATTAGCAGGCAGACCAATATAGGATGTTGTGGTGGACATCTGCTAAAGACTGCCTGATCAGAAAGAAGAAATAGATGAGGCCTTCCTCAGACAACTAGAAGAAACCTTATATTTGCAGACTCTGATCCTCACGGGAGACTTTAACCATCCTTCAGTCAGGATCACTAGAGGTGTGAAGATCAGAGACAACCTTGGCCGTAGTGATGGTGGAGTTCAGAATCCTGAGAGCAGAGTATAAGGCAAAAAGCAGGATCACAACCCTTGTGTCTTGGTTTGAAAGACAGGTGTCTGCCAAGGAAGGCAGGAGCCCCCCCCCCCAGAATGGCAGATGCAACCCCCCTTCCCTCCGAGTT
>JAVJGG010000073.1:23817746-23832123 GCA_035590195.1 Aviceda cuculoides
AGTACTCAGCCATTTGTCCCCCTAGCAACCCGTATGGGGAAAAATTCCTTTAACAGAAAAAAAACCAAAACAGAAGACTTTCTGAAACTCCAACACCTTGACCTCTCGAGAGCAGACTTTGGCCTGTTCAGAGATTTGGTTGGTAGAATCCCATGGGATATGGCCCTGGAGAGGAATCCAGGAGAACTGCCTAATTTTCAAGGATCACATCCTCCATTGATCCATACCAAAGTGCAGGAAGTCAGACAAGGGTGGCAGGAGGCCTGTAGGATGAACAAAAGGCTCCTGACTAAAATCCGATGTGAAAAGGAAGCATACAAGAGTTGGAAGCCGCAACAGGTGTCCTGGGAAGAGCATAGAGATACTGTCTGAGCGTGCAGGAACAGGATTAGGGAAGCCAAGGCATATCTGATGTTGAGCCTGGTGAGGGGCATGAAGGACAACAAGAAGAAGGGCTTTTGCAGGTATATTATCTACAAAAGGAAGACTAGGGAAAACATGGGCTCACTGATGAATGGCTTAGGGGACCTGGTGACAAAGGACATAGAAAAGGCTCATTCCCTTCACCTCCGCCTTTACTTGTAAGGCCTTCAGGAATCCCAGGTCCCTGAGACCACTGGGAAAGTTCAGAGAAAGGAAGTTTTACCCTTCGTAGAGGAGGATCATCTTAGGAGATGTTTAAATAAACTGGACACACCATAGGACCTGGTGGGATGCACCCCCAAGAGCTGAGGGAGCTGGCTGATGTCATTGTGAGGCCACTCTTGATCATCTTTGAAAGGTCATGGTAACTGGGGAAGTTTTCTGAGGACTGGAGGAAAGCACCCACAGCAAAACTGGGAGGAGTGGCTGATGCACCAGAATGTTGCACTGCCATTTGAAGGGACCTTTACGGGCTGGAGAAATGGATAAACAGGAAACTCATGGAGCTCAACAAATGGAAATGTCAAGTCCTGCACCTGGGGAGGAATAACCCCATGCACTACTACAGGTTGGGACCAACCAGCTGGAAAGCAGCTTTGCAGGGAAGGCCTTAGGGATGCCAGTGGACAAGAAGTTGGGCATGAGTCAGCGATGTACCCTTGCAGCAAAGAAGGCCATCAGCTTCCTGGGCTGTGTTAGGAAGAGCATTGCCAGCAGGTCCATTCCCCTCTGCTCAGCCCTGGTGAGATACATCTGGAGTGCTGTGTCCACTGCTGGGCTCCCCAGGACAAGCAAGATGTGGACACACTGGAGTTCATGTAGAAAAGTAAAACTTTTTTACTGTGAGGGTGACTGAAAAAGGAACAAGTTGCCCAGAGAGGTGTGGAATCTCCATCCCTGGAGACACTCAAAATTTGGCTGGGCATTGCCCTAGGCAACCAGTTTCTGTTTTTCATCTTTAAGCAGGGGGTTGGACTACCTCTGGACAATCTCCAGAGATTCCCTCCAATCTCAGTGATTCTGTGTTTCCACGTTTCTGCGATTGTTTCTACCAGTTTCCCCAGTGCAGATGTCAGAAACAGTTGTCAATATTTTATCACCAGAGCCTTTCAGAAGTGGATTGCTTTTTTGCTGTTTCATTCACCTGGTAGTAATACAATTTTAAGGAATATAGTTTAGGAGCACAGTTTATAATGTCTGGATTTTATTTTTCAATTTTTCAGAACTTTTTCTGATATTAGAATTCTGTCTCTTCATTTTTGTATTTTTCTAAAGCCTCTTTTATTGACACTTTTATCAGAGACAGATTCTCCAGTCTCTTTCAAATAAAGAAAGTTTCATTCATGAGAACGTTTCTAATATCTCTACAATGACTACAGGTATAAATGATTTGGAGATCTCTCTAAGAATTGCTTTTGTACTTTCATTTTCTGGCCCCACAGACTCTTCATCTCTGATTTTGGAATATTTATTATATATTTATTATTATCCCTTATGTCATTAGCTCTTATGTGTTTAATTAGGTACTGCACTCCATAGGCTACTTTGTGTTTAAAAGTATACATCAGCTGTGCATCATATTTATTCATACTTGGAAAAAAATACTCTTTAGCCAAAACTATGTTTTAGGGATATGAAAAAGTTGTACCATTTTTTTCCATCTCTCTCTCTAGTGTTCAGAATTTATAGATAATGACTTTGACCCCATCAGGACCTTTTCAGGTAACAGATAACCAGAATGATGTGTATGCCTGGAGAAGACTGTGTGGGGTCAAGAAGTTCAATTTCCAAAAAGTCTTTAGGGGATAAAGCTAAAGATTTTTAAGGACATTGCTAGACAGTAGTGCAGTGATATGGAATTTTAATGAATACAGCTGCATCTGTTGGATGGTCCCTGTCCTAGCTTATAGCTATGAATTATGGTCTAAGTGATGTTTGCCTTATCTTCTTTAGGTCATTAGGACTTCTTTGTACACACTATTATTTTTAGTAGCTGGCCAATGTCACTTCATCTGAGTTCTCATTCTTTGAAAAATACCTTTTCTTTTTATATGCATATATATTTGTTTGTGGATATGTTTGCAGATGTGTTTGCCTTATTGGATGCATTTATACATATATATATATAGATATACTTACAGGCCTTACTTATTGGAACCATCATCATTTGCATATATCAAAACTGAGAACTCTCAATCAATATTTCATTAAGAAACTGAATTTTGATATTTTTTAAAAATTTTGATATTTTTAAAATGTATTTTCCCTTCAATACAGTGACCAAGAAAGGAGTAAGAAAACATGAAGTAATGAAAGGCAGCACATTTTTAGTCAGTATTGGGCCAAACTAAAAAGAGCAACTGTGCCCATGAATGGAGTGCAAAATGATCTGGATGAAGAAATTTTTGGCTCTTGTAAATTAATTTCTGTGAGTGCTAAATAAAGATACAGTCTACTAGAAACATATTCACAGACCAGATATATTAACAACATCAGTATTTCTCTGGATAGTATTTGCCAGAAATTCATTTGTTCATAAACATTGGTGTATTTTTTTTTGTCAGTTCAAAGATGAGGATGTTAATTCCTATGGAATATTATCTGATCTAAAGGAGCATATTTTGTTTGGGTTTTTTTTTAGATTCATGTGGAATAAAGATAATATACTATGTGAATTCAGACTGATTGCTTGTACTACTGCCCATAAGATAAATCTGCCACTGCAAAAGAGTTTTGGTCTCCAAGACAGAGAAGCTTTTGTTCTCCAAGTAGCTCCATCTGCTAGCCAAAATCAAAGGCTGTGGAAAAAGGACTGTTCAGAAAAGGTTGTGGAGTCATATAAACTGCTTTAGAACTTCTATCTTTCTATCCCATGATAAATGCAGAGTCATTGCCAAGTACTGCCAATCTTTGCCACAGAAGTTTATGGCTCAATATCCAGATCTAGCTCCACCTTTTCATCAGACAGCAAGAACTTTGAAGACGGGTAAAGCAAGCATTTTTCTAAGGGAAGTAGGCCAATTTCACATTATGCTACATTGTTGATACAGAATTTTGAACAAAGTAACGTTTATATTAAAATCTAAAATCCATTTATTTTATTCCTAAGAATGAGAATGAGTCTTGAAATAGGAAACTGTTCAGAGGATGGCTATGTTGTCCCCCTGCACTAGTATATAGGAAATGGGTTCCATGAAACATGGCTCTTAAGTGTACAGACCCTTACAGATTAGAGCCAATACACTGAATCCTAAAGGAAAGAGACCAGAGGTAATAGCACAGATGAACAGAAATATGTTTGTGACAACATATCACACTACTATATGTGTGTGTATATTATTTATATACACAGTCTATATTATTAAGGTTTTCTTCGACATTACTTTGGGACAGTAACTCGATGGACCCAGCATTGACCCCTCCGTACACCAGACTTAAGACCAGCACTGCTCTCATTTAACATGCACTGTGACTCAAATCTGCGTTAATTTGGATAGGTATATGGACAACAGCCCTGTCTATAAACCGGCAAATGGTGTTAGAAACTAATAATCCAACAAAATCAGAAGTGCTCAGACTGAGCAGAAGTGAAAAGGGGTATATAAAATTCCTGATATACCTGGAATTCTGGAAATATAGAAAAGATCAAAATTAGCAGAGATAATTTGCAGCTTTATTGTTAACTGAAAATGATTGATAGTTGTATATTATTGGAGGATATAGAGGGTATATTTTCTGCTTGTCTGGGAAGATGTTCTCAGAACAGAATTTAATCTGTAATAAACCAGCTTTTTACTTCCCCCTCTTCAGTCAAGGTTATGTTTGTCTTTACATAGAAACTGCTGTTTAAATTAACTATGAATGCTTAAGAAAATGCAGACTGAATTTGGCCAATGGTTAGTCCTTTGCATAAAAAATAATCTTCTAATGAGGTCAGCTTTGGTCACAGTGATTTGTTAGAAGCAACAGACCATATTCCAGTTCAATAAAACTTCATTATAATCCAGTTCCTAAAAGTGCCAAGAAAAAATAACATTGTAATCTAATCTAAGATGTCAAGGAAATAATGTATACAAACAGTTTATCTGCTGCTTAACACCTTAGTGAGGCGGTGATGTGCTACGCTGCAACATCCTTTTTATTAGATCTGACAAGACATTAGATCAAACTTTTGCAACAGGACTAATCCATAGTTAAGAATGTAGTCCTATTATCTTTATCAGAGGTGTTGAAAACTATCTTATAATTGAGAGTTTCTTTAGGTTCTTGTGGCCATGTGGCATCTGCCTCCTTCACAGCTGTTCAGAGTTGGGGAAGGATAAAGAAGGAGAGAGTCTTGAAAAGAGTTCATAAAATGTCATCTGTTGCAAGGTCTATATGACATAAGAGGGCATTGTACACTCTGCAGTGTACAGCACATGTCACCCTGAATGTTCTCAAGACCCCCCTGGATTTTGGCTGCGCTTTCTGCTGAGATTAGTCAGGAAGCTTTTGGGCTTACAGTTCTAGCTTCATGTTGTGTTTAAATTCTGCTTATGTCCCTCTTGGCATGTCAGTCCTCTTTTAAGTCTGGCCTTCAGGTGTTATAATGATGATCACTAGGAGGGAAAAAAAATGCCTCAAAAGGGACAACCTGTATTCCAGTGTGAAAACTAGGGGATGCAGAAAAACTGAAATCTCTCTGAATCCTACACCCTGAATTCTTTGTGTATTTATTATACCTAAGTCCTGCTTTCCTAATTCAAAGGAGGCTCTAAAGTGATCATTGATGTTCCCTTGGCATAACCTTAGCATTCTGATGAAATTCCATCTCAGATAATTGTGTTCGGCCTTCCCAAATTCCCTGTGCCATTCCAGCTGGATATGAGAGTCTTTTCTCACTATCTGTTCTTAGCTGTTGTGAGCAATTGCTGTCTAGAGGCAATGCTGCAGTGGGTGAGCAATCTACTTACATAGTCTCTCCTTCATTTGTTTCCCAAGGGAATGTCGATTCTTAATTTAATGTTTTCAGAGCACTGTAGGAGCAACTGTAGTAAGCATTGGACAAAGCATTGGGGTTTTTTGCTATTTCAACGATTTTGATACTTTGATAAAAGATGTATAAAATACTATAGTTTTTTTAAATGTAAGGAGATGGCTACTAAGTATGGTAATTTGATGAGAATTGTAACTCAGATGTAAATCAGTCCTATTTCTTCTGTTCCTGATGGTAAAACAGTTGTCTTGCTCCAGGAGGCAGAAATAGGAGATGATCAAATAAATGTATATGATAGCAGGAAGAAAGAGGAAATGAGGGTTGTACATAAAGCAAGATAACTAAACTAGGTGCAATTTCCTTTCCTTTCCTGAGACACCATATGAAACATACAGTTGCATGACAGAATGACAGTTTTGCTGTTATTATGCTCTCTTGATCAAATTGATTAACTTGTTTAACCAAAACAAAGATGTTTTCTTTGGATGCAATATAGAATTTGCTTTAGTGGAATGTTAATCAAATATAACAGCAAAGGGACAATTTATTTCTTGTTGAGTTATGAACTCCCCTGTGTTCCAGCAAAGGATAGTAAAAGTCTTTGAACATATCCCACATGGAATAACATAACTTCTTTATTCAGAGCAACTGCACTAATAATATTTTTTAGATATAAGAAGGGGAATTTGCTCCTTGTGTTGAACTAGTATACGTAATTCTTTGCTACAGTTCTCCTATGGTGAATGATCTTTGCTATAATTATCATCTTTGAGGCTCAAGGGAGAAATCTGTTGAAGTCAAATGTCAATATATAACCCTCTCTATTCATATTACACTGGTTTCTGCAGCTATTGAAATAACCTTGGCAGTTACAGGGCAATGGGAAGCTTAATTAATGCTTTGTATACTGTCACATACAACTGGAAAGCAGTGTCAGTGTCAGCAAGGACAACCCCTATCATACACCCCAGCTATAGTGCGCTGTGCAGAACCATCCCATGAGCAGAATTGAAATTGTGTGCAGAAATGACCAGTAAGGGAGAAAGGCTGCAGAGTGCCTGAAAATTTAAGGCTGCAATAGATCGCTATATCACAGTATACCATCCAGTCAAACCTTCTTTATACCACGTGATGTTGCATTTCATACTGTGGTACATTTATTGAGCCAGTGTCTAACTGGCTGAGACACTTTTGGTCTGTAGTTCCAGAATCCTTCTCTGAAGTGGCAAATCCTATGTGACTGTGTGCTTAAGTAGGCGTCACGTATAGGACTGCAAACTCTAATCTGAGTGCGGAACATTGTTTTCTTTTTGCCTTAATCCAGTACTGAAATGCCAAAGACTGCCCTTCAAGGAAGGCTAACTGAAAGCAGATCACGGCATTTGCAGCTGCTGAACAAAGAATCACCTGACAGTGAAGTATCTGTTAAAACTTATCTCCTGGAAAAGTCAACACTTCTGATAAGATGGCATCAGAAACTGAACTGCAGAGTCTGTTACTGTTTTGGGAAAATGCTGTCCAGTAGTTAATCACCCCGATTATAAAAAATCCTTATTCCTTGCTTCATTCATGTTTGGCTGTAGTCCCCAGTTTCTTTCACTAACCTAAGTGACCCTTTCATATCTGGTGCTTTCTCTTAACTAAGGTGCTAAGTACTTGAATATTTTCATGGAGCTTTATTTTTATGATTTTAAAATTTCTGCAGTTATAAAACATTTATTCTATACCACCAGATATAGATGAAACATTTCTAATGGAAAAATATTCCTTTTTGTAAAACTAAGACTTTCCACAAAAACTTTTCCAAATCAAATGTATCAAACAGTACAGAAAAAACAATATGATAGTTGATAGACTTCTGACTTAGATCCTCAGATAGCGTCATGTGCACACCAGCTGAGAAGTTGTTTTGTTATGTTTTCATTTTTGTTTGTTTTCTGTTTTGTGAGACGGAGTTATGCAGAAATTTATTCTTATGAAGTTGTTTGCCTTTTAATTTTTTATTTTTATTTTAAAAATTTTAAATTTTTAAATTTTTTTTAATTCTATTTTATTTTCATCTTAATTCAATTTCAAAAATACTGATACGTTAGCTGGGAAGGATTGTTACTTCCCAGATATAGGTTCTTTTCAGAATATTCCAGCTTTGGTCTTATTAAACAGAAGTTAAATCATTTCTGTTCCCTTTTTGCCAGTCCTTGTTTTTGCAAATAACAATCGTGTTAAACCCTTTTTGCCTCATGGTGCTCACTTGGGAGCTGACCATTTATTATAACTCCTACACAGTTTCTGTAGTTTTTGTTCTCAAGTGAGGCCTACATTCCTTGTTTCTTGCTGTAAATGCTTACATTTAGCTGTATTAAATCAAAGGTTTTGTAAAGACCTCTTTAACCAAGAAATCTATATTATTTTGCATGTTATCTTATAAGCAATACCTTTGTATTCTTGTCTGACCACTGATAGTTAAATACTATTAAATCTAGATGCTATTAGAAAATCCCCATTTGTTGATGAATCTCACAGACACTCCTTTCAAGCTTGGCTAATAGGCCAATTTATAATCTTCTCATTATGTACTTGCAGTGCTAATTCAAATGCCTTTATTATTTCTAGAGTCTTATACTTCTACAGTAAGTACACTTAAAACAAATTTGCCATTTTATCCAATAATTAAGTCAATTTTGCTTGACAAGATCAATTTCCTGTAAAACAGTTAAAAATTAAATTATTTGGTTCCTGTAACAGGTTTTCCAAGAGTTTGTCTCATTTAATGTCAGTAGCTATTCATATCATCCTCTTTGCCTTTTGTGACTTCAGGCCAGTGTTAATTCTGTAGCAATATTTTAGCATTTTGTTGGAGTCCCAGGTTTATTTGAAGGAATATACACAGACCAGAGATTGTCCACTGGTTTGAAAGTAACCATTACTACTAAGTGTTGATTAACAGCCTCTTTAGTTATTCCTAATTGTGAAGTCTTCCACCTTTGTCGATTTGTACATTATCCTGCTTCTTCCCAAACGTAGAATAGAAATATTTATTGAACACTTCAGTTAGTTCATTACTTGTTGCTGCTGTTATTATTATTACCATCTCCATCTGATAATAAATACAAAATGTTGCTAGATTTATTTCTTTTGAATATGCTTTAAACTTTTTTTGTCTTTTCCTCTGCCAACAATTGGGTTTCCCCAATGTACACATTATCCTTTGTCACTTATCTATGCCTCATAACTTCTAATGTACTTTAATTTCCGTTTTCTCTTTTCCTCAGTCTTTTATTTCTAATTGCTTTCTTATTTCCAACTGCTGCCTTAACTTTTCCACTGAAACCAGAATGGGCTTTTAGATAAAGATGCATAGCTTATATATGCAGTGAAAAAATGAGGGCATCTTAAAGACTCAGAGGAAAACTGGCATGGTTTAGTTAAATTCAGGAGCATCATCTGTACAAAAACACTGCAAATAGCTTGAAATAGAGTGAAGCTGTGTTTGTCAAGACTGGAAAAAAACAGAAGGCCTGAAAGGGATACTTGTATGTATGAATCATGAGGAAAGCCTATGCCTTAAAGACACTTTTCAGGAAAAATTGGGAAGTGTGTAGATTATCTGGATTTGAGGACAGATGTTAGGATAACACATAGATTATTGGGCCTGAGTACATAGTAGATATAAAAAGGAAGTTTTCCAGAGTAATATGGGCTGAAGAAGTGATTCCTGAGGAAAACAAGCTCTGCTTAGTCATGTTTAACTTACGCAGGTGGGGAGACAAAAAGTGTCAGAAGGTCTGGCAGAGATTTCAGTTTGAATATAAGGAGGCAAATCTGATGTTGGAAATGAATCTGCACATCCTAGCAAAGAGGTGATTGCTGAAGCTGTGCTTGCAATAGAGATCATAAGTGAAAAAGCAGGTGGAGAGAAGATGGGGTAAGAGTATGGATTTGCGGATGCACCATTGACTTTCTTTCACTGCTTTACTAAGAAGAAGTTGACCAGGTCCATTCCCTATGCAGTTTTAAAAACTGGAACTGAGTGGGTAAATGTGTTAACCGAAAAATGTGAAATGATTTGGTTTTTTCTATGCAAGAGGTTCTTTGTATATATTAAGCTGACAGTCTAAAGACATTTAATCATTTGTAATAAGAGAAGAAAACAGCTAGCATTCTTTAACCAAGGACATCCTGGAGTAACTGGGCCTAGAGGAACCTTGAAGAAGAATTAGAAGAATGATAAGAAGGGAACATCCTGCCCCAGGAGGCACTGAAACTTGAGTAATTACTAATGGGCATGAAGTCAGTGGACATCTGTGGTAACTGTGGGAAAGGTAAAGGTGGCAGGGGAGATCATGACCACCAACTCAATTCAAGACCAAAAAGACTTACCCCCTCAACTCCCTCCTTGAACATGCACTGTGGAATAAAAGAACACTGTACCTTTAACTCAAAATGGAGAAAACCTTAGTCCAATAAAAGTGGTGGCAGATACATGGCTACCTATAATGATTTTGGGGAACGTCTTTGGAAACTGAATGGGTGAATCTAAAACTGTATAAATCGCTTGTTTGTTTAACTGCAGGGTATGTTAGCTTTGCAGAATTACCACCTAGCATCCATTTTTGCACAAATATGAAATAAATAATGTCTCTCCTGTGTGTGTGATTATTGGCTCATTGCACACTGGGTGACAAATCCACTTTTTGGACAACAAATGTACATGTGATTGATAGTGTCATTTCACATCTTGTTACCCGAAGAAGTCTAGGATAAGTTTCTGAGACTTTCACTATTTAATGAATAGCATCAGAAACAACTGGTGAATAGTTACAGGGAAAGAATTTTGCAAATGCTGAAATTAGAATTTTAATTTTTTTTATTCCAAAAATTATGTCTATGAATACATTTCTGGCTTGACCTCAGTTTATGATAAATTTTCTCAAACTATAATCTCATGATCAAAATGGTGTATTTTCCAATCTGCATATTGCTGGGAGAGATGCAGTCAGATTCTTTTCTGCCATCTTATGTCAGAGTCCCACGAGAGAGGTCTGTAAACACTGTCTTTCCTCCACCAGAAAATGGTCTGTGCCCTTGAAAGAAAGGAGGAAGATCTAGTGAAAGTGGCCAGCACGGTCAACAATTTCTGTAGCCAGTGGTGCAAAATTCCTCATGTGACTAATCTTGTCTCAGTCACATTTACCTGCTTAGGTCCTCCATTTGTGGCAAGATACAGATAAACTTTAATTCCTGGAGCTGTAGTAAAGTGCTTTCTGTTCACTACATCCTGCCCAATAAAGAAGATAGGTAGTATTTGTCATGTGAATATGTAAAGGAATGATTTTAAAGTCAATTTCCACATGAATGTATTTGAATGTCTCCACAAATCTAACCAAAACTGTTGAAACAAGTTCATTCTCTAACATGACTGCTGTGATTATTATTTTCACTAACCTACCAGTTTCAATTAGTGATTTGGTTTGTTCCATTTGGTGTAAAACAAACAACAGAAACAAGTTATTACTTATGTTGTATGGATTAAAAAGATCAAATTTAATAATGGTGCTACTACGTCTTTTAACACTGCTGTGCTAGTTCCCACCAGACCTGTTCAAGCAATGCTGAGGGTCTGAAGCTCACAGCGGTGGGAGGCAGAAGTGCCATTTGTTCCATTGCTTTGGCATAGGTCCACCTTCAGTGAAGTAACCATCACCACTGAAGTTACACCTCTGTCCCAAGCATGGTGCTAGCGGCCGAACTTCATACAGATCTAAAGACACAACCCTTTTTTCACTGTCAGAATTGTGTCTATGGTTTGTATAAAAAATTTTTTTTTCTCCAGAAATAGGATAAATTATAACAAATGGGTTACAGTTTTCAGTTTATTGTTTAGGCTTTGATAAACACTCCCATAACCTTTTCCGATTTTTTTTTTTTTTTTAAGGCTGAAACACCCAAGCATTTGCTAAGTATTTTACATCAAAACCTGTCAATGGAATATATAGCTCAGTAATTCAGTTTGTTTCTTGTTCTTTACATCAGCAACATTTTGTTACACCTTGGATCGATTTCTAGTTCCAGAGTGCAGCATATTTCAAACTAGACCCTTCCTGACTTGTGTTGAAAACTATTATATGCTATTTATGACAACAAAAATCCTGCCATCACATTAGTGTACCTTGGTATTAAAAATAGAAGACAAGGAATGTTAATTCAGACAGCATGTGTATTATTGCTCTCACTGTCATGTAATGCAATCTACTGAAAACGAAGATATGCTACTCTAAAGTGTAATCAGGAATGGTGCAATTCAGTCAGGCAATATTTTCATCAAGTTCCATCCATAATGCATTACTAAAGAAAAAGAATCTTTCTAAAGTGGTACTAATTGCTGTACACTTTAAGCCCTTTTGGTAGTTATATAAAAGAATGTCAAGGTAAAATGACTTAATGTTTCTTTCAATTTGTCTCATTTTAGGTGCAGGTTGTATAATGATAATATATCCTGATAGCCACTATTCTTCATGCAATCAAGTTGCTATTATGGTGACTATTTGATTTGAAAATATGAAGATAAATCTTCATAATGATATTATGTGATGAAAGCAAATGGCATTTGCTTTAGGTGAAGCATGTGAAGGAATGAAAATAAGATAATCATTACATTTTTCTAGAAACAGGATGGGTTTTGTTCATGGGAAATATTCTACAGGAAATGTATGTGTCATGATAAGTACAGGCTTGCAAGTGAGCTGAGGATATTTAGGTTTTAGAATCATTCCATCTGCTGAAAATAAATCTGCACTATTGTATCAGTATTTCATTGTGATTAGTGAGCGTAAAAATGCTTTGACTCAATACTACAAATGATTGTGGGAGCGGTTCTTGGCAGGCAAAAATTTACTATTTTTAGTCTATTATTTTTACATGCAGACAAGTCTTGGTTTTTAATGTCTGATCATTACTTATGTGAATCAGTTACCTAGTGTTTGGAATTTTTTTAGCTCTGTTTAAGATTTCTTTTTTTTCATAAGGAATAATGTTAATGGATTCATTAACAGTTAATGACAAGCATTTAAAAAAAAAACCAAAAACAAACAAAAACCCCACCCTGTGGCTACTCAAATCGCATCCATGTCTGATTCCAGGAAAGTCTCTGATGTTAGGACATTTCTGATTTCCTTGGTCTAAGTGACATAAAGAACAGGAAAAGGGGTAGGGATCTCAGCTTTTGTGTTTCTCAGACATCACATAGTTTTGTACTTAATATCTAATAAAATAAAAGTTGAGGTTATGACTGGAATAACGACTTTTTGCATGCTTCCTGTATATGCCGTTGCACATATTACATGCATAATATGCAAACTTATAATTATGTTCTGTATATTCACCAAGACTAATATGTATGTATGCACATACATGTGTACACTTAGGTATATATGCATATACAAATATATGAAGACCATATGTATATATATGTACATACCTACAGACACACATATCTTTGGTTTGTAGGACACAACTAATCACTTTGAGCTTCACTATGAGCTCAGACAAACATCTTGGCATTTTCACTGTATGGGACACAACAAATGCTAGCAAAAGAAAAGCAGGCAGTTCAAAAACAATTAATGCTTCAGCCATTACTCACCCTATACTCAATTATGCTGTTTCATTTAATGTTCTCTACTGTAACTATCATCCCTATATAAATAAGTTGTTATACCACAGGCTGTGTTAGGAGGCTACACACATGGACATGTACCATCTTTAACCAAAAGGAAGTAGTTCCTTCTGATTAAAAAGCTGTTCTGTCACTCACTCTTTGGCATGCCATGCATAATGTGGAAGACACCTTTGAAAGAATATATTGCTAGAGGGAAGGAGAGCCATTAAATAATTAAAATATATATTAATAAAGCATCTCTGTATTTTGTGGTAAAGTGTTAGGGGTCAGTTTGAAGAGTGTCTAGATTTTGAAAAAGTGACAGCAATGCTGACACTTGGAAGCTCCTGGGTTTTCACTGATACTGTAATAAACCACCTCACTTCTCCATTAAAAAGAAACCTTTAGAACTGCCACACCTGTAAACTCACTGTAGGCACTAAAATAAAATCATTTATCTTCCTATATAGATAACAAATCCAATTAGGACCCTCAGACTGTCATGTTTCATTAAAAATGCTCCAATTTTACCTTGGATAATCACAAATGTGTATTTATTTAACATACCAGAAAGCAAAAAGGAGAGACTAAAAGGCAACCATTGGAAGTACACCTACACTGTAATTCCAAGGTATATTTTGATGTTATGTTTACTTCATTCTTCTTGTTATCATCTTGGCCTGCTCTTATTTAATATGATTCCTTTTTCTGTTTCTATTTTCTTGCCCAGATAAATAAAGCCTATGGTAAGGTATACACTGAGAAATCTTAGGGTAGTCTATGTTTGTCCTCTGAGATACCACTTTTTT
This sequence comes from Aviceda cuculoides, assembly GCA_035590195.1. Classification (NCBI taxonomy): domain Eukaryota; kingdom Metazoa; phylum Chordata; class Aves; order Accipitriformes; family Accipitridae; genus Aviceda; species Aviceda cuculoides. The sequence continues at coordinate 23,831,611 of JAVJGG010000073.1, forward strand.
TCCCCTAGAAAAGGAATATTTTCAAAAGGATTATGCAATGTCTTTGATATAGATTTATAGAGAGTGCTAACTCAAAATCAGTCTGTTAGATTACTTTGGCATTTTTTATTAATTCATCAGGTGATTGGACCAGATTCGGCTTTGAATCAGTGGCAAAGATGAGAATAAAAATGGTAGCCCTGGCTTGTAGATAGAGCCATCACTTATTTGGCAACATAGTTTGGAGGGTGTATGAATTTATGAGATGAACATCTCCAGCGGTGGTTGGTATGAATCAGACCACAATAGTAGGAGGTTCGTCATCTTTTGCCTTTTCCTCTTGGGTAACTGGATTAATTTCTAACCTTAGATCTTTGAAAATTAATCATTAAATACACATTTGTCGTGGTTTAACCCCAGCCAGCAACTAAGCACCACGCAGCTGCTCACTCACTCCCCCCCCCTCAGTGGGATGGGGGAGGAAATCAGGAAAAAAAGAAGTAAAACTCGTGGGTTGAGATAAGAACAGTTTAA
>JAVJGG010000073.1:23833845-23848466 GCA_035590195.1 Aviceda cuculoides
ATATTTCTGATAATTCTATATTCCTATTAAAATCAAATATGATTAACTCTAATAACAAATCAATAACAAATCAGTAATACTGTCAACTCTAAGGTACTTCTGAGAGAGTAAAAAATCTTTGGACAAACAGGAGCCATTAATATTCATGGATGAAGCACCTACTTAGTGCTTTAGGGGTCTCCAGAAGTAGGTAGTGAGTGACCAGGGTTTAAAGGATTCCAGATTTTAAACCAGATGCCTATGTTCCATTTAATTTTCACTATAGGTATTTTGATATAATCTATTTTGGATTTAAGCCTTAAATTCTATGCCTTGGTTCTCCATTCGTAAACGCCCAGAGACCCTCCTTTACACAGCAGAGTTGTTATGGAGAGAAACTAATACCTGGCTATGCAGTACTTGAAAATGATAGATGTGCAAAAACCTTTACAGCCACAAGCGAACAGGCAACATTTTCCTGCTACTGTCCCTGTTATTTCTGAACACTCAGTCTGTCAGGCATTTGCCTAGCAGTGGGTGTGGTTCTTCATTTCCCATTTACTTAGTCCTCTCCAGCGAAAGTCAGGATAATTTTGATTTGCCTTTAATGGCTCATTGCTTCCTAATCAATTTTCTTATCTGACATTTTATTTTTACCACAAATTTATGCTTGACACAGCTACAAAGAAGTCAGAGAAGAGAAGAGAAAAGGGCCTATTTAGGCCCCACTCCTAGTACAAGTGTGAGGCAAATGCCTTCAATATGCCTGAAAACACCCCATTACATTAATTCTCAACAACTGTAGAGATTCCTTTCTTAAGAGAAGTTAAGAAATTGCCTTGTAAAGCACTAAGGATGTTGCCTCTTGCTACTCAGTCTCAAACATCAGCACAGTCCCCTCTTCGATGAAAATATATGCAAACATAAAATAAAGCCAGTATTTTAATGCTGTGCTGATACACAGTGCTTCACAGAATTTGCACAATACTGAGACCTGTTGCTATACACAATCCTTTACAAGCTTCATATGCAAAAGCCAACCATGACCGTGTTGGTGGTGTTTGGTATATCTCTAGGGATATCAATTAATCTGGATATCATTTAGCATGCGGTATTAGTTTTATTAAATATGCAGATTTATTAATATTTCACTGCATCATTTAGATGGATGTTTAAAAAAAGATTTTATGAATCTATTATTTAAATGAGATAAAGGATTATATGGTTCTTTATGCAGAAAATATATCTCATCTCTCTTACTTTATTATCTCATTTGGTTTTAGATGAAGGATGCATAATGAGGGAACGAGATCTCATTTTCACCAAGGCTGCTCAAACTTAATGCACGGGCTTCAAGCTCCACTGTTCTTGTAAGTAATAGAACTCTGTATGTCATACTTTTTTGCTTGCGGAATGTGGAGAAGCGCATTGTGAAGTTTCTAATTCCATGGTGCTCAACTGCCTGTGACATTATTAATTGAAAAGACTACAGTATATTACGGTTTTCTGGGTTACAGTTTCTTCTTCCTTTTAATATGCATGGTTTTGTTCCTTCAGGGCTTTTGGAAGAAAGAAAACAAGTGTGTGGTCAAAGAACATCTAGCAATGATGCATCAGTGATATTCTTCTATGTACAAGATGTACATTTCAAATGGTTTCTAAAAACCTAACTACAAGTTAGAATGGATTTCAGAGGTAAAAGAGAGTCAGCAACCAAATCATTTTTTAAATATTACTTGATTTAAATTGACTGCACACCACCTATCTCTGGTGATCATCTTCCATTATTCATTGTCATCCTTGGGTTCTTCAGGCTTCTTGGAGCACCTAACAATTTTTGTTAGTAAGCATGTGTGACTTGCTTTGAAATGCCCAGACTGTGCCTGATGATCCATGAACCAATGGTGGCTAGATTCATTCGAGGGTCTAAGGCTAATGAAATGTTATGAAATTATCTATGTCTAATGAAATGTAAGCCATCAGCTGAAATCTGGAATAGAGCCAAGATAGAGTGTCCGATTTTCTTGCTTTTCTTGCTGGGTCAGGGCAGACAAGGTCAAACCTCACATGCATAGCTGAGTAAAAATGAAAATAGTGCTGTTTACAATAACTTTTGTTGACATGTTTAAGAATTTTAAATTGCCCTAGGAATACAAAGCCAAGATATTTAAAGACTATTCAGCCACAATTCATGGAATTTTATTGGAGTGTAAACTGACAAGTCACAGTGGGTCATAGACCTAGAAAAATAATTTCTGAAATGTAAGATCAGTGGAACAGCATATGTTTAATACTTATGGGAAAGTCGGGTTTTTTTATTTATTCCTTCCCCCAACCTGGGGGGAAGAGAAGCAAGTTTGGGTTTCTACAGGCATTACTGAGGGTGTTGGGACCCTCAGGAAGGAGATAATATGCAGAACTCTGGTTGTGACCAAGGGCTAACGTGAGATCAGAATTTCTGGGAGGCTGAGTTCAGAGGATTAATATGGGTATATCAAGAAAGAATAATTTATTGCTTAACAGAGAAATTGGCAGACATGGGAAGATAATGAAAATTGTCCCCTTCTCTCAAATAATTTCACATAATGAATTCAGTACATTTGTAAAATCATTGCTGGATTTGTTCCAAGAAATCAGCAGGAATTATTCCTTAATTTTTCACTATGCTGTAGGGTGTCCTGAATATTGAGGTGACTGACCACGTACAATTAAGCATGAAATTCCTGTCTTAATTTATTTCGTTGACTCCAGAAAGAACATTTCATTTCATATCTGTAAGAAGGTGTGAGAGTTCTTCCCACACTTACTATCTCAATTTAGCACTTTGGCTTTTGCGCTGCCTTTTTTACATGTTTTAAGGTGAAGATACCAAGCAACACCAACTTGTCCTCACTAGGGCACTGCTTACTTTGTAAATGGACTTGAATTGTTAAGTCTCCTATTCAGCTAAGAAATGAGTCCAAGTTCTAAAGTCAGATCTCCAGAGATAATTGTAGTCAAATACAATCATATGTAAGCAATAGTGCAAGGCTTTAAATTTGAATTTTCTAAAATTAGTAAAGAAATTACTAGTTCAGACTGCAATCAAACAGAAGATAAATAATCTAAAGGCATGCCATCATAGCAGGTCACATTTATTAGGTGATTCTGTCTACAATAGCTCTCCAGATGGTTCCATTAATTATATTTAATAGCTAACTTAAATGCCAGATAGAAACTTCAAAATGAGCTGATGAAATCACTCAAGGCAAAATCTGGCTTGGTGATGCATACAGCATTTGTCATTCCAATATGGGCCTTTATTGCTACTGTTGTATTACTTTCAAATATTGGATTTTAATGGCATGTAAAGAAACTTCGGTGAGCATTATTCAAAGAATAATTGAAGACTGATTATTTGATGGATAGCTTTTTTGAAGGAGGAATTATTTTCTTACTGAGTTGGGGATTGAAATATGAGTAATTTAACTCTCACAAAACTGATGTGATGCATACTCCAAAATTATCTGATCCAACCTTTCTGCAGGTCTCTGTAGAAGAGAGAAGTTAAGTGCCTTTGTGTACGCTCCTGAGATAGAAAAAACTAAGTCCAGATGTATTAGCCCAACATTTTGGTATACATATATAAATAAAATGATCATTATAAAACAGAAATGCCAAAATGAGTAATTAGAGAATAGGAGTTTGATTTCCACCTAACAGAACTGTCATTAATACTCCTAATGAAATTCCAGAATTTCTTGTTGATACCTTAGTTAAAACCTTTGAACCCACAGATCTGTAGTGTTCTATAGAGTGTGTTATTTAATTACCAAAGGATCACCAACAATGATATCTAATTTATTTCCCCAAAAAGATAATTAGAATACTGTATTAAATGCTCACCTATTTATTTTTAATATGTTCTCAAGTACTTTTTTGACTTTTCCACAGTCTATTTTAAAATCATTTTCTATAACTCTTCTAAAAAGACTTGTATGTGTGGAAACTTCTATGATTTGTTTATGATAAAGTAATTTATAAATGTCGTTTTTATTCAATAGGAATATATGTCTATTTGAATAATCACTTCATATAGATTAATGCAGGTAGGAAATGAATGTTTGGAATAGAAGCATTTCAAAGAGAGAACAGGAAAGATGCTGGATTTGATGGCAAAGAAATATATAAATATCCCCATATCTGGGTTGAAAATCACACTCATAGTTTACTACACTTGAGAAATGAAAAACAAATTAATCTTCATGCAAAAGACCCCGAGACACATCTTTTTTGCACATCTGAAGCTCTTCATATGGGGAAGAGTTTAGGTATTCTTAGAGTGTTACATCCTGGTTATCTGTATAAAACTCATATAAACAGGATTTATTCAGGGGACTGAGTTAAAAGTTGATGAGTATTAGGTGAATGTTTTATTTTTATTGTTGATCTAAACAAGTCTGCTCCCTATGTAATCAGCATATGCACAAGATTAGCTTACAATAGTGTTTAGATTTCCTGGATACATATGTGCCCCTACAGCATGATACTATCCAGATTTTTCTCCTTAATCTTCCCTGGAGTTTAATTGTTGTACAACCGTTGACTGAGTACATAGGGGCTACAAGAAGTCTGTGAAAATGACTGAACAGAAATGGCTTTGACCGTTATGAAAACCTGACAAAATAGAAAATTGGAATAAAACACATGCAGTGTAAATGGTCATAACTTTGTAGCATATCTATTTAACTAATCTGGTGTAAAAATCTTTTTTAAGACCCTCTTTATTCTCTTAGTTGTCTGTTAATATTTATTTTCTCATTCCTTTTTGCAATTGATCTAGCTGACATTATCAACACTGCTTAGAGTTTCACACTGTTCATTTAAGTAGTATGTTGACATCTACTTTCACAGGTTAAAGGCAAAAGTAGGCATTTAAATGTCTCTTAAAATTCAAACTGGTCAGCCATTCTGGATAAAATTAAGCTCAGATAGGTTCAGATTATTTCCCATTGCCATTTCTTAAGAAGATTTGAACAAAACACATGAAAACTTCTGTCACAGAATGAGAACAGATCTGTCTTCTGAGCACATAGATACCAATTATGTGCTCTTCAAGTTTCAGCCATACAGCAAAAATGTATTATTTTTTAATGATAAGCCATAAAAGCTTCAATATGAAAATTTGGCTAACACAATTACTAATCCAATACCAAAATTTATGTTGAGGTACAGCAAGAACCTTCCATTTCAGTGGTTATGACTGTATACAAAAATATCAAAGGTAAAGCATAGCATCATTGTTTCTCTGAAGCTTTTCCTTAACCTCCCTTGTAATTAATTATATTTTTTAAGATTTTAAAAATTTAATCTTAGTTTTCTTTTTTTAGATTAAATTTCTCACGTCCAGAGTTGACTACATGAGCATGTTTCTAGGACTAAAAAATAATTTTTAAGAGTTATGAGAAAAATAATAAAGTTCATACTAGAGCTTTAAACTTACTCACTTTTATAGCAGAATAATTTTTAAAATCTCAGGTGATTCCGTCTTCCCTTCCAGAAACAGTTTTCTTAATGAAAAGGATGAAAACCTGTACTTTGATGAACTCTATGGGAAATTTGTCTTCAACTTTAGTGGAGTCAGAGTTATCTAATGCAAACAACCGTAACAGAACATAATTTAAAATATATGTCAGGGAGGACATTGCAAGGAAGAGCCCCTGGGTTCTGTAAACACATTCCTTATATCTCATGAAGTAACTAAAATATATAAGAGAATGAAATTTTTTAAGATGGCCCTCCAGACCAGTACGCTCAGCATGAGCTCTTCTAATTAATCCATTTGCCCCTGCTTTGCATTACAAGGAATTTATTAACTTTGATATTTTGGATATAAGGCATATATTCTGCATTTAGGTACAGAAATACAAATAATTTAATGTCAGAAGGACTAAATACTTCCAATTCTGGTTAATTGTAATGAATATGAGGATGATCAACATTCATGAAAATCAGTTTGTTTTGACTTATCTGTCCATGGATGCAGGTACAAAGGTTTGCTCAGATTTAAAATTCTTAAACCTCTGTGAGCCCAAGATGTAAAGAATGTACAATATTTTTATTTGCCTATGTAATAACATTCTTACATGTACTAGAAGTGTTTGAAAATCTGTTAGCAATAAAAAGCATCTTAAATAAGGCTGTAAAAAGTACATGAATTCTCTGTACATCACTTCTGAAACCATCAGTAGCCTTCCCCTCAGTTTTCAGTCAATTAATATCATCCCATCTTTGTTTCCAACACTGTTGTCCACATAATTTTAAAATTTTCTGTATGAACTTCCTACCTTCTTTTCCACAGTCAAGTTGATTAAGTGGTTTCTCTATTTAACCCTTCATCAAAAGAGTTCTTTCCATGAATTTAAGACCATTTCCTTTCTGTCTCTTCTACCTTTCTCTAGTAAATGAATAATTTAATACCATCATATTAGTATTCATGCACATCCTCATCATTTAGTGATGACAGTAAATCAAAGCCGAAACCACATCTGTTTACAGAGAAATTACCATATTTCATATACTGTATGCAAATTCTATGCAACTTTTGTTATTTCCTTGAAGGCGGAATGCTCACTCTTCTGACACAGCTAATTACTTCCGTATCTGAGTTTGACTTGCTGATGAGATGTATTTGTGGTTTTCAATACTGCATTTGGAATCTTCTTCCTGTCCACGAACTTGACATACTGAATCCAAGCTGCTGCAGATGGCATCATCTTTAAAGACCCTATAATTTTAAGCATGGTAAATTAACACACAGGGAAAAAAGCATTATTATAAGTAGAATGAATAAACCGTAGTCAAAATATAAACAGAAATATCCATTCTATTTTTCATTGTATCTTAGTTAAATTATTGTGTTTTGTTTTGTGATTTTTAATTAATTAGTTTTATCCACATGCAAGAAGAAAATGTTCTTTCATCAGATATTTAATTGCAAGCCTACTTTCTAGGTTTGAACAGTAAAACATAGTGCCAGTAATATCTTCTTTGCTAATAAACCAAATTTTGTTTTTTAATGATTGCATTGAATAGCCTTCCACTGCATAAAAAACTATTCATATGCAATGTATGACGATTTGAAATTGGTTCTGTGCCTTATAACTTATGAACCTTTCACTAACAGCATATGCCCACACCAATTTATGACCTAAGAAATAAGCTGTTTTAGCTGGAGACATCCATGACAAGAAGTTTTCTCTTTCACAGATTTTGTTCATATCCTGATGTCACATAAAGAAACCATAACTAAGCACCCAACAAAGATACAACTGATATGCACTTCCTACAACGTTGTTTATCTATCCAAAGTATAGCAATAAGAGCGGCAATCAGTTTCCAAGAACTTTAATGGTTTTAGTGTCATATAATGTTTGTGTGTGCTGTGGACTAAGGGCAAATACTCACATAATTGATTGTTATAGAGACAAAGGCAGCAAATACAGTTTTTACTGGCAAAGTGCAGCCGTTCAATAAAGAATTCCAACAAAACATAATAATTTCTAGCTGCTTGTTGAGTTAAACAATATTAGCAAGACCATCAGCAGTGTTGCTCTGATGATTATAATTAACAGTTCAACTAGTGCATAACCTGACATTAGGGGCTCATTCCTTCACTGCTGCAAATTCTGCAAATCTATTTACTTAGTGGGATGGAAGCAGAACAGAATTTTTGTTTCCTACAGAGAAGTGGAAAAATGTATTCTTCTCTGCTTTATTTCCTAAATAAATAGCCACAATTACTTCACAGTCAGTGGCAAGTTTGTCACATTATGTAACAAAATAGTAAATCTAATTTACTAAACAATGAATTTTCAAGAAAGTGATGAGCAGCAAACAAGTGATTGTCATTCCTTCAAAATGGTGATGACATCTGATTTGTCTTGCTATACTGCCTGTCTTTGCTTAATTTTATTGTAAATCAGGCCAGGATTTGGTCTCCTCTCTTTTATGCATGTTGCAGTTCCTGGAGGAGGATTCATACCTGGCATAGGTACGACCATTAGGGAAGCTGCTCTTTAGAAGTTGATGTATTTGAGGACACAGTAGTGTTTTGACTCTGCAGGTTTAATGCTTATGGTTTAATGTTTATGGCTATGGAACGCATAAATTATGCTTTGTCAGCATAATATGATACCCACTAATTAAAAAAATTACCTTACACCATGGTTGTTGCTTTTTTTTTCTTTTTGAAAGTCAGTTCCTTTGTCCATAATTTGCTCATTGCTATTATAAAGTGTAAGACTGCAACAGTGCATCAGAATAAAATTCCCCTTGGGCCAGTGTGCTCCTGTATTCTGATAATGAAGGCACCAAGTGAATGTGAGCTGACCTTCCTGATAGCAGGAAAATCACTAAACAAAAGGTGGGAATGTTTTGAATAACTGAGTGAATTTTTCAGTTCTGCTCAGAAAATTGTTTCATGTCTTTCAGAAGAAATGTGAGAAGAAAGTTGAGCAGGGATTTAACCATTTTCAGGACCAAATCCCAGATGCACTCCTGTTTTTTGACTTTTCCTTGCAGGAGACAAATTCATTCATTGAAACAAAGCACCGAGAAACTGACAGCCATTTTTTCTTGCTGTCTTCATCCTGAATTAAGCATGTGTTGATTCTAGGTGAAAAAATGATATGGCAATGCTGTAAAAATATCCATACAAATGACAGCCTATTTTGTGTCAGACACATGCACAAAAATTGTTTCCCCCATCTTTATATTTCATTAAAGAAAACAATATATGAAGTGAAAACCTCTCTTAAAAACTGAAGAAAATAATATCATACATACAGCATATTTGCCAAAAGGGAGTTATAAAAAAATTAAGGTATAATAGAGAATCTTTCTTTGACGGGAGCAGATGACTAGATAAAATGTGAGTTTGAATAACTAAAATAAAAAATTATTTTCTGCAATTCGAAGTTTAACACTGTGTTACTAAAAGTCTAAGATCAATCAAGACTTTATTTTATTTTACAAATCATATACATGCCAAAATCCTAATAATAAATGTACTCAGGAAAACTTCAAAAAACTGAAATAATCTGTATTAAATCTACAATCAACCAATTATCTATAGTATGCCTGGAATGGACACAATGACATAAGCCATAGTTAAGGTTATTAAGCTCTACCACTGCAACTGGCAGTGGGCACAGCAATTTAAAGCCAGTTAGCTCTTCTATTTGAATTTTATGAATTATAGGTCTTGAGTTAAAACTTGTTCACACTGCGAATGAAATAGCTCTTCATTACAGTAAATGAAGCAAAACATTAGCTATTTCATGCAATCAGGTAGATAAAACAAAAACCTTCACCTAAAGTGCTGGTACTTGGCACTATCCAAACAAAACCTCATATGCACCAAGAAAGCAGCTGTCTGTCCCTTTCTTGGGGGATGAATGTGTCTGTATCTGAGAGAAAGAGGAGAAAAACTGAAGATACAGCAGTGCAAATCAAAGGCATAGTGAGAACAAACACTGGGAACATAGGCCTGAGGAATGCCTGTAGAGAAGTTTTAGATAAAGACCTGCATGAAGGAGTCTTACACTGGGTGTTAACAAACCATCCTCCTGTACTTGACTCGTAGTGCATTCGGAGAAACAAGATTTCTCTTTATTTTTAGAAATATGAAGAATTGGATCAAAAATAATGGTTATCAATGTCATTTGACTGGCATAATTTAGGCCCCATAGGGCCCAATAGGCCTTTTTGCCTCTCAATTTTTATCTGTGTTCTAGGTTCATCCAATGTTCACTGGGGTAGAAAATCTGAGGATGGTGGTAAAGGAATAGTAATTATGACCATGATAAAAATGGGCTTTGCACAGTCTTAATTTACTCATTGAGGGGCTGGAAGGAAGAAGAGTCTTAACCGTCTTAACTGATCATAACAAAAAAAATCATTTATCTTAAGCAGGTCAATCTGAAAACATTATCAGCTGCATGTAATGAAAAGCTTTAGAGAGACTGGAGGGAGCATGTTCAGACACACATTCACGCACTAGTTACACAGTTATATTTGCATTATAGGAAGAATACAGTGGTGACACATACTCAAAGAGAAAGAAACAATATAATTCATATAAATTTAGAAGAAAATATTGGAATTGCGTGCCTGAAAGAGAAAGATGAACAGAGGAAGAAAAATAGGAAAAAAAAAGCACTTGTTACCCCAGTTAAATACTGTACTAAGGAGGTATGAGCTGATGACCAATATTTTTCACACTATGGCAAAAGCAGGCTTAGGGTTTACAGTCAGTAGCAGAAAGGTACACTGGCTTAGCAATGCAATTAAGCATAGGACTACACTTTAATATTATACTTGTGAATAGTCCTGGTGACTTCTGAAGGCTTGATGCAAAGCTTTTTGAAAGCATTAACAGGATTTCCTTTGGCTGCATGGCTTTAAAGCCTGTCCTAAGTATTGTCTGAGGAGGTAAAGGATGCTAGCTGCATTCTGCTATGTGTATTCATTTTGGGTTTCTTGTTACTCTTAAAAATGCTTTAACTTTATAGAAAGTTAAAATTTAATATGTTCTTAAAGTCAGATCCAAACAGGATTTAATTTCTTTTTCATGTTTATACTTTCACTTCAGTTCTCAGTAAAATAAAGCAAGTTATTTAATATTTAAAACAAATATATCTTCTCTACCCAGAGATTAATGAGCCTGGGAAAAATTATTATTATAATGCTGGGTATGTGATTTTGACAATGAAATATGTATTTTTTTAGTACTTCTGGCAAGGAAATGGATTTAATATTCTTAAATGCTTAGAAAGGTTAAGAAATGAAATGCAAATGTGTTTCTCTTAAGCCAGTACATTTCTAGCTAAACTGAAGTGAAAAGTCCAGTACAATGGGATCTCTTCAGATTCACACAATGCATAATATGAAAAACAGCATTCCCAGCACATTCGTTCTTTCTTTTCCAACTCATTTACTTTCCATCTATAAGCTTATTTGGAGTTTCTATTACACAGTGAATGGTTTTCCAATTTATGCTGCATTCATTCATAGTTTACTTACTGTCAGTAATTAAAAGAACACTTCTTTTGGCTTCAAAGCTTAATTTTTATTGTCATAATTAAGTTTATATCTTAATTCCACTTAGTTTTACAGGAATTTTAGTTCTGTGGATCTGTGGATGGGAGAGGAGTTGGTTCAGCCTTCTCAGCATTACACTGGGATGGAACTGGAACCTGAATTTTCTACAGAATCATGAGAAAGATTCTTTAACTGCAAGTATTTCACCCAGATCTTCTGTTCTGATCTGAAAGCCTGTCCATGTGGTAGGACCTGTTCCACTTGCAGCTTTAACTTCAAATAAAGTTTGCATTCAGGAGAAAATCTGGGAACCTATGTGTTCCCAGCATTACACCGTGTGAACATATACATATACGCATACTCACAGACACATTATTGCTAGCTAACACCCACTCCATCCTCCACAGGCCTGATATTTTCCAAATCTTGCCTCCTGTGGGTAACTTTTATGTACTTGCATATACTGTGTATTCCTGCCAATAGTCCTGTTTGTGCTCAAGGTGGCATAGAAGCTGTAGCTATCAGTTATGTAGTTCTCTTTTCACGTTTTCTCTTGCATTCTCTTTTTGGGTGTTCTAGTACCAGACCTGGACAAAAACTTGGGGAAAGTATAGTCTTTAAAATAGCTGACAGCCTGTGAAAAGAAGGTGAAAATCCTGGAGATTCACTTAATTTGCAATGTATGAAAAAGGAGTATTACACTTCCTCGGCCACCTTCTTTCATACTCATTTAAGAAAACAAAAAGAAAGGATTGCTTTTCCTAGCAAAGGCAGCTGTGCAACAACTTGCTGTCCCTGCTTTTCTCCCTCCAAAACCCAGTGGGATTTAAATTTAAGAAAGTCCAGTTCAGCAACAATCCCAATTATTTTTTTCAGCAGGAACCGAACCAAAGATGAGCTTAGAGTTGTGGTGCTAGCAAACTATTTGGATAAAGGCCCATTTCTATCAGTTTGGAGATGTGTATACTTCTGTGTGGGTGACAGATTTGTTTTCATTTTGCTGTACAGTGCTTTCATTTTGTAAGTGCTTTTAGCTGTGAGTGACTGTGGGAAGCATGTAACAGTATTATTTAAAATTTCAGAAAGTAATTCTGCTAACAAATTAAATTAACTGCAGATTGCAGCAGTGAGAATTCTGACATTGTGCCCTTTAGTGGTGGATCTGCTAGCAGAGATGTTTTCTTGTGTCGCCTAAACAACTAGTTTTAATTTACTTGTTTGGACATTTGTATGGAACTCAAATGTAGCAACTCTCACCACATCTGTCTGTTCCATTCCGGCACATTTCTCACATTTCTGATCCATTTTATTGTTTCATGAGGTTTTGTTCTAAGGCTGTCTTTCCAGTCTTAGCTGTATTTTCTGTCACTCTCTCTGATTTTTAAAATCCTCTCACCCTTCCTTTCTTAAATATTTTCCACTCTTGTTTCATTTGGTCTTTGCCAATAATATGGTCGCCTGTCACCAGAAATAATCTGTCATCTGTGCTTGATTTAAAAAAAAAAAAAAAAAAAAGCCATAACTCAAATGAACTCAAATGAATTAATAGTGCCTTTCCAAGAGTCTTAAAGATAAATCAAAACATTAATAAATCTGGTTTTATATGATAACAGTAACTTAAGGGAGGACAGAGTTTAAGATAAAAGCAGGTTGTTCTGATCATCTGGTCTGACTGTCCACGATAATTTAATCCAGCAGTTGTGCATCAGTAGTAAATATCATCATGTTCCTTTTGCATATGGGGCTACTAAGGATTTAATTCTCTTAAAAGTCACAAATTAAGCATTAGAAACAAGCAGCTCAGATTCCAGCCTCCTTCTCCTAACCAAAAAAGCATTTTTCTCTCAGAAAAAATACATGTCTATTAAGCCCTGGGAAACCAGTTCCATCAAATAAAACTAAATATAAAATTAAGCTCTAAACTGGTACCTAGTTTGATGTTCCTGGCAGGTTTTAGCTTTGTTTTATTTTCAAAAATTCCAGAGAAAATTTATTTCTACAGCAGTTGATTATACTGTCAGAACATAATTTATCACCAGAGAGCAAGAGGAAAGTTTCCACTTAAATTCTCATCTTCAAAACCTCCTCAGAGTTCATATGCTGGAATAGGAGGTATCATACTGTATTTGATGCAAACCACCACAGTTTTTAGCTTCCTTTAGGATGAATAGTTTTTTGCTCACTGTTCTCTCTCTCACTAGGACTTAAAATTTCAAAATACAGTCTATTTCAGCTCTTCATCGAAAATCTAATGTCTGTCTCACTTAGGCTTGCGATCCGTAGCGATGCTTTGTTCCTATCGCTTCTCAGGGGTTTTCTCCTTTTGAATGTCCGTGGCTCTTCTCCATGTTCTGCACTGCTGACTCCTTTTACCCTTGGTTTCTGGTTCAGATGATCCCCTGCAGCTGTTATGGAAAGAGTGTAGGTAAAGGTAAAAATGTACAAAATCAGACACTTTGGTGTAGTGTCTGTTAACCGAAGTCCAAAATGGCTAACTTAGTAAGGAGAAGAGCAAGAAAACTATCTGCTACATATTTTGATGTGAAATAGCCAGAAATAAGCAAACACATACAAACCCACATTTTCTCATAAGTAACAAATCTCTGTGAGTTTTTAGTAACAGAGTATTTGGATTTTTTTTTTTTTTTTTTTTTAATGTATAATTCAAATCTAGTCTCACCATGTCAGCAGCACAGGCATCTGAGCAGTGAAAACTTTTATTATCAATTACTACCTTCAGAATTTCAAAGGCTTCACGAATATTCACCATCATTTTTTGTAAGCCATTAAGATTATTTTGGAGGGGGACGTGTTCTAGTGTAAAAAAGTTTATGTCTTCTGGAAGGGTGAATGCATGACCAAGCGAAACGTGTGTTAACCTGTCTCTTGCGCTTTTCTCTGTGGAGGTTACAGAGGTTATTAAAGGAAACTGGTTCAAAGCTCAGGTGTGGCAGTGGCCGAGCCTCAGCTCTGGGCCGGCTGGTGAGGAGCTGGTGTCCGCCAGGAACCTCATCACTGACCTTCATCCCTTTCACCATGCTGGCAGGGCAAGAAGGATTAGCGAGCGGTTTGACAGATTGGCTTCCCCTTCTGCCCGAGCTTTTGTCAGTGCTCAAGGCCTGAGGCCATCAGAAAAAGGCTGAGATTTCCCAGGCTGATATGGAGCCAACAGGTCCCAGAGCACAGGTGACTCTGGTGGCCTCTAGTCCCAGTACTGGTCTTGCTTGCTTGGAGGGTGCCTGTGTAATCAGCTGCACGCCAGCTGCAGCCAGAGCCCTGGGGCTCCGCTTATCCTGCCAGCAGTTTGCTCAGTTAGGAAGGCATGGCCCACCCTGCAGCACAAGTATGATGCCAAGCCGCTGTGAAATCTCTCTGTGCTTCTTCGTCCAGATGTGCTTGCACCTACATCCACGTCCTGGTTTCAGCTGGGATAGAGTTAATTGTCTTCCTAGTAGCTGGTACAGTGCTGTGTTTTTGAGTTCAGTATGAGAAGAATGTTGATAACACCCTGATGTTTTCAGTTGTTGCTAAGTAGTGTTTAGACTAAGTCAAGGATTTTT
>JAVJGG010000073.1:23848566-23860059 GCA_035590195.1 Aviceda cuculoides
GCACTGCGCATCATTTGTACATTCCAATCCTTTTATTATTACTGTTGTCATTTTATTAGTGTTATCATTATCATTCTGTTCTGTTAAACTGTTCTTATCTCAACCCACGAGTTTTACTTCTTTTCCTGATTTTCTCCCTCATCCCACTGGGTGGAGGTGGAGTGAGTGAGCGGCTGCGTGGTGCTTAGTTGCTGGCTGGGGTTAAACCACAACAATCCAGCAGTGTGGACACTTCTGAGCAAACACTAATCATTGTCATGATCTCTCTTGAGTTTTCATCGGAAAGTCTTTGCTGCTATGATGTCATAATGGCAAAAAGGAATCTGAGAAAAATAAGGAGTCTCTTTACAGCTTGTCAGAACTGCTCTTTTCCACTATAAAAAAGTTGAGAGCACGCATTTCACACAGTGTGTTGTAGGGAAGGAGATGTGCAAGCACAGGGCCTTGTGATACAGTGCTGGAAGACAGCTGGGTAGCTGTGTTTTGTTGTCTGGCTCCAAACTGTCTTTCTAGACTTTGGTAGGTATTATTCCCTCAGCATGGCCTGCTTTTCTTCCTGGGAAGGGTTATAACACTGACAGTGTAGTTATCCTGACAGTGATCCATTTGCTAGAGGGTTGCATGCAAGGGAGAGCCCCAAAGAGACTTTTAATCTCTGTCAATATTTCCTGCACCTGCACCCAGGCAGCTGCGGGACCTGGCTTTGTCCAGACATTCGTTCTCATTTCCCACTGATCATTCTGCATTGGGTTTTGAGTTGACCTCTTTGATTTGGAGTTATTTATTCAAAACTTCTTTGTGTTTCCAGCAGAAATGAAGACCCTAATTTTACCTGAGTTATTGGCTGATGTTATTACAGACTTTTGAGCCAGCCACACTGCAGATCTGCACTGGTAGGTTTGTGCCACAGACTTTTATACTACCTACTTTCTCAATACATATCTTCACCCATTGCTGTGAACGTTTCATTTGTGCCACCTGGGGCTGAAATTCATTAGTATCTGTCACCTGCTGTTTGCTTGTCTCCCATGAAATGAGTCAACTATGTCAAAGCTGTCCATGGTTTATGCCTCAGAAATGACTACAGCCAAAACTGGCACCTTGCTGGCAACAGCCTCAGCAGAAGAAGAACAGAGGAACTGAGGAGCGATAAAGTCTGAAATAAATGACAAAAATCTAAAGGAGCTCAGACATTTAAAATCTCTTAAGAATCTGCTTCAGGGACATTGCTAACTTCTTGTTCCCATGTGTGAAGTGGCAATCAGGAAGGTAAATGTTCACCATGGTACTTGGGTATATTCTGTTTCTCTGGAAAGATGATGATGCTTTTTCTAACTCTTTTTTTTAATTGAAAATTTCCATCTTCGATTATTAAAACTTAATTTTAAAGAAAGCTTGTGTAGGTACATATTTACAGACCAGTCTGAATTTACTAGTCATTTCATCTCAAATTTTGTTTTTTTCTATGGTCTTGTCATTAGTTTGTTTTGGTTTTGTTTTGGTTTGGTTTTTTTTTAATTGAATTGGCATTAATAGTTGTTTCTTCTAATCTTAGTAGAATATTACAGATTGAATCTAATATGTGATCTGTATTTACCATGTATATAGAAAATAATTAACTGCTTGTTATAAAGTAATTTCTATCTGCTTGTGAAACATTACAGTGGGCTTCTACCTCTTCCACAATTGTAACTTTACCTGATATGAAGTTATGCAAGTATTCTTTGATGAGTTACCTCATTTCTACATAATTCATATTAAAAATGTAATTTTCTTGCAGTGAGGAATGTCCAATCATTTATTTATTGTGTCTTGGGAGTTTGCTTTCCAAAATAGAATTTTAATAGGCATTAAATCAATTAATATCCATTTACCAATCTTTGAAGATGAACTATTTAGGGTAGAGCGCTGACTACTGTCAAGAAACCATCTTTTGATGTTGATTGCTATCTGATTTCTGACTTTGCCTCTTATGAAGGTTATGCTGAAATTGCTTTGGTGTTATCTGGAGTCCTCAGATTTTCTTGATTGCAGTCACTGAGGATTTTGGCCTTATAAAGACAAGCAGAAGGCTCATTAATCAGTGGGTTTTTACTGGGAATAGGAATATGCTGAGTTTCAGTGTTAGGTACTGCATCTTGAAGATTTGGGAATTGTAGATTTGAAATTATGTGCCTCTGGTGGAAAGTGCCACTCACTTTTTGTTGAAAGGACTCACAGAATAGGTCTGGATGACTTATATGGAAGTGGTCAAGGATAAAAATGTCAGAATACTGTATTATTTTTCACTCTTTTGTATAGCCCAGTATATAAGATATTTCCTATTACTAGTCACAGACCATAGCCTTCATGTTGGTTTGACAGTGCAGGGTCTCAGGACTCATCAGGGCTTGTCTTGTCCTATTTGAGCTTGTTTTAACAATTTTCTAGTGGCTAATTCACTGTAGCCTAGCCCATTTCAGTGTAAACTCTCTAATAACTGTCTACAGCAAAGGTCTGAGAAACGTATGTAGTCCCTGAACAAATGATAGCCCTTTATTTCAGCTGAGGATGAGGGAGGCATTGGGTGACTTTCAAACTTCACCTGGGAATCAAGGAGAAGGAAGAAAGCTCCTGTAAGAAAACATGCTAATTTAGACCCATATATACCCTAGACCAAAGACGAAGACTGAATGATGCCCCTAAAAGGGCATAATCGGTGTCCTGGTGAAGAGTTCAGGTTGCTCATGACTTGTTTCAGTACTCCCACATTCTTGAGGGAGATTGAAACTGCTGATGCCAGGACCCAGAGGACCATTTTAGAGGTGAACATGACAGGAAGAAAAGGGTTAGATACTTGGAAGGTCTTGTACATCAATTGGATTAATGAGGATTTTCTTATAAAATTTAGACTATTAAAACAGAAATTGTACTGTTTAAAAATCCTAGCTCTGTATTTGTGTGATTCCTTATTACTCTTGCAAGATTCCGAGCGTAATAGTTTCATATATTTCGGATTTAAGATATCTGATAGTGAAATACAGCCACAGGAGTGGTGGAACAATGCTGCTACTCAGCGTGGTGGACTTCTAAACATTTATCAGTTTGGGGAAATTTTTGGCCTAACTTAGAACCTCTCAAGACTCAAATTTTTCCTGAATGTTTTGATACCATTCAGCTAAAATCTTCATTAGAGTGGTTTAATGGAGCTGCTGCTTATATAGCTGAAAAAAAAAATACACGTAGCAATTTGTTCACACAGGTGAGTTGTCTTTTTGCTGTGGTAAATACCTAATTCATAGCAGCTGTCTAGAATTTTAAATCAGTAAGGAAAAGCAGTAAAAGTTTGTTGCCATACTTGAAATAACCCATCATTATATATAACCATTACACTAATTTATTTTAAACTTTGTAATTCAACAGAAACATCTAGTAAGTCTGATAAGGACTAAAAACTGTTGCTGTTGATGGTAGGCAACACATAACTATGAAAAACAGCACCCATGCTAAACTTTGGAAACAAACACTGGGTGATGTAAAACCTCAATCACACCATTGTCAGCTGCAGTCTGACAATGTGCGGTGCATCTCACAGAGGAATGGATGAGATGAGAAAACTTTTATTTTTAATGTCAGTTTTTGATACATGGCAACTGCATTCAAAGCAACTCTGGAACTAGTTCTGCTTGCTGCAGGAGAACCACCCCTGTGGTGGTAGACCTTTGCCATGGCAGTTTCTATGGCATTAGGACTCTGAGATTTCAAGCTTTTGCAAGAAAAGAAAATCTATCCATTTTCTAGGCAGCTTTTAGATAAACCCGTGATGTTTTTTCTAAGAGAGCAGCTGAAAGCTGTATGCTTTAATGCAGGTGTAGTGCATCACTACCTGATGAATCACCTGGGGAGAAGCAGCAGGCTGGGTAAGGACTGTAGAGGAAGGGTAGGAAATCAGGAAGATCTGGAGGCTGCATACTACACTAAGGTATTTGGGAGTTTTAGGCTGTGAACGGGATTTAGTTCTTTTTCCTGTGATTGGGGAGAATAATGTGTTTCCTTTAGTCCCTTTAGTTTGGGGCTTTCCCAGTCTGCCAACCTCACAGCGTTTTCTAGAAGTAGTCAGGAGCTCTGGGGGTGCTTTCTGTGACTGGGAGGTGGGAATAGTGGCACGTGAGTGTTTCTGGTTCATTTTCTATCTGGGGTGGCTCTAGAAATATCATTTGGAGCAGCTTCCAAGGTCCCTCTGAGCTATGCCTACAGCTGCTGCTCTGTGAGAGTTGTTACAGTAGTGGAAAAATTACTGTGTTTCAGTGGCAACCCACTTAGGAAGAGCATAGGGATTTTTTTTGTTTGTTTGTTTGTTTTGTTTTGCTTTGCTTTTTCATTCCTTTGCTTATCCCATTGATGATCTTTCACTGTAAGCAGTCACTCAAAGTACAAAGCAACATTAACAAGAAGTTAGAACCTTCCTTAGTGGTTATAACCTTCTGATGATCTATGAGAATGTATTACATTTCACAATAACTCACTGATGCATCTAGACTGAGATTTGTATTCATTTAGCTTAGATTTTAGGATTAAATGAATCACTAGATCTAAAGAATTTTTTTGTTGTTGTTGTGGTGGTGATAGAATATAAAATAATAAAAAACTTAATAACAGTGACATAATATTTCCTACAGTTCCTTAAAGTGTGAAATTGCTTTAAGTATTACATAGCTCCAACCAAAAAATGGTTACTCTAAATACAACTTCTAGTGTTGTCTGGGTTAATTTAAGAAGCATAACTAAGCATTTTAGACTTAGGATAAAGCTGCCTTATTGAGACAGCACACAGTGACCCTGTGATTTAATTATTATTTTTTTTCAAATAAAGCACACACTCTGAATTTTACACAATTTCATTGTGTAAGTGTTAAGCTTCTATCATTAATGTCCCAAGTGCTTTAATTCCTAGGACTCTTCCCAAACTTTATTGCATAAAGTTCAACTTTGTATTAATTGCACTGAAAGTATGTTTTGAAAGAGCTATTCTCTGTTGAGAATGTCACCTTTTAATTTAGTATTTCTGAAAATCAGAGCTGGAAAGTATCCTTCTCATTTTTAGTGTAATATTATTTCTTCGGATATCAAGATATTCCCCTTATGTTGAAGGCTGACTTACAATTGGTAGAGAAAAGTTACTTGGAACTATTAGTTTCTATTTAGTCTTATTTATGAGGAGGCATCAAAGCAATTCAAAAATTTTCAGACCACTTATCTGTTTACAGATGAGGAAATTGAGATAAATGGGAGTTTTGATCAAGAAAGCTTTGTAATAATGTACTTCCTGTATCTTTGGGGGGGGGATAACTTCTAGAAATGTGCGGAGCAAGCATGACTGCTGAGAAACCCTCAGGAGCAGTGTCATGCCAGAGATTTCTTACAACCAAAATCAATAATATGGTAAAACCTGGTAGATGTATTTATTTTACACATTTTTAATCTGATTACTAAGATATATGCTCTGCTGAGACTCTCTCTAGGTCTTAACAGCCTAATTTCCAGCTCTTGGGCACACGGACATGTTTCGGGGCTAAAGATAAATATTGCTACAGTCACAATTCTGGGCTATGCTGATTTTGCTCCAGCTATGGGAGATAAGCTCAGACACATTGCTTTTTTCCAGATTTCTCCCTGACCTTGCTGTTTTTTCTGACTAATGTTATGTGTTAACAGACAGAAACAGGCAGACAGACAATGGGGAGGATTTGTTTGCCCTCACTTGCATACCTAGAAGTGATACCAAACACTAAACTGGTTTTAAGGTTGACAGAAAACACCAGGCACCTCTAAAGGAGTTGTTTCACTCGGAGATAGACATCTTTGGGTGATTTGCCCTGGGAAGGTGTTTGTCTGCCTCTGCTACCTGCAAAGTCTTTGGTTGTTGGCTCAGTTTCTAGCAACCAAGGTGGTTAGGATAGAGGAATCCTCCAATGTATACAGTTGAGATGGGTAGCAAAACTGTTTGATTTGGTTCAGTTTAATTTTTATAATGTGTTTTCTCTCTAAACTTTGGAATAAAGTTAGACCTATTTGTATTTCTTGGGGGTGTGGGGAAGGCCTGCTCTTGTTCTGAGAGCCATTAAGCACGCTTAGCACATTACCATTTTGGTTCCAGTGAAGGGTGCATTATTGAAAGAAATGTCCCAACTGTTCTGCACACTGTGTAACGTAAAGCAGAGCAGCCATGGAGAGTGTGAAATGGATGCCTTGCATGAGACTAGAGCAGAGGATGAGCTCCAGGAGCACACCTGATATGCCTCGGCCACTGATGGGTGTTTGGTCAATGAGACCAGACTGGAGCTCGTTTGAGTTAAACGCTTTGTGAAATGCATTTAGTCATGTGGTGTAATGGTTCATATTAAATAACACATCAGGTGCTCAGCCCCATGGGGCTGCTATTGTGAGACAGTGTTACCTGATAAATTAGTTATGGCTGAAGAGGGCTTAGAGGGCTCTGCTTATAGCAGAGAACAGAATCAAAATGCTTGGTAGAATGATGTGATGGAAGAAGGGCTTTCCTACTGGCTTGGAGAATACTGTGTGGGAGCAGTATGTACTGAAATCTACTGGAAGTTTTTGGACTGGAAAGCAAATGCTGAGAAAATCATTATTCTGCTCTTGCTCCAATTTCTCTGAAGAAGCAGAGAGTAGGTAGGAGGTAGAAATGGTTTTGGCTGGTCAGATTTACTTTTATGCCATTTTATAGTTTTGTCTCCTAATAGGATACAGATTTATGGATTAGAAGTACTTTTGGTAACTTTTTTTTTCTCTCTTACATTGGGGTTGAGAGAGAGAAGGGCAGTTCTACTGAACTCTTGACAGTTCAGAATTGAAATATTTTTTCCTCCAAACACTAGGTGCCAAGACAAATTTTAGCATGTGGTACACATAGGAATCAGATTAGTCTTTTGTGTCTCCCGTTGATTATTTTCTTTACTTTCCCTTCTATCAGCACCTGTCATCTCTTCTGCAGTGTGATATGGTCTGTCATTACAAAGATAGAAATTATGATACCAAAAATTTTCCTGAAGTGTTACATTGTTTCAATCTGTAATGACCTAGGACTTTGACCTGATTTTATCTAGTTCATTACACCTTGCATTAATATTATGGGCTTTTTCCTTCACTAGTTGTAACTTAATTCGTGCTGTATACTGATCAATGTATTAGGTTTGGTTTTAACCTCTCAATTTATTTTACTAATTTCTTTTAGCAAATGGAGACAGGTGGTAAGAACGCTTACCCAGAATCCTTTTTAATCAAATGTATTAATACATCTTAGTCCTCTTTCAAGTTAACTGTTGAATTAGTGCCACTTACCTGGAAGCAGATGGTATGTAATTATTGCCTTTCACAGCAAAGTAAAAATTCTGTCAATTCTTGTTAAAAACTGATCACTTTGGAGTTACTATAATTGCTTGACTTTCTTCTACTTTGCCGCTGTTATTCAGTTCAAATTTGACAATTAAAAACTAGAGCGGTCAAATGACGATACAAATACTATGTTTTGGGGAGTGGGCTCTCCAAACAAAGTCTCGGCTGAATAGTTGTGAATTATTTAAAAAATAAAATTTTGGTGGTTTTCTTAATGATTGGATAAAATTATTCTTTCATAAAGAAATTTGGAGGATTGTTTGTATTAAAATTATGATGTTTACTAAAACTGTACATTAAGAGAAAATGAGATATATGTTAAAAGTATATACACTGGTGTTGTAAAGCTCCCTACTCTGATCACATATAAAAATGCTATAATCTTTCCATTACATGGTTATATTAAATTTAATGAAATTTTTATTTATCTGAAGATATGACTATGTTTTCTATTCTGTAAGTCTTCCCTGAAAGAAAGTTGGTAGTGGTAGCAAAATTTGAACACTGTTTTCAGGTGGTGAAACTAATGTCCCATTTTCTGAGTTATTTCCTCTGTTTCATATGTTGATAATAACTGGCTCTACAAAAACTTAATGGAGAATTACTAACTGCAATCCGTTTTCTGCTTAAGCAGATAACTTTCTGTTGACATGAAAAATAGACTTAAAAATGGAAAACTTTTCTGGCTCTGCTTCAGAGCCTGTTTGGACTTCTTCATAAGACCTATCTTTTAAAAATCCTAGATTAAATTTCTATAACTTTTTCAACACATTTACTTAAGTGAAAAAGCTGAGAGGGCAATCTTTTTTTCACTTACAGCAAATGTATTTTGTCTTGGCTTAAATTAAATTAATTAGGCTAAGCCAGATAAATCCAGCTTTGATGTAAATTCAAGCAGGTTTTTATTTTAACTTTTTTTTTTTCCTTTTTGAGAACTGCTTGTTTGCTAAAGTAACTTTGAAAACATATAGTGCCTGGCACTGCTTGTTCTTTTAGTCTTTAGTTTCTCTGCAAAATTTCTCTACTGCTTTCAAAAAAACCCTTTGATTATTGACCATTCTTCTGCTTTTCTGACATCCTGCATATTTTTACTGGTTTAAACATCTTCATTCTCTCTCTGCTCCTCCTTTTTTCTAGATCTTGATTCTTTTTCTGCTTTCAGAGTGCTTGCAGTTCAATACTTGAAGTGTTTGTCCTTTTGACTTTCCCTGCAAGTCTTTTTCTTACAAGTCATCTTTTTGTCCCTTTTTATATGTTTCTCAGAGCTGTGAAAAACTGTGGTGTTCTTGTTATTAGTTGAGAAGAGGGCTGACTTGCTGCACTTCTCAAGAAACTCTCCCTACTTGTACATAGCCACACACTTGCAAAAAAGACACCTTTTCTTTGGTTTTGTGCTTTTTGTTAGATCTTCACTGAAATACCTTTTTTTTTTTCTTCTTTTTCTTCTTCACTAAAAATCCTTGGATAACACCCTAAATGCTTTCTGAATATTTGATGCATTTTTCATCTATTTCCACTTACAACAGAACTTATGGTGATTCTGACTTGTTTGGGTTATGCAATTTAGGTTCTTGTTAACATTTTAGAACATAATAAAAATGGAAATAGCACTTTCTGCTAAGAATTACCCTCTTTCTCACAGAGCTTGTCTGCAGATTTTATGCTACAACTTAGAATATTGCAGCAAAAGTTTTAATAAAATGGGAGAGAGCTAAAAGATCGGGAAATCCTGTCATTGTGAGGTGCAACAACATGAGAAGGACTTCTAGATTATGTAGGGGAAAAGAAGGAATAAGATGAAATATTGTATGTTGGAGAAAATAGATTGGAAAACAAAGGAGCTGAATAGCATAAAACATTTAAGCCTTTAAAAATGTAGTAATAGGACATATATGGAATAGGTTTGGTTTGTTGGTTTGTTTGGTTTTGTTTTTTTTTTTTTAATATAAGCTTCTAATCTAAGCTGTGCTTATGGAAGGGAAGTGAGCAATTCAATGATACACATTCTTGATGAACTCTGATATATAGATATCAATGATTTCTTAATTCATTTATTAGCAGCTCTTTTTTTCTTCAGAAAGTTTTCCAATCAGGTGTCCGTCCTGAGGACAAAGCACTAAAATGAAACACATACAACAGTGTCCACAGAAGGATAGTGCTGAAAAGGGTGGAGTTGAACCAAATGAGCTGGAAAATGCTTTCTAGGCAGAACCGAAACCTTCATTACAACAAACGTATGTCTGCCTCTGGTGTTGGAGATAATGGGAAGTTGCATCAGACCTTGGACTGCTAGCCTTCAGGCAGTGTCGGAGTAGTGGTCTTTGTACCCTGACAAGAGATTTCTTACATTATGAAAACACGGATCTGCAGTGATTGATATGCCTCCAGACATAGGTTTTCTGTTTCTCTTTGTAGATACTATAGCACTTCGGCTTCCTAATCAGCGTACTTTAGTGACAGAGATGTACCTTGTCTTAATTCTGCTCACCAGGGCTAATAGGCAAATTGGAGGTATGCACAGTGGTACATGCATTCCAGTTATTTGGTCTTGGGAATTTATAGGTGAAGAAGTCTCCAGAGCTGCTGGCATCAGTTACTTATTACAAGCTGCCACTTGGGCAATTTTATGATCCTTTTCGTAAAGTAATACAACTCTATCATAAAAGTAGTTGGATTTTTTTTACATCCTGCTATTCCTATTAAAGGAGAGCCAGGCTTACATGATTTTCAGCCTAATTTTGTCTAGTTTTCACAGTCATTTGCCTTGGGCTAATAATGTCCTTTAACTTTTTGCAGTCATCTTCTTCTCTTGCTATCTCTCCTTCCCCCGGGTTTGGGGCATCTAAAGCACTTAAGGTACTTCATTAATACAATTTCCCTGTTTTTTTTGCATTGCTAGACTAAACAGAACAAGTTGATTCAATCTTCTGTCACAAGGTTGGCTTTTTGGACTGGCTGGATATCAGTCCCCACTTCCCCTCCTCAATTTGAACATCCTCATTTTATCCATGTAAAAGCTTTGTCAGAACTGGTGTGTTTCAGTGAAACACAGCTGAGAAATTCAAAGCTGATTTTGCATCAAAGGGATTGTAAATGACGGCACTGACTTCCATCTCTTGTACTGCCGAAGTCCTTTTGTAAGATGATGTTCTAGTAATGGCCATCTCTGCTGGGCGAGCCAGGATTGGCTTACCCTATAATGCACTGTAAATCTATTTACACAATGCAAATACTCTTCTTGACAGCTTAATAAGGAACTGTTGCATCACCTCTGACAAAATGCTTTTTCTTCTAAATGCACTATTTCAAAACTAGTCATTATACATATTATGCGGGTGGGGATTATATCTACAACTAAACAACCCTGGACAAAGACGGAATATGTTGGCAGGGTAACATATTTGGGGTTGGTATTGGTGCTAGTTTCCTCTCATGATGGTTTCCTGTAATGGGTGGCAAATTATTATTATTATTTCAACAAATTCTGACTGTGCTGGTTTGTATGATCGCATTGTTCACTGTTCATAAGAATTCAGATACGGGATCCTAGATATCTCTAATTTTTTCCCAACCTTGGGGAACACTAGTAGTATCACACACAATATTATTTTTTTCTAGAAAGTACAGGAATCTAGTAATTTGGAAAGTATTTGTTAATAGCCAGTCCATTCATGCATTTATGCAAATTGTACTTGCAGAAATGATTCCATTAACAACCAGGTACTCTAAAGTAGTTCAGTCATTATCTACAGTTGTAGTCCAAGTAAATAATAAATAGATATGTCATGGTTTAACCCCAGCCAGCAACTAAGCACCACGCAGCCGTTCAGTCACTCCGCCTGCCCTCAGTGGAATGGGGGAGAGAATCAGAGGGAAAAAGGTAAAACTTGTGGGTTGAGATAAGGATAATAGGACAGAAAGGAAGAAACTAATAATGATAATAAAATAACAATAATAAAATTACAATAATAATAAAAGGCTTGGAATATATAAAACAAGTGATGCACAGTGCAGTTGCTCACCACTTGCTGACTGATGCCCAGTTAGTTCCCGAGCAGCAATGACCCCCTGGCACCCCCTTCTACCAGTTTACATACT
>JAVJGG010000073.1:23871628-23904290 GCA_035590195.1 Aviceda cuculoides
TTCTGTTCTATTAAACTGTTCTTATCTCAACCCACGAGTTTTACTTCTTTTTCCTGATTTTCCTCCCCCATCCCACGCGGGGGGGGAGCGAGTGAGCGGCTGCGTGGTGCTTAGTTGCTGGCTGGGGTTAAACCACGACACCCATTTGCACTTATTCTTTTGATATGGCAAGACCTTTAGCCTAGAAGGCTACCTGTGGCACTTTTCAAGATAATTTTTTGATGAGTAAAGTTTCTATGGAAAAAAATGAATGGGAAAAAAAAATAATCTTTTGGAGGTTGTAGAAATCTCTTTGAAATATAGTGCTTGAGTATTTTTTATCAATTTTACAAGCACATTTTGAAGTGAGATTTTAATTAAAATCAACCTCTGCTGCTTATTTGCTTTGCTTATTTTGATGTTGATTATTTAATACTTTTGTCTCTTCCTACCTAAAAAAAAAAAGGCTTGTTTAGCTCTTTATGGGATAGGGGATTTGGTTTTGGCTTTCAAAAATCTCCACCCGTAGGGAATTCTGAAATATAAAGGTTACCACTGCTTTAATTACTCAGTACATGACAAGCTCAGTATATTTGTTTTGGCTGGGTTTTGGAGAAATGTATCATGGTTTGCTCTCCTAAACTACTTTCTCCCTGTTCTATTGAGAACAAATTTCTGTTTCCGAGACTTCATTAAGGGAAATGGTTCTGGGTTTGGGGTTCACTTTTGTCTTTGTGCTTGATTCCTGTGTTTTACCTTGGGCTTTACCATGGCTGTACTTGTGGGGGGAGCCCAGCTTGTTTTAGATCCCACTGACATTCCCAGTACAGCTTTCCTTGCCACTAATTGAGCTGCAATGCTAATTTGTTCTGACGGCCATAGATATTGCATATTTAGGAAGCACTTATTAATTACAGTTACGAGCGAATAGTGTCATTAAGTAGACATTTTCATGACAGATTTTGGGACTGAAAGAGCTCTAGACTTTGTGTGAAAGGGAAAAGTAAACAATTTCCAGTTCAAATAAATGTGGATTGGAGTCAGATTGGTTATTATTGGACTGAACTCCTCAGGGGAGGGCAGATGGGTATCTGTGCCAAATAAAGCCCAGGGGTAACTTTTTTTTTTTTTTTTTTTAAGACCCAAGGGCAGCTGGAGGCATCTAGCATGATATTTTGTCATGTGGGGAAGTTAAGACATGATGAAGAAAAAAATAGAACTGATGCTTTTCTAGAGAGGTGGGTTCAGAGTCACAGCGCTGACTCTGCTCCTAGTTCAGTCCGTAGTAAACCTTACATAGACTTCAGAGCACCTGACTCCCATCCTGTAGTCAAACACTTTTTAACAGAAATAGCTCTTTTCTTTTGTCATTGGAGAAGCTTCCCCAGCTGTTCAGAATACCAGCACGTGTCAAACGTCTACAACATCAGTCAGCAAGGAGCTCCTTGTAGAGACATTGGTAACATATACATTTAAAGCAAGCCTCTTAAATCCATGCTTTTTATTATATTGACCATATAAACAAACTGTTCATGAATTTTGAGGAAACACAAGTTGTCAAATACTTTGTGTGCTCCAGTGGAATATGACCTTAAAGCCGTTTCTGATTTTGCACAGCGAAGTGAGAGCGCATCTCTTTAGTACTATCTAAATCATTTTGTCTCACTTAAAAATAAAATCTGACTATAAAGCCCTAACTGCAAGCTATATATAAATATGCATTATAAATGAAGTTAACTAGATTTTGACCTCACAATGAAAAATCAATGTGAAATGTCAAATATTTGTCAAATCCTTAGTATTAAATAGTAACTATCCATGTTGTTGCAGCAACACCCAACAGTTCAAAAGATTGTTTTCTGAAACAAATCAAATTAACAAATTTCCAAAGTACTGCATTTCAGTCGTATAAACATATTATTGAATGTGATATGACGCTATTAATATTTAGTGCGGCATAGTTATTCTTTCCAAGTAGGCATCAACATGAAATGAAATACACATCATTATATGAAAAGAATTTCAAACAAAACCATATCAGGATTAACCCTGTTCCTTCAAAATTTCTGGATTTCAGTGAACTGCATTCTTTCCATTGTGCTACAGGTGATCAAAGAAGTATGAACACATGGGGTGACAGTATCTCTTAACAACACTGTATTAGAAAATGAAGCTGTCTATGGGTCTGCTAACAGTGGTTTTCATAGAATAATTGCCAGAGAAAGTGGTTACCAGCCATTCTTCTCTTTGCAGTGTTTAAAAAAAAAATAATAAAAAAAAATATATATGCATTTGTGTACATATATAAAAAAATAAACTAAACCTGGATTTCTCACTGGTGATATCGCAGATAACATTACATCTCCCTCTGGTTGCATAATGCCAGGATAATTTGACTTTACAGGCTTCCACACTTCTTGTGCAGGTCAACTACAGCTTAAGAAAAACAAATAAACAAACAATGCCCCCCAAACTCCACCCCCCAAAAAACCTCAACTCATAACTTAAGGGTCATATCCTTGGCTGAGTTGTGTCATCTTGTGCAGTGGAATACTATACTCTTGATGGTAATTTATAGGATAAATGCAGGTTTTCTGCTACCATCTCTTAAATTAGGCACAACATTGCCTGTGAACTCTAAAGCTAATATTTGAAAACTTATTATCCAGCTAACACTGTATATTTGCTATTAAAAGCTAGAATGTACCTCTAGGTAGATTGTGTCCCCAGGACTCTGGAAAAGCGTAGAGCTGTAACATCCCAAGGTATGGCTAGGGAATAATTTAAGGAATGTTATTCATATGATCCATTTGTTGGGTTGTTTTGACTGGTGTGGGTTTTGCTGGCTTTTCCCAAGGATTGTTGATGATCAGTCCCCTTCTACATCACTGCAAAAAAACTGTGGTAGTCTCTACATTTACAAATGTAGATTGAAATCTGCCCTTTAGATGGAAATGTAAAATATTTGTAACTTTCTGTGTATAGAAGACTCTCTTAGGAAAAAATAAATACTGTTGTAACATTTAAGCAGAATAACAGTTGACCAAGTACTATTTAAGGTTTGTTTTGGCTAAGAACTTTATGAAAGACTTCTGACTGATGATGTTTGTTGCTCTGACTCTGCTCTAGGTCTGTCATAAATTCTGAAGGCAACCAGAAAAGGTTCACATTTCCAGTCTCTGGTGGAATAATGACTTGATAAAGCATAATACAAAATCCTTTGTATTTCTTAACTGTTGTGATCCTTACTTAGATTTTAATGTATTTTATTATGCTTTTCAGATCCTTCCTGTTAAATACTACTTCACTCTTGAGATAGATGGTTAGACTATAAATCTGTGCTGACAAGCCACAGATGTGTGAAAAAAACAGGATGGTAATCCTGCAAAATTAAGGACATGATTTGAGTTCTTATATTTCTAACAGAAACTCTATGGACTAGACTGACATATCTTGGAAGGTTTTTTCTCATCTCTGACACTGGTGAATGCCATTTCTTGTTGATTTGCTGTTAATCTCTGCAGGTTATCTTTTGGGGGATGGTGGAGACCCAGAGACAAGATGAAACTGTTGCCATTGATGATATTACTTTCAGTGAAGGATGTTCTCTGGCCTGTGGTAAGAATAGTTGTTTTTTGGGAGACAGATCATTTTACTTTGTCTTTCCCTTGGATTAGAAAAGAAAACATAAAGGAGAGCCTTTTGGTATTCAAAGGCTTTCTTAACTCCATGTTTTCATCTGGTTCATTTTCATTCCTCTAAACCATCATCTGTCTTATCACATCTAAACACAGTTACAAAGAATGACAATAAATACCTTAAGAAATCTGGTACAGTAAAAATGTAGCTTCCTGCAGGCAGGAAGCACTAAGGCCTCAGTGGGCAGAAAAGTTCTACTGGTTTCAGCCAAAGAATTGATGTGTTCAGCCAGCTCAAGAAAAGTTTTGGAGCTGACTTTAGGGAGATTCCCAAGGCACTTGTGCATATTTTTAAACGTATGAAGGTCCTGATCCTCAGCTATGTAGTGGGGCTATTTTGTTCTGCTCTGCTACATCCAAGAGCTGTAATGTCAGGCTAAGTCAGCTGTGCAGCCAGACCACCCCTGTATGTCAGGTTTCTTTAGCAAAACATTTCCTATTTCTCTTTTCAACTCAATGTATTTTCATGGGAAAGGAGTACTACCCATCCTAGCATAAATCAGATTGCTTGCTGGTCTGTATTACACAAGAAGATTGCACTGTGGCACCTATGTTACAACCTCAGGTGAGCACAGTCCTGATTCAGGGCACCTCCTGTCTCTGCGGTGTACCACAAGCACTGAGCGCTCGGGCTTCAAATTTAACTTGAGGTGTGGAATGCAGCGTTTGACATAGACCAAGCCTAGGGTAATGATTCAGGCAGGCATGTATGTCTATTTATTTCAAAGGGGATCTATATTGGGGAAATGAAGTTTCACGTAACTAAACTTGGTCATGTAAGTCTCTCCATGTTTCCACTTTCTTACAATAGAGAAATACAGAAGCAAATATTATATAAATATTTTCACACCAGGGCCCGTCTTGCTCTTCTGTTTTGTAGAGGTTTTCTAACTGTACAACTTAAATGAGCAAGGATGCTAATTTAAAACTTTGGGCATCCTTGTCTATGAACTCAGGTAAGTTTACAATGTGCTTTCTTTGAAAAAATTAGTTTGAAACTGACAATGAAAAGAGGACAGATGTGTGATTCTCCCAACTTTATTCTGTTCCTTGGAGGATTTCTGCAGATGAAAGTGTAGGTTTAAAATGGAAAAAAATGCATTGTTAGATTCTAGCAACCTATATAATTGCTTAACCAGTTCCCACTGGAGGATATAAATCTCTCTGTACAAATATATTGGCTTTTTTTCATAAATAAAATGCTTCTAAAGCAAACAAAAATTAAAAAAAAATCAGTTATAGAGATGAAATACTGTCTCAAATAGATGAAAAAAAATAAAAAATTGAAACAGAAACCGGGTGTACTGACCAGAACTTATAAATCTAGGTGTTAAACTTACCTTACATGGCAGCTGTTGAAGTATATAGCGTGACATACATATTGAGCTGCCACAGTGTTAAGTACCTCAGGTATATTCTAATAAAAGCTAGTTCTTATCCTGTGCTTCCTGTTAGGAAAAGTCAGCTTCATTATGTGACATCTAAATTGCTCACAGGAGCCAAAAAGAAGGTCAAAGGATCTTAATTTCCTCCCTGAAAGTGGAATTTTACTACTGAACATTTTCCAATGATTAAAACAAAACCGCAGATTAATGGTCATCTGAATTTGAAATAATTTTTTCTCTAGTTTTTATGGAATGTCTGGATAAGAAGACTTTAAATGAAGACCACTTTAATTGCATGAATTTGTAGTTAAAATTTTCATTTTTAATGTACCCTTCACGATTTTCAATCCCAGTGTAAATGAACATAAGAAATGACCTGTACATTTTTATTCATTAATATAACTGTGCTTTTAGGGTCATGAGTAAAATAGCTTAAGTATTTGTGCTTTCAAGAGTTTCTTGATACAAACTGTGATGGCTAAATATAAATGTAATTTCATTAAGTTTTAAGTTTTTTCTTCCCTTGCCTCCCTCCCCTGTCTCCCAAACTGCCCCGCTTCAGTCCGTTGTCCAGTTCTGCTAGACAGTAAACTTCATGCATTTAAAAAAAACCAAAACCCTATCTTCAGTATAGCTTCAGTATAGCAACTTAAGATACTCGTACAGTTTGTAGCTTACCCAACAGCTGCCAAACTGTTTCAGTTATCACTCAAAACCATCACAGCTTTTTATTATGCAATTGCATATGTACTGCAGAAAAAATATTTTAGCTGTCAAATAGAAAATATTAAAGTTATGCTTTAAAACATGTGTAATACAAAATCTCCTTATATCTTTAGTAGACCTATTTAAGGGCTTCATATTCTTCTGCAAGTGTCTGATGGCCTTGCAAAACTCCCTCTTGACTCCTGACGAATTATGTATGTGAAGAACTCTTAAGATTGTCATTCTGATCTTGCCATAGGGGTGAAAGTAAAGAGCCCCAAGGCATGAAAGTGAAATGCTATAAGGGAGAATGAGTTTTTTGTCCTCCTTAAGTCACTTGTAACGCAAAAGTGGTATACCTTCTCTGCAAAGCTAGTTTTCTTTCTGGAAAACTGGAGTAATTATAGATGTATGACTTCAACGAAAATCCAGTATGAATACCTCAGATGAAAAAATCTCAAACTCAATTCCTAGTTAATTCTAATAATGCAAAGATGTAGCCTTTAGTATCACAGATGCAGAACCAGATGCACGGTCTTTCAGATCAGCTGTTACAGGGATGGGAGTCAGAAAATCCAAAATACTAATCTTACTGTTGTCTGACATGCTGCAGAATTAAGAGATGGAAAACAGGTATTTTGTCCTAAGAGACTGAGATTATTGTCAAAACAAACAACCTCCCTCAAATATTTACAACTAAATTAAAAAAATGCAAAATTAATCAAAATGTTTTGTTTCAATAATTAAAAAGTGTTTAAAGAAGAGCTTGATTCCTTTTAAGTGTATTTATAACTTTTTTCAAATGTTGAAATTTGACAAAATCCATCATTTTCTACATTCTAGACCATTCTAGAATTTTGCATTTTCCATGGGAAATGAGTTTTCCACAAGCTCTTCTCACTTAATACACGTGGTTTGGAAAAAGTGCATGTGTTTAAGTAACACTGGAACAAGGAAGAAATGAGAGGTTTGTAGCATCAGCTGGACAGGACATTTCACTGAGATGTCAGTAATGTGAATAATGCAATAACTCTGAGATGCAGTAGACAGTAATGTCTATATATACTGACATAAAATTGATTTCTCCATACAATTGGGAATCTCCATGTTTTCTCTGGAATATCCTGACTGCTATTGAAAACTCTTTCTTAACCACAAGATTGCCTTTCCCCTGCAATAATATTAAGAAATGAAACTTCCATTATCATAGTGTAATCCCGCTTAAAATCATGCCTTTCTTTCTGTAGCCATTATTAATTACACAAGATTTTGCAGCTACTGTCTAGCATCTCAAACTTCATAGAATCATAGAATGCTTTGGGCTGGAAGGGACCTTTAAAGATCCTCCAGTCCCACCTCACTGCCATGGGCAGGGATGTCTTGCACTAGATGCAAGGTTGCTCAAAGCCCCATCCAACCTGACCTTGAAAACTTCCAATAATGGGGCATCCACAACTTCTCTCAGCAACTGTTCCAGTTTCTCATCATCATTGTAAAGAATTTCTTCCTTAAATGCAATCTAAATCTACTCTCTTTCAGTTTAAAACCATCACCCCTTGCCCTATCACTACAGGCCTTTGTAAAAAGTCTCTCTCTGCCTTTCTTGTTACTGTTGCTCTAAATACTGAAAGGCTGCAAGGTCTCCCTGGAGCCTTCTCTTCTCCAGGCTGAAGAACTCCCAACTCTTTCAGCCTTTCTTCGTAGGAGATGTGTTCCAGCCCACTGATGATTTTTGTGGCCCTCCTCTGGAACCACTCTAATAGGTCTATGTCTTTCTTATGCCAGGGACCCCAGAGCTGAATGCAATACTCCAGGTGGGGTCTCTCAAGAGCAGAGTAGAGAGGAAGAATCACCTCCATCAACCTGCTGGTCACACTTCTTTTTATGCATCCCAGGATGCGATTGGCTTTCTGGGCTGTGAGCACATGTTACTGGCTCGTGTCCAATTTTTCATGCAGCAGTATCCCCAGGTCCTTTTCTTCAGGGCTGTTCTTGATCAATTAATCCCCCAGACTGTTCTGATAGTGATGATTGCCCTGACCCAGGTGCAAGACCTTGAACTTGGCCTTGTTGAACTTCATGAGGTTTACATGGGCCTACTCCTCAAGACTGTCAATGTTCCTCTGGATGGCATCCCATCCCTCAGGCATGTCAACTGCACTACTCAAGTTGGTATCATCTGCAAACTTGCTCAGGTTACACTTGATCCCATTATCTATGTCATAATGAAGATATTTAATAGTATTGGTCCCCATACAGACCCTTGAGGGGTACCAATCATTACTGGTTTTCAGATGGACATTGAACTGTTGAGCGTAACTTTTTAGACATGACCACCCAGCTAATTCCTTATCCATCTCACAGTCCATCCACCCGTATGTCTCCAATTTAGCAGTAAGAATGTTGAGGGAGACCATTATCAAAGGTCTTACAGAAGTCCAGGCAGATGACATCCATAGCTCTTTCCTTGTCCACTGTTGCAGTCACCCCATTGTAGAAGGCCACTAGTTTAGTCAGGCATGATTTGCCCTTAAAAAGTTCTTGAAAATATGTGGTGACATATTCAGAAACTTTTTGGTTTTAAAAAGAAGCATTCCGTTCCAGGTATTACGGAGATGCTGCTGAGTTTAACCTCTCAGAAGTGATTTTTCTGTAGCTATCATCTAGAAAAGTAAATAGGTATTTCATGTTATGACAAGTAATTTTTTTATGTTTCCTGGCAATTCACTTCCTTCTGCAGAAGTGAATTCATGAAGGTTACAACGACTGGCTAACATAAATAGCACTCCATTGCTCTGAAAGAAGCATCTATCTTTAGGGAATGATTTTTTTTAAAATGGCATAGTTAAAGATGGCAGCCTGAAATACTAGGCAGCACTCGGTGATACACAATGCTTTTGAAGTAACCTGAGGCAGAAATGTTGTCAAGTAGTTTAATAAGCATATGTTTCTAATGGGAAGCAGTCTCATAAATAATGACTTCTTGAGAAGTGATTGCTTTCCTTTGTCTTTTAGCACCACAGACTTCCAGTTTTGAGCTTGGCATTTGTGAGTGGCATTCAGGTCAGCAGGCTGAGCCTGCTACATGGACACGACTGCAAGCCGGGCACCAGATTGCCTCCTGTTCCCTCCTGAAAGATTGGGGCAACAATACCGAAGGTGGGAAAGGTAAGTTAATGCACAATTACTACCTCTCATGAAGAATATGGTGCTTTTTAGGACAAGGTGGTGACCCAGTGTAGAAACCGAACAAAAACGTGAAAACTAAGCATATGTATTTTGTACTTAAATCCTGTTTTGCTTTGACTATTTAGAAAGGACTCTGTGAGCACATGTGCTGGTAAAACATGGAAGATTTTAATGTAAGAATTTCCATATAAACTACTAATTGATTTATTCTCCAGTTAATTCGTTGTATGAGATCTATGTAACGATTTGGTGAAATTAAAATAAGTCCATCTAAGCCCACAGTCCTTGTTTGTGTTTTTTCTGTTTTGTTTAGGTTTTGACACTTGGCAGTTTTACTTGTGTAGTGCTATGTTTGAGCATAGAGTCAGGAATTTCACTTTAAAATTTAATTAGGGGACCCGTAAAGAAACATTTATTATACAAAATAGTTTATTACTCTTGAAAACAATAAAATTAATCTAGTTGCAATTTTCAGAAGTAAGAAGC
Source organism: Aviceda cuculoides (assembly GCA_035590195.1). Classification (NCBI taxonomy): domain Eukaryota; kingdom Metazoa; phylum Chordata; class Aves; order Accipitriformes; family Accipitridae; genus Aviceda; species Aviceda cuculoides. The sequence goes on from JAVJGG010000073.1 coordinate 23,881,071, forward strand.
AGCACTTGTTTTTGAAGTCACTCTGTAATGCTTATCTACGGGTTTATGGGAAACACTTTTGAAAACGTAATGGATAAAAATTTCTAAGTGTTGTAATGTTAAATGGAATCGCCCTGCCAGCCAAGTGTTTGGCTTGTCTACTGAGACTGCCTTCAAAGGAGTTAAGTAGCACTAGTTGTAATAGTATAATCTTTGATGTAGCTTTGAAGAAATGATAGCGTGGAGATTACTGCTTGAACTTTGATCCCACAGAAATGGAGTACATCTCATTGATAGCAGCAGAATGATTGCTTAGGTATCGTTTTCATTTTAGAAAGATTTTAAAAATAAATTTTAGCATGCATTTCAACACACTAGAGTAACTATAAATCAAATTATAATGGAATAGCAAGCAAAAGTGCTTGAGTGTATACACTCTGTTGAGATGAATTTTTGCATGTTAACTTTTATGTGCAACAGAGAGCATGTAGACTAATAAAGCAGATTCTTTTCTCATCTTAAAAAAAAAAGTCACACCACCTTTCAATTTCCACTGAGATATCTAAAAAAAAGATGAGACTTATCATTTGATTTTATTTTGAACACCTCCCTGAAAGGTGGTGTATCAGTGCCATACATTTACATGATACCTCAAGGGCTAGTAATGGGTGTGGATTTCCTTTTTATGGCAATATTGTGCTAGCAGAGAAGATACTGAAATTCTGTAAGTGGTTTTTACAGGACCAGGTTGCAAGCGATATTGATTGAAACAGAACATGTTTTGAAATGTCTGTTGTATAGGTGCTTGGGCATTATCGTATAAATAAGCACAGGTAGCTGAGTAGGCTGAACATATGACACAAACAACTGCTTGGGGACATTCCCTGTGCTTCCATGTCATAAAGGAAAAATGAAAACGTGGGAAGAAATAAGTGTCAAAACAACACACAGAATTTAATTCATCATTAACACTGGAAAGTATTGAAAAATCTGAACTATGATTGCTCACCTCTCAATACATTCAGTATTTCTATTCATGCAGATTTGTTGAGCACAAATGAAGAGGTTGAATATTAACTGAAATTCTAAAAACTAAAGAAATGGTATGCAGACTACAAAAATGCCATGCTTGAGGGCTCAAACTTGCAATGCAAATAGAGCTTGGCTAAGCTTTAATTTCTGATTTCGATCAAAGCTTTCACTACTATAAATAGAAGACAGGTAAGAAACTAAATTATAAAGCAGAGGTCTAGGCAATTATATTTATAAAGAAAGGATTGCTTATAGGCTTTGAATAAGTGCACTTTCCTGGTATTCTTAAATTTAATAAAATACTTTCTGTCTTTGGCAGACTTTTTTTCTTTGTTCTTTTATTGCTTCTTTTCTCCATTGTTGTATTGTAGGCACTTTCACTATAAATTTTTCTCTTAATTTCTCTAGTGTCAAAAGTTCTTACAGAGGCTTTATACTCCCCTGCAGTATTGTTCAGAAAATACTTTGTTGTTGTTTTCATTACTGATATTTCCAGCACGCTATGTAGTTTCCATAGTTTCCTACACTGGATTGATCTTGTTTCCTGCATCTGGGGCAACACTTCTTTAATAAGAAACTAATGAAACCAATTCTCTGCATAATAAAGATTATGAGATGTAAAAAGAAATCAAAGGAAGTGCAATGGCTTTTAAAACCAGCATTTCAGATAACTAATGATAAAAATCCCTCAAGTTTAAACATGAAAAACCATCCAAATCATTAGATTGATTCTACTACATTACCCTTTTCTCTCTCTTTTTATTTTTTTTCAAGATTTCATCCATGACTTGTGAGTTCACAAAAATTCACCTTCAAAGATTAGAAACAGTGGCAGTTCAGATTTGACCTCCTCTTTCCTCAAATGGTTGAGTGGGAAGGTTGGAGGGGATTGGTTCAGGGATTGAACAGTTCTCTGCTGGGGAAGAGAACTTGCCAAAAAAGGAAAGGTCCCACTCTATGGCTTGGTTTTAACTGAAGGCTCAGTTGTTACTCTAAAAACTAGTAGCATAGATTCAAAGTTGTGTAGTTTGTGAAATAAAAAAACCCATGGATTAAAGCAGAAGGAGTGACAAAAGGTTTGAGTCAGAAAATGGTTAAGAGGGATCCATGCAGCTAAAGCTAAAGGGTTTTTTTTAATTAAAAAAAAAAAATCCCTGAAGAGGGGAAACAAGTAAGTACTTCAGCATAGTTTATTGCCTGTCCAGTTAAACTGACATGGTTCTACTTTTACAGGCTACAGAGAAGAGGGATAAAATAATAATTAAAAAAATCGGTATTTTCAGGACAGGATTTTCTGGAGTCTTCATTTCTGAAAGTAGGCCTCAATTTGACTCGTAAGCATTCACAGTGTTTACATAAAACATATTCCCTGAAGAACAGTCAGTATCCCTTGTGGACACACAATCATTCTAGATGTTTCATAGAACTTTTGTTTATCTAGTGCTGTTCACTTGCTTTCTTATGTAAAAATCGTGTCAACTCTACTTTGCCCGCTTTTTAAAGATTCAGGAACTAAAAGAATGTTAATTATCATTAGGCTCAGAAAATAAAATTGGTTAGTTTTATAATGACATCAGAGAATTCTGAAGTTAGATAAGGAACCAGTAGTGTAAATTCTAACATTGATGCATATGTCTCTTCTGCACAAGGCAGTAGACACAGAAGTATAGATGCTTTTGTTGATCTCTGTCAAACAGAATGCTGCATTAAATGTATAACGTTTCCTTATGTCAAGGTTAGCCTTTGTGGCATGAAAATACAAACCTAATTCCAGTGAAATTGTGACCACATAATTCAGTGTAAAACATTGCATAACATGAAGAATAAACTGACAACAAAAGGAAAAGAATGTGGTCCCTTATAAAAACAGTAATTTTCCTTGTAAAATGACATTTTCTCCCTTCAACTTGAAATAAACTGTGTAGCATCTGCATTTGAGATAAGTTGTATTTAGAGACATGAACACAGAAATAGCAGACTTAAGACCTTTAATCAATCCTTGTTTATTATTTTAATAGCTGCTTCAGAAGGCAGCAAATTGTTCACTGACTCAGAAGGGGGAAAAAAGACCTGATATATTTAGTAAAACGTATTTAGACTTTTTATTTCTGACCAATAAAAGACAGTGTTGAGGGGATGCAGTAGTCTTTTAGATCTCTGTAGGAGTGCTTTTATAAGGGGCACTAGGTCAAGAAGAGCACAAGTTGCTTTTCTGCTTCAGATGGAAAGGCAATATGCTTCCAACGTTTTGTTGCAGTAATTGTGGCTGAGAAGTAAAGACCTTGATTACAAGGTGGAGATATTACTGCCTCCTGTAGCAGTAAGGCAGAATATTGCCCCCTGCCACCTTTTTTTTTTTTTTTTTTTTTAATTTTTGAAGAGTCTACAGAAATATTACTGTAAAAAGCGTATTTTCTGGAAACTGTAGCAGAATAAGGAAGAAAGCCATTTCCAAATATATTTGTGATTAGGTATTGAATGGTTGTAAATGTAAGGAGGCTGTGCTGAATATGGGACTGCTTACAGCTTTTAATATGCAAAGTAACAACTTCAAGATACTATCAAATGATGTAATTCTTGGTTGCTGGGGCTATCTGTAAGTCAAATGAAGATACATATCTATCTTTTTATTAGGAAACACTTACATGACATCCAAGTCACATCTTCAGCATGATGATCAGATTCAGTTGTTGCTGGAATGAGTCTGTGGTTTAATTACAGGAAAACAGTCCTTATTCTCATGGACTGAGGGAAAAAAAATGTTTTGTGAAAAAGTACACCTTTTTTTTTTTTTTTTCCAGGCCATTTCAAGTGGTTAGAAGCTAATGACAATGCATTACATAAAAGTGCTTATCTAAACAGCTCCACGTGTCACTGCTCCAGCAAGATTTGCCGTTTTCAGTTTCATTACTCTGTGGCAGATAGCAGTGTTCTAAAGGCAGTGCTGTTTACTAATCAGGTAAGAAGAAACACACATTCATTTTGAAAGGGTAAAGATATGGCTGTCCAGGTGTTACCAGCCAAAATGCAAAGAAATATGCCTGCTCGCACATGTCTGCCCCTTAAGTTTGTGCAAAACAGTTACTTGGTATCGTTCCACTGATCTATGCAATTGTAAAACCTGGGTATTTGCCATCTCAGCTATAAACTAATTTGATGGGTGAATGTTCTGCAGTAAGACTTCAAGGACAAACCCCTTCTATTACTGAATTAAATAATTTGGGGATTTCAGGGGGGAAATCTATAGTAACAGCTTTTCTAGCCTTCCTCCTGTTTTGGAAATAGGAAAATAAGTGCTTTTCTCTATAGAGACATACGAAAAAAAAAAAAAAAAAGTTGCTGGCTCCGGATACCTGGAAATCTCTTGCTTGGCCACCTGATTTGCTTTGCCCATGTTTTAGAGCAGTAGTATTCCTATTATTCTACCTGTTAGTAGATAAAATAGCCATGTCAAACTGAAACACAAATGCCAGTTGAGTGATGATAACTATTTCCATCTTTCTTACCTCCCTTGCCTTGTGGAGGCTTTCTGCTGTTAGAATGTTCCCTTTTGAAAGTCTTGTTTAATAACTTAATATTGGCGCTATTGTACTGCTACTCAATGAAAGCAAGAGCAGTACTTAATGAAAGCAAGAGCAGTACAACTGGTCTCATTAAGTTAATGGCCTTCATATCTTGATGTTGGAGTTGAATTATTATCAACCAACAATACAAGCATTTAAAAAGACAGATCCACTTCATTCAAAAAGGTAAGATGCAAAAAAACCCCTGAAGTGTAACACTACCAAGGGGTCTAAATATAGGACCAAGTAATGGACACTATTTCTTTCCCACTGTGTCTTCAAGTATTCATGAAAACAACTCCAGGCTCTTGCTCATTTTTCATTTATAAAAGGGAATAGTTGTATTTTTCTATGACCCATTACTGTATGAGGGAATTGTAACATAATCAATGTTCTGGTCTGAATGCATGGAGATTTGTGCCATAATACTTGCCAATAAATTCCCAGGTATGACATCCATGACAACCTTGAGACAGAATAGGAATACTGATTTCAGTGGTTCACTTAAGTAACGTCAATGGACTCAACAAAAGAGTTTTCTTTCCTTGAAAATAGAGCAAATTATGTGAGCCAAAACCATGAGAAAACTGGCATTTGAGTTCCCATAGAATTAGGAGCCTAAATTGAATTAATTGATAAACAGTTCCTTACATATGCATTAGAAGAATGTTTTTGGCAGTTGTTACATCAATTCAGTCCACTCTCTTTCCACAACTGCTCTTAGCCCGTTGATGTTTAGTTATGGAATTTCTCCTTCAGTCAGAAGTGTATTTATTGCACATAGACTTAATTAAAGCTGATATGAGTTACTCATACTGCAAACTTTGCCAGAAAAACTTCAGAATCCTTCAGAAGCTTTTGCTGGTAGCTTCAAAACCAAAACTCTACAGACTCGTATTTAAGACTTCTTAAACTGAAATGAAGGGAGGAATAGCTTTTACATATTTTGCTACTGAATTGTTAGGTTGTTTATGAAAAAGAAATGAATCTTCAAAATTAGCCACATACTGAGAAACAGAAGTGAGAGACAAGTGCTGGTTCTGACCCTGGAAGACAACAGTGATTCTATCCTGGAGTCTGTCATTAAAAATATTCTCTCAATTGCACGGTCTGGTACTGTGCAGTTTCCCTGCACCCCTTTTTACTATTTTTATTGGTCTCTGAATAACTCTGGCTATGTTTCAACATGAACAGGCCTGATGCAAATGGAGACTGGATTACATTTAATGTACAGTTTCAGTACTGTTCTTAGAGGACAAGCACCACAGGTGTTGCAAATATATCCCTAGTCTTCCTCACTCTTTCAACAGAGAGGCTAAAGACGGGTGAACATGTTTTCTAATATAGACATTATGACATCTGTTGGAGGACAGAGAATTTAAATTGTTCTTGGGTATGAAAAAGGATAGGGAAAATGGACTCTTTTTGTCAACAGAAACCTATTGCTGACTTATATTTAACTTGCAGTCCATGATAATCTGCAGCTTTTCCTCTTTTATTGCTGGCTTAGTAAAGTTGCTCTTCATTCAGTACTACTGCATTGATTATTTCATTTTTCTTTCCTAACTGTGATTCATATATCTTTGAACTTTGTGTTATTGGTTTGAAACTGGGTTTTGTATACTGAGATGATTTTAAATTCTAATGATGTCTGTTGGTGTGCTTGTAATCCCTCCCAATTTAGTGTTATCCCCATTTTTTTATATTTTATTTTTCATTCCACTTTCCAAACAGTTAGCACTGTAATTATGCCAGGCCCTGGAACAGACCTATGCAGAGCCCTATTATCATTTTCTTGTAGTTTGATAGAAAACTATTGACAGCTCCTCTTTTAAATAAGGTCACGCTCCTATTTGTACACCTACATTACAGTAATTCCATCTGCACCAAATCTCCTCAATTTGCTTAAAGAACATCCCATGAGATTATGTTAAAAGCCCTAACAAAGTAATATCTACTTTTTCAAGTCTGTTTACAATGAAAAAAACCCAACTAAACCAGATTACACTGGCTGAATGTGACTTGCTCCTCATCAGAAGCAGCTAATGTAGGTTTCTCACTTTCTAATTCTCTAGCTGCTTACAAGATTATTGTTAGCAATCTGTTTCGGTGTCTTATGAGTTGTCAACTTTCAGCTGATTGGCTATAATTGCATAGTCTGTATTTTTCCCTTAACTGTAATGTATATCCTTTGTTCTCCCAGTTGTCTAGTTTCCCACACATTCTCCTCAGGTTCTCAGAGTTAGTTGTTGTTAGTCAGATATTCCGTCCATTATGCAACCTTTCCTGTTTCCCTTCCAGTTTCAGTACTTCTGGCTTATATATATTTGTAATATTTTTTTATTCTAGTCTGTGTTTGCATTCACATTTGGCAATATTAACTGTCTTACTAACATAAAATATTAACAGTATTAACTGTCTAGTAACTGTCTGATAAATTTTTAACTTTTCTGTGAAAACTGAAACCAAAGAAGGTAATGTTGACTTCAGTCTATGATTTGCCATTCATTACTTGTTCATTCCTCCCATTAAGTAATGGGCTTATATTTCATTTTATCTTCTTAATCTTTACATTGTGTATGGCTCACAAAACAGATGGAGAATAAACAACAAAAGATAATTTCAACTGGTAGTTCTATGTGTAGGCATATTTGTACCCCAATGAATTAAAGTTTCTGTAAGCTGTCGTGGTTTAACCCCAGCCAGCAACTAAGCACCACGCAGCCGCTCACTCACTCCACCCCCCCGCAGTGGGATGGGGGAGAAAATCGGGAGAAGAAGTAAAACTCATGGGCTGAGATAAGAACAATTTAATAGAATATAAAAAGAAGAAACTAATAGTGATAATGATAACTCTAATAAAGTGACAGCAGTAATGACAAAAGGATTGGAATATACAAATGATGCATAGTGCAATTGCTCACCACCTGCCGCTCGACACCCAGTAATCCCTGAGTGGCGATAGCCCCGACTCCCCCCAGTTTATATAGTAGATGTGATGTCCCATGGTATGGAATACCCCATTGGCCAGTTTCGGTCAGCTGCCCTGGCTGTGTCCTGTGCCAACTTCTTGTGCCCCTCCAGCTTTCTCACTGGCTGGGCTTGAGAAACTGAAAAGTCCTTGATTTTAGACTAAACACTACTTAGCAACAACTGAAAACATCAGAGTGTTATCAACATTCTTCTCATACTGATCTCAAAACACAGCACTGTACCAGCTACTAGGAAGACAATTAACTCTATCCCAGCTGAAACCAGGACACTGACACAAAAAATATTTACTATTGTTTACAGCAAAATAACCTGAGTGCTAACCGAGAAAGCTTTTTGTTTATTTGTTTTGAAGAATGAGACTGATAAAAGTGATTTTGTTATAAGGGAAATCAAAATCACACGGAACACAAGCTGTGAATGCTCACCACCTCCTAAGGCAAGGCCATGAAGTGGGAGGGCAAACACTAACACAGCGAGAAAGATTGTCTTGTCCTGCCTTCTCCTGGTTCTCTGTGTGCATCGCTGGCTGCAGCCTACCACCTGCCCTTCTCTGACAAGCCCCTCAGTAAGGAGTCTTGGAAGTCAGCCTGAGAACAGACTAAAGTCTATGAAGTCTAAGACAGTTCTCTGAATTCACCAAGTTAATTCACGCCACTTTACTAATCCAGCCACATGAATGAGCAATCCTCCTCACTGGAAGGGGGAGCTCAACAAGGAAGGAAGCAGCAGGTTTTTAGGGCTTAAGTGTTTTCCTTCTGCTGTACAAGTTACTCTGTGTTACGCTGGAACACCTCTACACAGCACATGTTTTAAATGCAGCAAACTATTGCTCAAGCCAGTTCAGTTACACAACTACAGGCTAAATTTGGGGAAAAGTTGACAAGTGTACCAAAAAGCAAACAAATAGATAAAACACATACTCACTTATAGCTTCGCATGTAAATTTTCCCATCTACAGCTGTGAAATGCAGAACGCACTCTAAACCAGCCAGACGAATATTGGGCACGCTAGGACCTCTGAAGAAATCTGAAAAAATATTTTAAAAGAATGAATGCCAGGTTTCTTGGCAACAAGAAACTGTATGACTGTAACATACAGATGACTGTAACAAATTGCTTACAGATGACTGTAACAAATTGGTTTATTTCGTAATGGACGCACATCACATCACTGATGTAAGCTCCCTACCTATATAAGTATTTTTACTGCAGCTATCTAAGCAAGGCTATACATGGGATGGCTCTAGAAAAGCTGAATCTGTATGTTTAATGGGAATCTCACAGAATAGCTGCAACTTAAAACTGCAGCCCTGCCAAAACATGGGAGAGAAACTTAACACTTGCATGTGTTAGCTCCTGCACTGGTAATACCAAATGTGTATGGAAATCCTGACAGGAATACAGTGAATTCCCAGAGATAATTTGGTAGCAATAAACATGCTACCTAAAAATAAGTGCATGGAGAAGAGCAAATATACTTTCAGTTACTTTTCAGTAACTTAGCTTTATTAAGCTAATTGGGATAATTGCATTTTCTGTTCTTCTAAATCTTCAGCTCTAACGTCAGAAAAATGAAATGTATCTTATTTTGTCTTTAGGCCAGTTCTGCTTAGCTGAACAGAGATCAATACAGAGAAACCAGTAGTTCAGGTATCTGTTTAAAGACATCATTCAAAAAACTGATACTTAACATTCTTAATCAGAGCCAGATTTGGAAGAGTACAAAGCAGGATCAAACCCAGTACAAAACAGACCAAAACTGTATCTTGTCTACTCTTACCTACATTTTCTTTCTCTGACTTGGGGAAAATTTTAGTTTAGATATATTGTTTCTTTCAAACCTCCCCCACAACAAAGCACTTCTGTGCTTCATGTAAAGCAATATTCGTCATTACAATTAATGTTTTCTCTATTTAATAAGCAACATATATCTATAAAAATAAGACACTTGAAATACTTGCTTAGTTTGCAAAGAGAACACTGAAATACAGGTTAAATACAAAATGAGCCATCTCTAGCGAGGTTCTTTTATCAGGTTATGAAAAAATACCGTGCAATCAGAGAGCTTGCAATAAGCACTGCAATCTGTCCAACATATGCAGAGGGTGGAGAAGGAATGTGACCTTGACTCAGGGAACAAGGTGTGCTAATAAACACGACAGGGCAATGCTGAAACACAGCAGAACTGCTAACATGCAAAACACATCAGTCTTTTCCGTTCTGTTCCATTTTCAGATCCCTTGGCTAGATGACTTTTCCTCCACTACCCTTTTCAAGAGTATCAGCACTGGAGAGACATCCAAAACAAAGTCTTGCTGGCAGGTATCAGCTGGAGTCTAGCCAGGAAATGTCCTTGGTCAACTAAATACTCTCTCTCCTCTTGTGGGTTGAGCTTGTAGTTAGAGGAAGAGTTGTAAATACAGTACTTTGTTTGCTTCTGGCATATACTTTCCCTTCGGCTAGTTCTCTGTGGATACACGAGCTTACATTTACAGTGGTTTTATTGGCAGCATCTCCCTTTCGTATTTTCCTGTGGCATCATACATCTTTCTACGCACAGGATTATCTCTTCCAACAAATGCAGGTGGTCAAGAGTTTCTGCTTCCTGGCAATGCTGAACAGCTGCAGAAACCCTATGCTTCAGTATACCCAGAGAGCTGAAGTTTTTTTAATTTACAACTCTTGCTTTGGTTGGACTAGAGACTTGCTTTCTCCTTTCTTTCCATTCCTAGTTTTTTCTCCCCCTTGTCCTCAACTTGTCTCCAGCACTTCTAATTTACTTTTTCCTTCACAGGATCTTTCCATTTCCAGATTAAATTCCTAAATTATTTTGGAACACCAGTCTATACACTTCTTTTTGTATCAATTAATATCCAAAAGCTGGTAACACTGTAACCTATGTAGCTATGGTTAGCATTGGCAGAGTTCAAACCCCATCCCAGCCATTTCCCAGCCATCCCCTTTCTTGGCCAGAAGGAACCCACAAATCTTTTGAGACACTGAAAAAAAGCCTGTGTGAGGAAGGCTGTGTGAAGAACAAGCTGATGGTCAATCTAAAATTGTAGAGATCTCCTGGAAACAAGCATTTTAGAAAGCGTATAAAGCAAGTCACGTAGCACTTAGCCATTTTTAGGATGAAATGGGTATGCAATAACAGAGCTAGCAAGCTGGCAGTGTTGTAAGAAATATTTTATAAATATGAGTATAAAAAGTTATTAGAATTTCATGAACTGCATTCCAAGGAGTTACATCATAAATGAATTCCTACGCTACCACATCAGTAGGCAACAAAAACCAAAAAAGAAAGAATGGGATGTCTTTGTCTTTCAGGTCCCTGAAGAAAAATGCAGCTGCCGCTTATTGGTCCTAAATAACTTCTTCCACTTCACAATTTAAGCGGACTACAGAGTTTGGTTACTATGAAGACAATAATTCACTCTTGCATTTAATTTTACAAAGAAACTGCTGTAAGATGATATTCCAAATATGCACAAACCCTTTTGATACCACAAGAGCCAATGAAAGCTTGGTTGTTCACCAGCACCACTGGCATCACATTGCTCTGGCAACAAGAAGCTGTTAGCCATCTAATATTCCTTCTGGGATCCCAACAATATTGCTACAGTAACAAAATATTTGCTGCTGTTGTTATAAAGACATTTTTCTGTCTTTCTTAGCAATGGAGTGGCAACTTAAAAGCACTATCTTCTGCAGGAAAGAATCAGTTCTTCCCCATCAGTTAAGGGCAGTTTTGAAGCAGGTCAAATTATTACCCAACCAATTTTAATTGGTTAGTGATACCTTCAAGCCTTTACACTCCTTAACCTTTCCCTTTGTAAATTGTTTTGCATCTAGGTATTTCATAGAAGTCAGCAGAACATTAAGACCTGGAGTACTTGGAGTACATTCAAGAAGATTGGGTGTCAATTTGAGTAGATTTGACTGCAGAGTCATTAAAGGCAAATAAATAGGAGAGGAGAAAGGACAGATGAACATCAAAAGAAATAGGAAAGACCAGTTAGTTATTTGGCAACTACCTAACGATGCATGTCCTCTATGTAAGGTATCGAGCTGTTTGATCATGGGGTGCATGAGCACATCTGGATGCCAATCACCAACACTGTGCAGACGCCCAAACAAGATACACTTCAGAAAGTAATGCACCTGCTTCCTGCAGCATAAATATTCGTTTAGAGCGACACAAACGTGCAGTATTAAAACTCACTTATCTTCATATTCAATATTCACCCACGTTCAAAGGTTTATAAGCACAGTGACTAGCCTTTCACCTATCCCCAAGAACCAGTCAGCTGTACTGAAGATACAAATTTTCTCCTCTCCTGCTCCTTTTTCGGTCTCATTCCAGATGCAAAATCTTGCTTTAAGGAATTATAATACTAAGGGGGCGGGATATATCTAATTTTTAAAGTGTCTTTCTAAAGAGCATTCATTTATCTGTTTGCCTAGAAAAAAAAAAAAGAGCCCAACCGATATTTAATTTACATGACGGGGAGATCTTGCAAAGCTGTAAGGTTATGAATTGGTACAACCCATGAATGGAACTGAAAGAACAATACTGTTCTTATTTGGGCCAGTTTCAGTATTTCACCAGAGGGTTAAGAAAAAAGTAATCTACTTTTAAGAAACCTATTAAAAAGAAAAAACACACCACCCTACTTACTAGATCTAGTTCTACCAAGCAAGATGCATTTTTTATGTGTCAAGAGATACAGTACCATATGACTTCTATGTCCCCAAAAGCTACCCTAAAAAAAGTGTAATTTTTTGTAGTTTCCCAGAAAAAGACCACAATGTGCTTTTTCTTCCAGAGCCTCCAGCGTTAACATAGTAAAAAACTTCAAGCCAGTTTGTTTACCAAGCTCCAAGCCTGCCTTGAAGTTATGACACAGCTATTATCTACAGCTGATTTTTACTGCACATGTTCTTTTCAAGTACTCTAATCAACGGCACTTTTGTCAAATCGGTCAAGTTTCCAACAGAAAATGCTTTCATTATAAAAGCACAAGCTCAGTTATACTGATTTGACTTTTTTGTAAGCAAAAATATCCTACTGTCTGAATTAATCCACTGATTTCAAATCAGATACTTCAGAAATATTTTGGTTAGAAAAGTGATGATCCAGGACAATTACAAGGTAAAGACTTTTTGAAAAATGCCAGAATTTTCCTACAAAGTCATGAATTTTAGTGAACACATAGTTTCAACTTCAGAGTCTTTCATTAGTTAACTTTAATTTCATGCGACATGAAATTCACAAGTGCATGTACTTGTTTTCTTTCTGTGCTGAACATAAGCAAACACTTATTGACAAACCAGCATTTCCCAAGAAATCGTATTACTACAGATTTATGCAATCCTACTGCTCAAATAATCAAAATACTGACCAATAAGAAGGCTCTTCAGTCTTCTGTATTCCTCATTTAAATCAAACATGTCACCAGCAAATATCAACATCGGTTTTGTTCCTTCAGGACATTTACTGTTCTGCAGAATAAGAATTTTAAAACAGAACAAAAATTCAAATGGTGTTAGGGAACATATTATTGACTTAATAGGTGGTTAGCCATTCAACACTGAATGAAAAATTATTGTGACCTGTGATCAATATGGACAGAATAGACACTTTTTTTTTTTCATTGAACAACACTGTATGTGTATGGAAGGACTTAGTTTTTAAAAGGGTGAATTGTATTATTATTTGTGTTGGATTAATAGAGAGATTCTTTACTATAAAATGTATAACACCTTCCAGTGAAAACAAGCAAATTTGACTGCAACTACTAACAAGAAAACTGAAGTCAGAGGCAAACAAGTCTATTGTACTTCTGACACTGCAGAGTACATGAAAAAGACTGAAGGAATAGCTTAGTCACTCACCTAATTTTAATTCTGGTCAACAAATACATTTACTTAACTATAACTTCCCTGCTATACACAATATTATGAAGATACACACTACAATCTGACTTCAAGGAGAAGACTCACCTTCTGTAAACCATAATTTCTTATGGTCCTGACAATTTATATACCGTGATGAGAATAAGGACCGTAAAAATTCCTTATTTTTGCAGCGTATGAACTGCTTGATACAAAAGTACAGACATATGAAATACATTTTAGTCTTGCCAAAATGAGCCTAACATAGCCATAAAAGGTGACTTTTCTCTGGGTTAAAACAATCAAGATGTTAGCTCCTTGTCTGAATTAAGTATAGTTCCCTGAAAACTGGCATTTATGTGCTACTGAAAGCTAAAGAAAGCTTCAGAATTATCTCAGTCAGCAGAGTGACCGCCTTTGGTTACAATTTGAGAAGTAGGATTTCAGTTTTCAAACCCTACACCAGTTTATATAGGAACCTACCATGAGCAGAACCTAAGGCATTTTGTAAATGAAACTCTAATTTAAAAGGAAAATATTAGGAATAAACCAAGTCTAAAAAAGGAATTTGCAAATAAAGTTGCAAGCTTGCTCAAAACAACCAAAATAAAATAAAAAGCAGAGCATAAAAATAACATTCTGGGGTACACAAATTAGCAAACCTCATATACTGCATGAAACGCTTTTTTAAACTCCTGTCCTTACTTCAAAGCACAGAAAAAGCCAATGCATCAAAAAAATCCACCAGTAGATGTCACTGAAATACTGAATTTGTGAGTCCTTACCTTGACATCTTTTAGGGATACAAACTTCTCAATGCCTAGCTCAATCATGTCTAGGACATGATAGTCAAACATGCGACCTGTGAAAGGAAAAAAAGGAAATCCAACTGTTTAAATATTCATTGAAAACTCGACCTTTCATCCAAATAAAAACCCAAGTGAGACATCTTACCTATTATCAGGTTGTTAGGTCGCTTCTTGTTATGAGAGCCAAACAGAAACAAAGAACAATCTGATTTCTTGGAAAAAAATTCCTACATTTGAGGAAAAGAACAAAACTCGTGAGTTGCAGCTTGTAGTGTTTAAAGTATTTGGTGAAGGTATATGTCACAAACACGTGAGTTTACGAGCTGCTTAATGAGAAGAGCAACTGCACTTACCAGAAGAGTTTTGAGTGTGTCCAGGTCCACATAAGCTAAAATGGACAGCTGGATTCAAGGTTCAAATAACAATTACTTTCTTTTTTAATTTCCCATTGCAGTCTTAAAGATCAAGCCAGGCATTTTTTTCTTGCCATTTTATCTACAATGCCCTTTTTCATAATTCCTCATTATCTGTTTTTAAATAAGATACCTTCAACCACTTCTCCTTGCCTGAAGGGTAAGTATTTGCAAGTTGGCTGCAGTTGTAATGCCTCGTTTTAGTTACCTGGCTAAGCTTTATGCAGCATATTAGCTTTGCCTAATAGCTTCTGAACAACCAGTTAATTCCTTCAACAGCAAGCCTAGGAACATCTGCAAATATCTAATGTTCTCACACTTGGGCACAAGAGTCCTGCTACAGAGCAACTTCACGTCAATTTATTATTTAAGACTAAGATGTTACTTAAAACCAAGCCAGTGGTGACTTTCATAGAGAAGATCTTTCCTCTAGGTGGAGTAGATAGAGAACCTATTATGGTATTATATCCAGAGCCAACATTACAGCAATTCTTTCTGAGAACGTCCAGCTCCAAAGCCTTTTATGCACTGCTGCTTCTCAAGGCAGCCCCTCATTCTGATTATCAACCATAGTTCCTAGATAAACACACATGCTATTTATCCAGCACATCCCAGAAGTACTAGAGTTTCTGTGCCTGCACTTAGCAGCTGTGAAGCAGAAAAAGCCACTGCATCTCCTCCCACCCCTGCAACAGCAGCAGCTCAGAGAGGACATTGCAGCTCTGCCCCCCTGCGAGGTCAGAAGAGTCGTCCCCAGGAGCAATCCTAGGCACATAGAAATCGCACAGCTCAGCACTGAGCTCTGCCACCAGGTCCCTGAAAAATAGCGACTGTAGACAGATCAAGCACAGAACCATCCCCTTGAAACACTTGCTCATACAGCTCTGTTAAATCACTGCATGTTGATATATGTAAATTCTCTAACAGCTCTTGTTAAAAAGATGCAACAAACTCAAATGCCTCAGATGTCTCCTGCATATATTGCAACACCACATACATTGCAAAACTGCCATTTTAAAAAAATGCCTGTAAGCAAGTTAAAAACAAAACAAAACAAAACACCAAACCTAGCTTGATCTGACTTTCCATATCTTTCTAGAGCCTGATTATTTGTTGACACTGTTCTCAATGACCCAACCCCACTGTTTTGAGGCTACAAGAATTAAAGTTCCCTGAAGGACCCCCATTTAAAATACCAGAATGATTTTGGCTGCCATGTTTTCCCAGAAATTATCTGAAATTTAAACCAATGGTCAGCTGATGATCAGCTAGTTCCTGTATGACTGTGAAACCAAGTCATCCAGCTATGGGATTGTAAGAGGTTTAGTTTCAGCAAATAATGTCACAAATCTTTCCTTGCTGCCTACAGTAAGTTTTCCATTCCACTCACAATATTTTAGGGATGGCGGCACTACTGTGCTTCACGCCAAGAACAGAACAGAAGCACACACTACAACACCTCAGCATCACACAATAAAAATGCTTTAACTCAACTGTCCAATACAACTTCAGCAACTCCTCTAGCACCCACTATTGGCTACCTTCACTTTTATAAAAAAGATCCTTAATGATCATTAAGGATACTTAGCTTTCTCTCTCCTCCCCTCCCTTTTTATTGACAGATAATTCCTTAGATACATTTCCCCTCTATTTTCACAATCTCTTTCAGACAAGAAAGTGCATTTGTGCCCGGTGTGTATATACGAGTTGTTTTTTCTTTTTTAATTCACACATAGATTTACTTAATAGAGTACCCCCAAATTCCCAACTTCAACATGTATTTTCAGTGAGTTATTTCAACAACTGCCTCACTCATTGGAAATCTGACCCTTATTTCCCTGTGTGTCAGCAGTGGCACAGAGCAAACATTACCAAATCATGATCACTGGGAACCAAACAACTTATTTTGGGATAATTCATTTTTATCTTTATTGTAAAACCACAGCTGTACATCACTATCTCCTTTCTCTCATTTTGTTGAAGGAAATACATATACTGCTTTTACGACAGATATATTTCAGCAGTTAAAGTAATGTTTCGATTGAAGTGCAAATATGAGAGAATCTTAGGATGAGACTATTTTTTTTGCCTTCTTGCTCATAAATTATCTCGACCTTAAAGCACTGAATCAACACCAAATCCAGACAGGGGCGTATCACCGAATGTATTTCCAAACACACACACCCTTCCAAAATACCCTCCAAGCCTCTTGGAGAGCCACTTTTGCAACCTCTTTGTAGGCCAAATACCCATCTTTAACTGAAATTGTGCATTCTTCTGACAGTTCTCGTCTGAACAGAACTCTCAGCAACCATCTCACACTTGTACAGCTGATGCATGCAATACTCTGCTGGGCTTTTCTTCCTCTATTCAAACACGAGGAAGTCACAAAAAGCTATGACCCCTCCATTTAATTATTTTAACCTATGAATTCAACAGACTATCCACCAATAAAGCTTTTCATGACTTTATGGCTGTAAAATGTCACAAGAGAAGACATAGTTTATACTTACCAATGATGTTTGATCCTCAAAAGGCCTAGTAATATTTTTCCTGAGAGGAGGGGGAGGAAAAAAAAAAAAAAAAATAAAGAGAGAGAACAGGCCCAGATAAGCACTTCTAATTGGTTCTCTGATAACATTAAAATTCTGCATTCTACTGGAAACTCCAGTCATAGAGGTTCAGTTCTAGTTCAAACCATAAGCCATTTTAATACTGCCAGAAGTTCCTTAGTGCTGCCATTGCCGTTTTAAGTGCTTTACTCCATGTTTCCCGTCTCCCGACTTCCAGACCACCACCAGCGACACTTCATGAACAACGGCCTTTGCTTGTTCATCCAACACAAAATTTAGCTATTACAATTAATGTCTCTGCACTACATCTGTACAGATAGTGTTCCCATTTTGTGCGCGACGTATCTACCATTATAATCTGTAACTCAAACTTGTAAGACTTTGGATGTAAGAACTCCAGCCTACCCACCTGACACAGAACCTCACCAGCAGTTTACACAGATCAGTCCGAGAAGGCGACTGTTCAAGTTAGCTGAATCCTGCTCAGTAACACTTGGCACAGAGCTGGGCTCAGCACCAACATTGATCACGCATGGCTTATTTCCAGTCTGCTCAAATTTATGGTGAATCTCAGTCACCTTCTGCAACCGTTCCCGTTGTTCAAGCTCCCACACTAGCCAGCATCTCTGTTCACGCTTTGAAATTACCAAAAGCTGTCCTGTCAGAAGACTCAAAGATGTCAAAGTGAGATCGCTTACTTTTTATACAGTACAGCAAAGGGCTTCTTCACAGCATACTGCAAAAGATAAAGTTAAACCGGTGTTATCTCTAATACATTTAAGTGCACAGCACTGCTTTTTCTAAAACCCTACAACTTATATGATCACAGGAAATAGAGTAATTGTTTGTGCAAATGACTCTCGAAGGCGGCACCTCAAAAGGCCTGCTCACAATAATACTCATCAAGTTGGTGGCAATCTTGGTTCCCAATTAATTGCAGAAGGACTTGTTTCTAGAAACTAAGAAATAACAAAATAACTGAGACAGCTGAAATCAAAGCCATGTAATGGAATCTCTCTGCTTCTAGGGGCATGAGGAAAACCAGGGAGTGAACAACCACCTAATTATCATCAGCATAAGATGGTAAGAAAATGACAAAGCAAGGAGAGAAAAGAGTGTAGGAACAGCTATAATATTTTACAGTATGGAGTCAGGAAACAGGATTGGTAAGTTTAAGTTTTAGGAGAGGCTGAAAGCTCCGTATCAGTTTACAGGATTCTGGAATATGACTTCAGCTGAGTGATCCAGTCCCAATTCTGTACCTAATCCCCTTGTATTCAAATGGACTTGCACCACTTCACGTTATATACTGGACAATCATGGAAAAAATAATAACAAAGAGAATAAGCTCAAAAGTTCTGGCAAAGAAGAAATTGGAAGAAAATAATCTCCATCGAGGGGTAGGTAATGACACCTCTGGAGTACTGGTCAATCTGAGATTTGGGGAATGGGGAGAGTATGAAAATATTGATCTCGCAGCAGAGAATACGCAAATTGTAAGAAAAAGAGAAAAGTGTAGCACAAAAGGTTATATAATTAAAGATTGCATACTATATCCAACAACTTACAATGTCTTTAAGCACTTCAGTCACTGTTAAGTTTGCATTTCCTCCTTTTATGAGCATAGCATTTTTTGTATTTTCTTTAAGTTTGGGCTCTCTCTTCTCAAGAAATCTTTTTGCTCTCTTAGTTTTAGGCTTTCTGTAACAATAAATTAACAGTTAAAAACCTAATATTAGTAACAATCCCAGAGACCACAGAAAACAGTAAAACAAAACACGAATTGGAACCAGCTGTGTTCAAGCAACTTGTTTCAGTGACTCAAACTAATCCCAACCTGTAGAATTACAATCAGTGCTAAAAGCCCAGTCTCAGATGAAAGTGTTTTACTGCCACTCCTCCTCCTCTCTGTCCCCGTCCCCAGGCTAGCAAAGGTGCTTTTACAGTCTTGGGCTTTTCGGTTTCTGCTGATTTAGAGCTTAAGCTACACCGGAATTCCGACAGACTACTGACAGGCTGAAAGCTTCCCCTCACACCAGCTCTCTCCCCAAGTCAGAGAATCCCACAGGAGAAGAAAACAGAGTTCCTCAAAGACCATCAATGGCATCCAAAAGAAAAGCTCAAGTACGGCCTGTCCGCTGGCAGGAACCACAGAGCGTTATTTAGGTGAAACACGCCGGCCTTAGCAGGGGCGCAGAGCTTACATAAATCAATAACTACGTGGCTTCAGAGCTACATTTCTCCACCAGATGAATGTAAGGCTTTTAGTCTCTTCTCCGCGAAGCATCATATTTATTTTAGAAAGCCAACAAACAAAAGTACCCCACACGGGGACTTCCAACTATAGACAGAAACACATAAATCCAACCCCAGCCGGTCCCCACGGATCCTTTAAGTTACC
The DNA here is from genome assembly GCA_035590195.1 of Aviceda cuculoides. Taxonomy (NCBI): domain Eukaryota; kingdom Metazoa; phylum Chordata; class Aves; order Accipitriformes; family Accipitridae; genus Aviceda; species Aviceda cuculoides. The sequence continues at coordinate 23,900,733 of JAVJGG010000073.1, forward strand.
AACCGCGTAAGGGCTGTCTCGCCACCAAGAAAGAGACGGCAGCGCCCGCTCTCCCTCCCTCCCGCGCCTTCTCCACAGCCCTTTCCTCTCTGCTGCCCCCCTCCCCCCCCCCGGCGACCCTCCTCACACCAGGCTCCGCAGCCGCTCGGCGCCCCCGGCTCCCCGCAGGGTCCCCTCGCCCGCCCCCGCCACACTCACACCACCCGGTCCAGCGCCTCCATCGCTCCTCAGCCGCCTCGCGTGCTCGCCCCGCCGCCCTCAAGCACCGTCATCCGGTACCTCACGTCCGCCGCGGGAAGGGCGCGAGGGCAAAGGCGGGCGCCAGAAAGCGCTCGGGTTCGCGCAGTGAGCATGCGCGGAGCAAGCCCCGCCCTCCCCTCCCGGGGCGTGCGCTGGCGTGCCCCCGTACAGCTAAACCAGGCCCTTTTCAGCCACATTTCACCCCAAATTTACTTACTTGGGACAACCGATGCAACTATTGCGAGCGGGGAACATGACCCTATACATAATAGAAACCAAAAGCCCAGGATTTATTTCTGCCTAAAATCCCTGCTGTGGTAGCGTCACTTTTAATCCGATATCTACCCTTCATCTAAGGTTCTGGTTATTTCAAAGCCTGCAGGCTCTCAGTCAGTTGGTCAGAGTTGTTCAAATTCGCATTTCCTCCTCAAGTTCATGTTTGATTGCGACCTGAAAACTGAAGGTACAAGAAAGCCAAGATGCCCAGCAAAATCCAAAGACGAAAACAGAAAAATCTTCCCCTGCCTACCTACACCGAATTGGGAACGTACCCATCTCACAGCCTCCCCATAAGCTAAACACTCGACGTGCTGCTGCACACTGCTTCTCTAAGCTGGGTTTCTCCAAACCTTCCCCAAAGTTTTGTTTTTTTTTTTTTTTAAAAATCTCTTTTTAAGCACTCAACATCCTATACACGGGTAACTGTCACCATGTGCTTTACACCAGACACGGCAAGGAACAACGGGCATGGCCCAGCACCTAGGCGCAGGGCTGTGAACAACCCATAATAACCAAGCAAGGATGATTACGGCAGTAATCTTATGTCCAGCTATCACACTTGCTCAATACCCTTTTTATGCCACACACCCCCACCCACCAGTTTTGAGCTGGACTTGAAATAACCAACTTGTTTGGGCTTTTTTGGGCAAAATCAGTAAAACTGAAGAATTTGCTAGCAGCAGCAGCGGACTCAGCACCTGCTTTCTGGGAGGAAGGGGGAAAAGATGGGTAAAAAGTGAGTATGGTTGCAAAAGTTAGGGCTAATAATAATAGAAACAGAAGTCTGAGCATTATAAATAACACTTAAAAACTAAAAACCATTATTATGAAGGTACTCATAGTTTATGATATACATAAAATGTTAAAAAAAAAAAACAAACCTGATTCCCAGATAAACTAGAACAAAAATCCCAGCTTCAGTATATTACTGAAAGAAAAGGCTGAAAGAGGTCAAAACCCAATTCTGCTAGAATACTCCTTGCACATAATAAAAAATTTACATGTACATGGTGACAGATGTAGCAGTCGGTTAACAAAACCCGAGAGAGAGCTGCTACGTTCACACGCTGACAGAGGATAAGCTCTCGGAAGCATCTCCCTGTCCTCGGCAGCAGGAGCTATGACAGCAAGGACTGTCCATCGGCAGCCCACCCCGTCCGTCCGTCTGTCCGGCTCCCTCGCAAGGAGGTTCAGCTGTCAGCAAGCGCGGCCCAGCACCACAACCGCTCCACTGCAGACAAGAGCGCACATCATACCCGCTCTACATAGCCCCAAGACCGTTATTCCAGTTGTAGTTCCCCTCTGTCTATCAGCACCACACAAATCAAGTTTGAACAATGCTTTTAGACTTCCACGACTGCAGTTAAATCCAGAGGGAAAGCTGAGCCATCTCCCCGAAACCTAAAGCACAGACACTGCTATGCGAAATATCTGCACCCAGGCTGGAGTACAGAACATATCCCCTCTTCGTCCTCACCTTCCTCACCTTCCCCCACGATACAAGTTGCTTCCACACAGAAAAACGGAACAGTGGGATTGACAATTTAAAACTGTTGCACTGTCTTGACGGCTTATCTTTACCGATCCTGTGCTGCGAACAACGCTGGGAGTGAACTTCTCCCCTGATCATTACTAATTCAAGATCATTACTAACTAAAGAATTACATAATTATGCTGGGTTTAATTAGGCATCCCCACCCTCACAGCATGAGGGGAAAAAAAAAAAAAAAAAAAAAAGAGGAAAACAGGAGGCAACAAAGGAAGAAAATTAAGATACTTCCTTTTGCGTAACACACATTATATTATATAGACAATGGGGGAAGGAAGAGTGACAGATGCCTCATCAAGACCTAGATTTCAGTTGCTGACTAGTCTACAGGGTTTTTCAAGATTTGACTGGACAAAGCCCTGAGCAACTTGGCCTGAATTCAGTGTTGACCCTATCTTAAGTAGGAAACTGGACCAGAAACCTCCTGAAGTCCCTTCCCACATGAAGGATTTCTAAGAGCCATCAAAGGGACAAAGGACGCTAGAGAAAATCCAAACTAAGCAATTTGATGAGTAATCAAACAAGTAATAAAAGCCACACTTACTTGAATTTTTCTTTCAGTAACTCTTCTTGCAGCACAAGAAGAGACATAGTATGCAGTTGAATATGACACACAAGGTGAAGCTATATTTGAAAAATTCAGGACTTTATTTTAAACAATTTTTTTTTCTTTTTACAAAATGTCCCAGACTGTACAATATATCAACATTTTTCCAGGGTAGAGATTTTATTTATCATGTAACCATTTCCTCTTCTTCAGTTTTGAGGTAGAGACACACACATTTCCAATCAGCATTTTTAAAAAACACTTAAGCCCTCCCCACTATAATCCAAACGTAAAAGCAATGCACAAGAACACAATGTCCATTTTTCCACTATTAATTGCTCAGATAAACAGGAAATCATGTCACAGCCTATAAAAGTTGGCATTTAAAAGTTGGCCCATTAACTCCATGGAGAAATTCTGAAAAGATCAGAGCTGACATCAGGGAGGGGCATCATCTAAGGCCACACTTCCAGAAGGAGAATCCTCTGCCCCAGAAGCAGGGCTGTGAGGCAGAGGAATAGAGGCATCTATTTCCAAGCTGTGCTGCTTCTCCAGATCACAATTAATGTCAGAATTTCCTCCACCACTCACCTCTCCCTCTGACTCTTCAGTCATTTTGTCTTGGGCCTGAGCTGACTCCTCAGAATCTTCCTTTTCACGCAGAAAGCTGCAAATCGTATTAGGCCTACTGTAGGAAAAATCTCTGTCCTTGATCTGTAACCACTCCACTCCACCTGATGCAAAGAAGGAAAATTGGTATTAGCAACAAAAGGAGTATCCTGGTTTTGTCTGGGATAGAGTTAATTTCCTTCTTAGTAGCTGGTACAGTCTGTTTTGGATTTAGTGTGAGAACAATGTTGATAACACACTGATGTTTTAGTTGTTGCTAAGTAGTGCTTATCCTAAGTCAAGGATTTTCCAGTTTGCCATGCTCTGCCAGCAC
>JAVJGG010000073.1:23904390-23915536 GCA_035590195.1 Aviceda cuculoides
AAAAGTCCTTGATTTTAGACTAAACACTACTTAGCAACAACTGAAAACATCAGGGTGTTATCAACATTCTTCGCATAATGAATCCAAAATAGCACTGTACCAGCTACTAGGAAGACAATTAACTGTATCCCAGCTGAAACCAGGACAAAGTGTTCAGCAACACTTTCAAAAACCATGCAAGTACACTCCTCTGAAGAAGTTAAAGGTGATCCGTTAATCATTGTAGGGAACAAATAAACATTTGTTCCAAATTACTCTCTGAAATGAGAGAGGCAGGGACAAAATGATGAGTGCAGTTGCACAACAGTGAATGTATCTGCAGAGAAATGTCAAAAATAATAAAAAAAGTTGTACTTTATAAATGGAGTTGATAAGAAAAAGTCATGATTGTCTCTTCCATCCTTCAAATCTGAGTAGCATTATCTCAAAAAAACCCACTGCAGGAAAAAGGAACAATTCTTGCCCATTTTAGCTTTACAAAAAATTGTTTATAGATCATAATATATCACAGTAAAGGGAATAGAGTGAAGGTATTTTGAGCAACTGCTCCCCTGCATCACCAGAATAAATCTTGAAGGAAAGTACTGGAAAAGCAATACATTCAACATTTTAAAAGAAGGCTAGAGACACAAAGAATGTGCTAGAGGGGTTAACCCATTTGTACCAAAGAGGTAAAAGAATCTGACAAGCAAGGTGAATGCTACAGAGAAAATATTGTGAGGAAGGGAAATAGTATTATTGGCTTATTACAGCTGTATAAAATCAGAGGGTAATGTCTGTTGCATGGAAGAATAGCCAGTTTAAAAAGTTGTTGCATCTGAGGTAATTTACAGCTTTTAGTGTAAAAAACAGCCCTAGAAGGTCTGGCTACTGGCACATACACAGAAAACTCAAGTTTACTGCTACAAGCTTTTTTCGTTAAAATAAATTTGGGAGAAAGATGGTCATGGGGATGGGTATCTAAGCTGTTAATTGAATGTGAACAAAATTATAGTATCCAGATGCATCCAATCAAATAAACAGCAAATGTAGAGTGTTCCCACAAGGTTTATAAATGTGTTTGGAGGGTTTGTATATGTACGTGTGGGAAATACATTAACTAAAATATTTATAAAAGCAGACACTTAACCACAGGCTATGGTTTTAACCTGCCATGCAATATGGTTCCTAGTATATCACCCTTTTCTGTGTCTTACATGGGGCTATTGTAGGCTAATAATGTGAATAGATTTTCTTTGGAAGCTAAATTATTTAGTAAAATGAAGCAAGTTTTATGCAGAACGAAGTGTCCTCGCCATTGAAAGACTTCTGCTGAATATCTATGACATGAACAAGTTGACAAATACTTCTATCCTATACTGATGCAGAAACTCACAGCTGACTTTTATTTCTGAAATCAAGGATGTCATGTGGTTTATCCAAATTTGATCTCTTTTGTCATTTAGTGTTTGGAATTAGGGTATTGGCTTGGCCCTGTCTTGCAGTTTTCCAAAACTGATCTCTGAACACATATTCAATAGAGATTTATTCTTCCAGCTTTGTTGATATGTCATAACAGTTGAAGCCTTGGTAGGAAAAGAGCATAAGTAATTGGCTACTCATCACAACTCATGTCAGTGTTGTTCTGCTGGCTCAGGCCTCTTGGTCTATCAAGCAGTAGACAGTATCTTCTTCCTCTTTTTTATATTGCAAGACAGGAAAAAAGATAACTGTCCTTGTCTATAATATTGATAACATTTCACATACCTATCATATCCCCTTTTATTCATCTCCTGTAAGGTAAACTGTTTTTACTCTTTCAATTTCTCTCCATACAAGAGACTTTCAATTTCTCCTATCCTGCTTTGCATCTTTTTCTGAACTGCCTCTAATTCTGTAATATCCTCTGTGGAAAAGCTATGACCAGTACTTTGCACAGTATCCTAAAAGGGGTCTCACTGTTGATACGTGTAATGGTAAGTCTGTTTGTTATGTGTAGCCTATGTTATCTTTTCCTGTATTTTTTTCTGTCTTTCTGGTTTTGTTCTATTTTGGAGCTGATTCTTGAAAATATTTTCTTTAAGGATATGGAGTTCACATTGCTACATTTCTTTTCTTTATACTGGCCTCAGCAAGTTCCAGTTAGGATTATGACCAGAAGCAGAATAAGCATGAGCTGTTTTTGTCAGATTATTGAATCAAAAGGGCTTGGAATGCTTCCATAAAGGGAGCCTTACCATATTAGGCACTCTCGCTGTTATCCTTAGGAGGTGAAAATGGGGACTGAGGTAACTCAGAACATGACTAGGACTTGTTACACAGTACTGTGCCTGCCTTCTTTACAGATTTAAAAAAAAAAAAAAAAAAAAAAAGTTTTTAGCATGGTTGATTGGGTAATTTTGACAGATCCTAAATTCAGTTCTAAGAAAACTAAATCTAATTATAACACAATGTAATATAAACAGTTATTTATGAAAAAGAAACTAATGTAGAGAGCACCATGGAAACATATTGTTAAATTCAGCAGAAACGTGGCTTAATTTACATATTAATTCACTTTAATTCTACCAAGACGACTCTTGATAATTAGATTATTAGCCTGTTTAATCACAGTAAACGTCTTGTTTCCTCTCTCTCCCATAGAGCTCAGTGCAAAGATTGCAAAAGATCATGTGAAGCTCTATTTCCTTACATAGAGCAACTTTGTATATAGTGGTAGTTTGGCTAGGGTATGAAAATATTAAAGACAAAAAATAGCCTTGATAATTTATGGAGGAATAAAAATTGGCTTTATAACATCATATTCTACATTTTACAGGAGGAACATGTCTTGTGGGAAACCAACATCATGACTAAGAAAGAATGGGTCAAAGTGGATATACAGCTACCAACAGGCCTAGAAAAATTAAAGGTATGCATGAAAAGGCACATGTTCAATTTTTGAAGATGCTTTACCTTATTGTTTATAAAGCTCCTATGAAACTTAAAAATGTATTAAACTGATACATATCCTGAAGGTCTTGCTGTTCTTCATTGCTTCAATGTGAGTAAAGCTCTGGTTATAGCTCAACAAATCATCTACACAAACATCACAAGTTGAAGCTGCTGGTCTTTAATAACATGCAAGAAAATGAATATAAATCTCACCACATTTTAGTTAGCCATCTGAGTCCATCTCAAGTGTTGCCAAGTCATTTAAATATAAATGCTATTAAGTGAGATGATGTGAATGATTTTTGTGGGATTTTAGTGAAATTATGTAAACCAGTAATTGTTAAACTGGTAATTGGAAGAGAATATCTTCCCCTTGAATTTTCTGGCATAGAGAAGAAAGCAAAATTGCAACTACTTAATTTTTGAATTAATTTGCAAGTTTCTATTTTAAGTAATTTTACATTTACCTTTTTTTTCATTATTCTGTAAATAACCATCATATTTTACTGTCTCAACAATCAGCTGAAAATGTAATCTCTGTGAAAGGACAAAAACTAAGCCTGCTGCTGGAATTGACGTTTTGACATACATTAGAATGAATGCATTTCAGCAAGTTAGTAAATTATGACTACCTGTTGTTGCCTGTCTTGCTTTTTCCCACAAGGACAGGTATGAATAAACAACCAGATGTGTAATAAGGCTATCTATAGTAGCTAAAACCACCAAAACCAAAAGGCTGCTGAGGTTGTATGCATACATGTAGAAAGCCCAAACTGTGCATTCTTGTACAAAGATGGCAAGGATCACTTGTACCCAGGGGAGGAAAGATACTATCTTTAACTATGTGACTATGTAAGGTTTTCAGCATAGCATTCTGCTGTTTGAACTGGTAGAGAATGGAGAGTATTTGTTATTTTGAAGAAATTGTCTCTGGTGGAAGATAATCACATATATAATTCTTATTTCTTAGAAAGAAAAATGCCTCTTGAGATTTCACTCTAACCTAATTCCAGGCTTTGTGCAGTGTGTTAGACCCTTCTGCTTATGCACCAAATCACATCTGTTCTAGTTTCCTTCTGTTTTGCTGGATACTCTTGTCCAGCTTTCCTTCCACTGTGCTTCCTCCCTCTTGCACATGACTGCTTTCTGAGACTCATTCTCTGGTCATGTCCCAGTCTGTCAAAACCCACAACTCTCTTTTTGATTTGTGCCTCCAACTCCCAGTCTTGTCTCTCGGTGCTTTCTTTCATCTTTCTGATGAATCCAAGCTTGCTTCCTCCTGCTTGCTGCTTTAGCTCAGGTAAAAGAAACTTGGAGAGTACAAGTGGGGTAATCTCCTTGCTTTGAGAACAAGCAGAGCTGGGCTCCGCAGTGGCCAGGAGCAAAAGATGTTCTTCTGAAACTTCAGTGCTCTAAATCAGCTTGTGTAAAATCTGGTCAGCGCAAGGGAACTCAGAGAGACAAATGCTCCATGAATCAATATGTCTATGTCAATAGCAGTAAAATAAGCAGGGCCAGGGCACAGGCCCCAAATTGGTATGTGATAGTCCATATAATTAAAACATTAGCATGGTCCGGAGCAAGGTTTTGACCCAAGAAAATTGGCCATCTCCAACAGTGCCTGGAACAGTTCAAGGGTTACCAGCAGGCAGGGACCGATCCCACTGCATAGACTGGATGAAGCCATGTTATCTTAAGTGATTGAACAAGTATCAGTTGTTAAGCTATGCTGTGCCAACTGGTGTCCGAGGGCCATCCCTAGCCCGTTTTATTCATCTGTGAGTGTAACTAAAAATTTTTCTCTTAGGTATCTGTAAAATGAGGTTCTGAAGAGACTTCAGAGCAGAAGATGGAGTCTTTAGGATATTACATTTCAGGTCACCCTTCTAAAGCACAGGGGCACTGCAACTTTTTAGCCAAATGGTTGAGATTAGGAATTTTCCTTTAAAATAGGCTTTTACTTACCTTCATTCTTGGAATTTGTCAAACGATTTTAGCTGAAAACTTTCAGAAATTTCAACCTGAGGTAGTCATACAATTTTTTCACAATTTTTAGTTTCCGATTTGAGATTCGTCGTGGTTTCCTAATGGAAAGTATGCAGTGCTTTTTACATGTAGAACATTACTGTTTTATGTAAAAACAGAACAAAACAACAACAAAAAAAATCAGTTTCTCTGTTCTCTGTTAACATAAATATTTTAACTGTGACAATCCACAGCTGATGTTTAAAGGAACACTCCAGAGCAGGGCAAGTTTCATCTGTCTGAATAGCATCCAGCTTTTGGACACTACACCATCAGAGCCACCAGGTTTCTGCTCCTTAGAAGAATTCACCTGCACAGATGGGCAATCCACGGAGCCCGGGTCAGCCTGTGACTCTCACCCAGATTGCTCTGACGGCAGTGATGAGGATCCAGCAGCCTGCTGTAAGTCAGTCGCGTTGCTTTAGACGGACACTGTGCTCAAGAGTATTGCGAAACCTAAACAGGTCTATCCAACCAAAGGTAGAAAACTTATTATTTATATGGTTTCTTTCCCCCAGAATGTATAATGATGTACAGGCTATGACAATGCTAAATAAATCATAAATGCTATATTCATAGCATTTTCTGTCATGCATTTTTCTTCTTCCCATTGCTTTCTATTTCTCTGTCTGGCCTCAGCAATATGTTTTGGATCCAGATAGTAATTTTTTAAGTATCTGTAGAAATGCAACATGTCACATATTTTTGCTTAAATGTATTCCCTACATACAATATTTATAACTTCTACTTCCCTAATTTGAGAGGTACTAAAATCTGCTTTGGGTTTTGTTGTTTGAGTGCTTTTTTACTTTAGATTGTCTGTGAGTTACTGTCAGAAAATGCATTAGGTGACATGATATTTGCATGGTGATACAAATCACCATACAAATTGGCTACAGTTCAGAAACTAGATCTTATTCATGATACTTTCAATTGAAGGTAACTTTGCTTAGAAGCCAGAGTTTCTACTGTACAATCAAGTGTAAAAGAAAATAATTAAAATTACTGGAAGATGTCTGTAATAATTCTGAAACATTTTAGATATCCACATGAAAGTAGCTTTAGAGATGGTACCACTTCTAAAATAAATATGATAGAGTGTACAACTATATGTATGTTTGCTCGCAGTAATAACGCTTAAATGTGTGTTGCACATGAAAACTGTGCACATATTTAAGATACTGGTGATGATATATATTGCTGCTGGGAGGTGCAAATTAAAATTCTGTGTGTCACTCAAGATAGCAGGATGAAGAATAGTGATAATGTTTTATTTTTTAATTTCTTGAGAAGACTTTTGGAACTATTGGTGACTACGAGCTTTCTTTTTTTTAACTTGCAGTCTGAACCTTTAATCTTTTCAATTACATAAATAACCATGCAGGAACTCTCTCTGAAACAAGTAATATGTGCAAATGTTGAAATAACATTTTAAATAGGAAGGTTTATACTGTTTTATCTCTGGGTAGAATCTAAGTCAACATTAAAGTCCGTAGGGCCTCCCTCTCTCTGAGATCTGTTTTCCTTTTTTGCAAGACTTGACCCTGTGCTGCTAGCTCTGTGTGTTCACTGGCAGGAGTGCAGAGAGTCCTCTCACATTTTAGGAGGAGGAATGGAATGGAAGTGAAAAATACTTTATAAATTGGACTTTATTTCTCAGTGATTTAGTGTTCCCACTTCAGTAGCAATGTGAGGGAATTGTGGTGAAAATGACTGGGAATATAGAGGAATAATTCTAAGGTTTGAAAGGAGGATGAAAATGATTGTCGCAGTTGAAGGGTAGCTGTTAATAGTACTACACAAAGTGAAAATAAAGATAACTCTAAACATAGGCAATTATATTCTGCATGCAGTGCATTATACTTTCTTATTTAATTTTTACCCCTGGGCCTCAGACAGCAGACATTGGCATTGGGCAACCAAAAGATTAACAAATAACCTAGATCTAGTTGGTATTTTAGAGTTAAAGAAAGATCACAGTGGACTCTCTCTTGACAATATTGCTTCTGTCATGTTCATGTGGATAGGTCAGAAAAACTGGAGAGTGGGCAGAAGAAAGAAAAGTCAGAATGGTGTGGGGGTCTCAACACTGTCCTTTGTGGCATCTCCAGAACTAGGGTGCTGGGGCAAGGACTGACAGAGGCCCGGCCAATGCAAAACCCTCGTCAATAGCTCTGCCTAGTGCTCTACAGTCTGCTGCTGCCTCTGCAGATAACTGGTTTACCGCGTGGCACTGATTCTCTACTAGCTCCTACTGTATTTCAATTTAAAGAAAATACCACTCTCAGCTGAACCTGAAACATAGGGATTGTGCACTTCACTCTGTGTCGAGGCGTTTGCAGGTTGAAGATGTATCATTTTGTTGGAGCAGTCCATGAAAGTATACTCATACTCTCAAAAAAGGGTGGAGAAAGGTTCTTTTCTGAAAAATAAGTAACCCATAGCAGTTGCGTATTGCTTTGACTACTGGCTGAGAAGAAAGGAAAAAAAAAAAGCCATCTTTAAAATAACAATAATTGTTTTTAAAGTTGGTCCATTTTAATGGCTAATATTGTCTTGGATACTTCACACACTCCTCAGGAGAGAGGACCCTAAATGTGGAATTTAGCTCTTCAGCAGTTTGGTCGGCTTAGAAGATTCATCTTTCTGACACTTTCTGCAGTCTTGAACAGAAGAGACCTAAAGGGAAAATCATCCTTTATTTCTGTCCTTTGTTCTTTTCCTCCCATTATGTACATTTTCCACATGATCTTGAAATTGTCCTCCATGATATTTACAGTACACTACATTTATTCACATTAATTTTCAGTAAAAATTCCTATCTGGTAAAATAATGCATATTTTAGCCTCTATTCTTTTGGATGTTTTAGCACCTATCCTTGGACACATTCTCAGTAGTCTCCTTTGATGAAGTACTCTCATGTGCTGAAAGAGCTGACAGATATCCATACCGAATGAAAACAAAGGCAGACAGCTGTTACTTAGCAATGTGAAAGATTTCCCTCTTCGTGGATTTTCTTTGCTTCATTATAATGGAGAAAGAAAAATAACGTTTCTCTTTGCTCATGTTAACTTGGCATGAATGGTCTTATAATAACACAATTTATTACAAGAACAAATACATATATGATTTACAATGCTTCTTAAACTTTCTGTTTAATCTCTGCCCATTTATATAAATATATATTTAAGTATATGAGACTTAAAAGTCTCAAAAATTTAGGAACTTGTGTAGGAAACATTTATGCACATGGGTAACCACCTTTGAGTAGCTTTGTTGAAATCAATGAATCTAGTGAAGTGTCAAATTATGAAATTAATGTTTTTAGTATTAAATTCTACGTTTTCATTATGTCTTATTTGACATCACTTATTTGAGATCAGTTCTGAATTTCTTATTTCACAGTGACTGACAATAAATTATCAAAACCTAGTTTGTATATTCAAAACAGAGAAAATTAGATACAGTACTTAGATAATTCGAAGGATTAAAAAGGCCCCTTTTATGCTGATACCTTTTCTTTATTTCCTACCTAATATAAAGGAAGTTTTGCACTAAATGTCATGCCAAATAACAAATATTTCAAGCACTATACTTACTATTATTATACATTATTTATATGTGACATACACAATACGGATAAAAACCTCACAAATGAATCAGCAGTTAGCAATCCTAGCAACTTGGCAAGAAGTCTAGGAAGTACTCGCTATTTTCAAGTGATATCACAGTTTGACACAGCAGTGTTTCTGGAAATTGCCTACTCATCAGCATCTATATAGATTCAAAATGATTGTGGGTGGGACATCCTACAGCTGTTTCTGAAAGAACATCACCTTCCATTTAGCCTAATTAGAACCTTCCTTAAAACACCTGTCTAACTCTTCTGGTTTTAATTTTGCATCTCTAGTACTAGCTTAAATATTCTTGTCTTTCATAGGATTTGCATAATTTATGAACAGAAAATACATAGAATGAAGGAAACCTGTATTATATAATTTTAAAGCTGTGTACTTTTTACTGCATTTCATTTACAGTATAGCAATTTCCAATTGCAAATCCTTGAAACCTTTTACAGCAGATGAAAACACATGTAAATCATTTTTTTACCATTCAACTTTGAAGTAGAAAGAGCATTTTTTAGTCTGAAATGTTTGTTTTACTACACGTTTATGTGTTTCCTGTGATACAATAGTTGTCTGGAATTGTCAGGATCTGCCCATCAATCTTGTATGTACATGTGGAGAAAAAGAAGCTACACCCACGTTATTTTCACAAACTTCTTCATTGCTTATGAACTCTGTACAGCATTGCCTTTGTGTTTCACCAGAAGAGTTAACTCAAAGTAAGCATACCTCTGCAGCCCCGGGGTCGACATGAGATTCTCTTAACACCACCAGTCTCTTAACCCTAAGCAAGGCAACTGAGTAGATTCAGGAGATGAGGCCATCTCACCTAAGGAACGAGTGTGTTATGAAAGATCTGTCTAATGACTTATGACATGTGAAAGTTCAGGCTAGATGACCTATGGCCATCTGCGATCTTTCTGCGTGAATCCTTTAACAAATTCTAGATAAATAAAACTAATCGCAAACTGGTAGGGAATGCGCACGGATAGTAACATGGTATGTGCATAACCTTTCCCTTTCCCAGAACACACGAAATGTTAGCCAGAAATGACAAAATATTAATGACAAAGTAATCACACAGAAGTGCTTTGGTAGCTGATCGTACAGACAGTTTATACCCCAAATTCCATAGGAGTCGGGGTGCTGCCACACCGAGAGAGGGTAGCAGCTCTCCTCATTCAATACTATTAGTCAGGGAAACACCAACCTGATGGAGGGACAAGCTGTGTCCCCCCCGTTTTGTTCATTTGATTGAGCTGCCAGAGTAGGATTGAAAAGCTTTGTCCAGTTGAAGGCTACAAAGTTGAAGCAATGTTAGTTGGCTGGTAACCCAGCCTAGCTGACGGGACTGCTTTGTATTTCCCTCAGGAGGATCAAGAGGAGCTGGGATAGGTAGAATGAGCCAGCTGAAGAAAAAACATTTCCATCTAACCTCCCAGTGCTCTTGGAATATGGGCTTTGTTTCCTGCTTCTTTTTTAAAAAAACATGTAGAAAACCGGTTCATATTAATTGAAAAATCTTTGCAGTGTATTTTATGGCTTTAGTAAGCTTCACTTATTTCTTGAAATATGAGGAGAAGTGTTAGGGGAACATTTTTTTCTCCTGGTTACATCCCAGAGTCATTGTTTTTGCAGAACTGGTGTAATAATTTACTCCTTGACTAGTTGAGATATACTGATATACCCACATGAAAAGAAAAAAAAAAAATATTATTTTTCAAATTTTGTTTGTTATTTAGATGAATGCAGGTTGTTGTTTCCTTTCTAATTTCCTTTCTGTTTTGCTGAGTTATAAAATAGATGAATATCCAAAAATGAGAATTAACTGGTTTTGCTTTCAGAATGTGGAAAACCTTTCTGCAGTTTGAATCTAGTGAAATCTTTGCAGTGAAATAAAAACCATAAGCTCTGATGGTAAGAGGTGCAGAAGGTAAAGGACATAATATACCAGAAATACGCTTTATGTCTGTTTAACTTGCATAACTGCAGGTACGTATGAATCCTCAAAAAATATAGGTTGTGCAGTCACTTATTTTCTAACTGTGGATACCGAAATATTCTCAATAATCACTTGAAGGTTCAAATAAAAATGTAGAAAAAGCCTGTGAATAATAAAAATTATGCACTGTTTTGATGGGAAAGGAGCATCTCAAAGTTTATTAATGTTTGGGCAATGAAAAAATACACTGAGAAACTGTCTCACTTGGATTTGGGTTTCAGCCAAAGCACAGAACTTTTTTTTTTTCATGCTTGATTGAACATTCACAAGCACCCCTTAAGTTTTTAGAATTAAGTAGGGATAAAATTTAAGTCAAACTGTTAACTCAGACAATTCGTTTTTGCTCACATTTATAGGCTAGCTGTTCCCTAACATATTAATACTTTTAAAAACGAAGTATCACTTCTAGAAACTACATATGGTGGAACACTTGGGCTTGCTAAATGACTCTGTCCCAGTGTATCTGCACAACTGGATGTTTGTAGAAATCTTGTCATTTTTAAATGACAGGTGCAATGAAAAAAATAGTAACATCTAAATCATAGTCAACATTATCAAACTTAATGAACTCGAGCTGCA